>CM068373.1:181449329-181777754 GCA_034769895.1 Magicicada septendecula | reverse complement strand
AGTTTTTGTGTCTCGACACCAAACCTTTCATTGAGGGTGTTTTGTGACAGTACAGAAATATCTGTTACCATAATTATGGGATTCAGGAATATTTTATTGTAAATTTTATTCTGATCATGAATGGTAACAAGGGCTAAGTTAGTTTTGCACAAGTCCCAATAACTACGCAGATTCATAAGAGGGGAGCCAAGCCAAGGTCATCGTGGTACGAGCAGAATTTAATATGTGTAATGGCGGTATAAGTGAAACGAACTAATAATACGAACTTTCCATTGGTCCACAAAGCCAGATCGTCATAAATAAACAATGACGGCATGAAAACAAATACGTATTAACCCGGGCGGTGGCTATAGAACAATGCATAATGACGTCAGACGCACGACCACTTTGCATAACAATTGCGTCTGATTCCGCCCAGTCGTCCATCACAGTTCACCGAGCATACCTGCTCGACTAGTGCAGATTTTGCCATAAAATGCAGTAATTGTTTTTAAAAATGAAGTAATTGTTTTCAAAAATGTAATCATTAACAGTACGTAGAATCAGTGGACAACCAAAATGAGAATTAAGTAAAGTCAGTGCACTAAAAACAACAGTAAAGGTTCGGCCGAACACCTGCCAACCGCCATGGGAGTCTTCTGAGGAGTCTACGCCGCTTCAAATTCAGGAAGCCCTTATAAATTCTTTTTCTAAATTTAAAAATCTAAAAGAATGAGCTCAATTCAGAATAATTAACAAGTGTTCAATATTGCAGTATGATTGAGAGTGAAAGTGATCGTTGGCCAACCTTAAATAAGTTATATTTGGGGCGTTGGTTTGTGTATAATAACAGAGTAAGCATTATAGTCATAGAAATAAAAAAGGAATTTAAAGTAACTGCAGTATATAGTTTAAAAAAGAATTATTTTAAATAAAGTAAAAACACATGCATATAGCATTAAACGCATGGCGAAAGCGGAAATAATGTCGCCGCCATTTTGAAATCTAACACTCGTAGCTGACTCTCATTGTTTATAACCTATAGCGCAAGTAACTGAATAAAATAGAACTTATTATCCTTATGTTGTGTAACTGGTTATTTCAATACCCCGAGAACCTCTGTCTTTTCTGCTTAACGCAACCTTGGACCCAAAAGCCTAATGCACTCAACAAAACTGAGCACGTGTTACACAGGATGTATGGTAAATTATGTAAATCACATAATAATTAATTATCATATATTTATTAGTATTATTTGTAAGTAATATGAGTAGTCACAGATGTCGCCCAGAACTAGGGACTTTATTATTTTAATTATAGTAGAAACGTCACAAAATAAACCCCAAAAAACTAAAATAAAATAAGGATAATACCCAGGTAGGATAGGAGTAGGTAAGGAAGATACCCCGAACAAACCAATGGACATGATAAAACAATGTTACCTTGAAGAAACCAAGAAAGAAGAATTTTTAGAAACAAAATTGTAGGATGGGAGGACTACAAGATATACCCAAGGGAAACCTATTAAGAAAAATATAATAAACCCCGAAAGAGATTAAATGTCACCAAAGAAAGTATAACAACCCAAAACCTGATATTAAGGTAAAATAGTTGTAAACAAAAGTGTTTAGTGTTGTAAGTAGAAGTGCACCGACTAAAGTTATTGTATAACGGAATAAACAAATCTTCATAATCCCTTATAACTAAGATTTTGGTCTTGGAATATTGTAAAACTCAATTAGAGATAAGATCCAAAAATATAAGTGAACAGGTTCAAGTTATTTCAGTGTATTATATAAACTTCGAGTGGAAATGTGACTAATACTTCAACTAAGTACATGTGTACCATTAAACAACTTTAAGGTTTCAGTAACTACAGAAATCAAATTTTATAAAATATTCTTATAAAAACAATTACTAAGGTTTCTAAGAAGGTGCCACTTTTTATCTAAAAACCTTCATTAAAATGTAAAGGATAAAGTGAGAGCAGGTGGTGAATAAATAAAGTGACAGGGGATAAATCTTTAAATACCAAAATAAAAACAGATAAGACTGCTACCAAAATAAGTTTAAGAAATAAATAAAAATAAAGGGCTTGTTATGTTTATGTTAAAGCCCATGAACTCCATAATTCAATGTGGTAAGTAGAATATAAGACTTTGTTATTATTATAAAAATGTTTAATATGTCTAACAGTACTAATCCAGACTAAAATGTCTAAGTATGGATACCATACTCTTTTTATAAAATGTTTATTATATGTTACTAGTAATAGTTAAAACTAAAATGTCTGAATTTGAAGACCATATTGTTAATTTCAAATATTGTTTAAGTATTATGAGTATGAATACGATACTACATATTCTGTTAATTAATTAAGGAGATTGTAATTAATACTGTACTAAAATAAGAAAGTCAGAAGGGGTATAAACACAGTATTATTAAAAAACATTATATGTAAAACCAGAAAAATCTAGGCCAAATAGGAAACTCCAACCACCTTATAATTGTTAATTAAGTTAAATAAAACAGTTAAACTGATGGAATTTATATAAGGTAAATCAGTCACCAAATACTATGACTAAAACTATACTTTAAAAGGATAGTGTAAAAAGATATATAAAATTATTGAAAAAATTGCAAATGTAATAACTAAAATTTCAGAGTCGGGAGTCATAGATTCATGAATTATATTTAAAAAGATAATCAATTGATAAAATTGCAAGAAATTAAGGAAAGATAAACATTTATATCAATCTGAGATTTATTATAATTATAATTATAACATATAAAATGGCTAATATTTGGAGAAGAACAGGAAATAAAAGGTTGAGCCTACTTTTCCAAAATGAAAGAAATATAGCAATTTTGATAAAAAACTTGGTAAAAATAGATTATTGGGGATCAAATTAAGCAGAAGGAATTAAAGAAACCGTTTATGTATTTATTATTTCATGAAATTAATTAATAACCAAAATATATTCTGTGATATAATGAACTTTTTCTACATATATCGGAAGTGATTAAAAATTGAAACAATACATTTCTAATATTAAATTGGCTAAGATATATAAGAAAACGAAGGAAGTAAGACAGTTCTTTATTAACGTTCGTAGTGTACGGTTGAGTGAACTACAGCTATATAACAACCTATATCGAAACCATTAATGGCGTGTAAAACTTGAACCTAGCCTACAGTAAAATTTTGAGAATTTGGACAAAACAATTTTAAACCTTAAATTCAGTGAAAATTAACCACTACAAACATTGAATCAAGTGAATACACAACCGAAACTAGTTAAATAACCATATGAACATCTAACACTAATAATTCCGAATAACTGAAACGAACTTTACGGCACAAGTAACTTAACATTATCACACACATTTTGATCAAGTGAATAACAGAACATTGAACGAGAGATACTACAATAACACCAGAAATATTAATCACCACTGCGGAGACGAGGAAGCATTGAGAAGGCAGCTTTATTGGAAGAAAATTTCAACAGACGAGTTCAGTTTTACATCAGCAGCTACGAAGCGGCCATTTTGACTCCCAGCATGCAAAGCGCCCACAACGACTAGTATTTGTCAATTCTTCATTGGTATAAAGTTTTCATTTTATAAACATTATTTATTATCAATTAACGTTATAATTTTTTACTATTAAGCTTTTTAATTGTAAATGTTATACTCTCTGACATTACCCCTTCTCTGACTATTAACTATAACCATTAAAAGAACCTGAGTTATTTAATATTAAATAACATATGTACCAATAATCGATCGCCCTGTGAACGAGTCGAGCATTATATAATAATCGATTTTAAATCGATACTTTTAAACAATTGTCAATAAAATTTAGAATTTCTACAATTCGGTTTTAAATTTATTTATAAATTTAATAAATAGAGTATTAGTGAATAACAGGACTACAAGAAAGGCGGCCATTACTCAAGTGGAAGTAATACCTACGAAGAAGAAGAAATACCGCTAATCGATCAGTGAATTAGACAATCCTGTTAACGCTGAATTTAATTACAGTGAACCATAAGCGATATTATTAACAAAATTGACAAAAAGGAACTTAAAATTTTAACACCACACAATTACAAGAATTATTTCCTAAATTATTAAACATTAAAACATCAAAACTTAATTTTTTCCAAATAATAAATAACACAATTATTATTATATTTTTTATTTTGTAAAAGTCAAGAATTATATTATTTGATTCGTTACAATATTTTTCCTCTCCAGTGGAGTAATCGCTACAAATTGCGGACACTCAGTAAGACGGTGTTTAGCTTTGCACAGCTGACATAGGTTATTGCCGATATGAGCATGGAATGCAGCCCTATTAAAATTAACCGGCTTAATTGCTTTGCGATATGGACTCTTATCGCTAACGTATATCTTGTTTACAGAGCTGGGCACGCTATCCAAGTTTTGTAATACCTGCCTTCGGTTATTTAAAAATTTTATAAAATTACTAAAATTAGGAAGTCGTTCGTCCGACAAACTTTCTTTCCAGAGCCGACACATATGAGTATCGAGTTTCTGCGTTAAGTGTTGAACTAAAATCATTTCAAATGTATTTATGGGTAGATTTAGTGAATTTAAGGCATTTATATTTGCAGTGATCACGTCAATGAACCTGGAAATGCTAACCCTGGACTCTTGTTGTACGGACTTGACGCCCAAGACATTCCCTATGTGATGGGCTGATACAATTAATTTGCTGTCGTATCTGTTTTTTAATAAATCAATGGCTACCGCATAATTTTCATGAGTTATTGGAAGAGATTTTATTACATTTAATGCCTCGCCACTCAATGAAGAGTGCAGGTAGTGTAATTTTTGAATATCTGTCAGATCAGTTCTGATGTGTATTAACTCCACAAATATACTGTAATAGTGTCGCCAATCAATAATGCTTCCTGAGAAGGAAGGAAATTTAATCGGTTCTAATTGTATCAGGGAGGGGGTTAATTGGTGTAATTTTGGTTTGAATCGACGGTTTCTGGTTCACCTCCTCTACTTGTTTTAATAAATGGTTTAATTTGCATTCAATATTGCAGAGATCATCCTCGGTTTGAACTCTGGCACTGACTGGAGCGAAATCTGAATCGTCAGCCTCAATTTGAGTCTGAATATCGTCATTTTTGGCGGAGAATTCCATCAAATGGCGGAGCTTAATTTTTAATGCATGATGATCGCTTATGTCTGGATCGAAGTTATCCGCGAAAGTATTCACGCGAGATATGGAAGCCTTAATTGTGCCCCGTTTCTTTATTAACGCCTTCACATCAGCCATGACCGAAATTTTAAAATGTAATTTGAAACCGAAAATTAGATATAGGGAAGGTGAACAGTTGTTGTAATTTAGAATAATTTACTACAATCTGATATAATGCGGGAGCCAGTGATATATATACACCTTAATATATAACTGAGTATAATAGGTACTTAATTTGCTTAAAACTAGTTAGGAACGTTATCGAAAATGTAAATCATTCGACATGATAATATACCTATAGTCCTATCACATCACTTATATCTCTTAATGCGTCATTGTATAACTGCATTAACAGAGAATTTATGCACATATGAAAATCTAAAATAATGTACATATAATGTAAATTATATTTTTATAAGCTTATGGCCACTTGACAATGATATCTGTTTTTGTAAAACCTATTAATAATGTTGTATTAAATGTTATTAGCTCTGTACAAAAAAAATTACTTAGATTGCCATAATTATATGAAAAGATCATAAAAAACAAAGTTTATAATCACATGGATGTTGAATCCAGACGTGCTGAAGCTGGCTTCGATCCCGCTGCTCGTCCTGTTAGAAGTTGTTGTACCTCTTGTCTCTACCGGTCAGATGACGCCTGATGTTGCAGCTCTCCATAATTTTAAAGCTGTGGAACTTTCTCGATGTAGAATAACTAATGCTGTCCTGCCGTGTCCCGTTGTCTCTGGTTTACTGCTCTGCAGAATCTTGTAGTGTTGATTGTGAAGTAATTTTTGAAAATAATAGAGGCACGCAACTTACAGCAATTTAAAGTTGAAAACGTTGGGGCTTGAACCAAACGCCGTTTGGGCCCATTAAATGAAATGAAAATGCGGTCGCTGTGGACAAAAAATGTTGTCGCTGTGGACAAAAATGTGGTCGCTGTGGACCAAAATGCGGTCGCATAGACCAAGAAATGCGGTCGCTTGTGGACCATAAAATGCAAAATCCGGCCTGGAGGACCAAAAATGTTGCATCTTAGAAGCTCTTGAAGTATCTTGAGTTGTTCTTAGGAACGCTATTGGAGTTAGCTGGTCTGAGATGAAATAATTGAGTGGACTGTATAATGTTTCCAGAAATAATTGTTTATTGAGAGTTGAAGAGACATAACTGATTGCTTATTGAAAGTTAAAGAGACATATTAGATTGCTGAAGCGTGCAGATTTTAACACGGCATAAGTGCCGGAGAATTAAATAGAAATAAGATGTGGGCGTACATTACTACACGTAAGCCGAAATCGTCTAAGTAAATAGTCGCATGGCGAGCATGCTACTAGTTTAAATAGTGAAAAAAAAAACTTTAAGTAGCCGCGGCTGGCGATTGAAATGAGTGATCAGCTCGGAGTCTTGAGTAGAACTGATTTAAATTTAACTGTAGTCAGCCTGTCTGAATCCCGGCTGCCGATAACAGAGAACAAACGTGACATCATCTACATGCTTTGCAATGCAGTATTTAGAATACAAAGTACACATAGGTTCAAAGTTTGACCACAGTGACTCATAATCAACTGAAGGGCAGATAGTGTTGATGTTTGTCATACAGGTTCTGAGTGTCCAAGATCTCCATCAAAGAGCTCACTATCAGTTCTTACAGCTTTCTCCAAGAGGTAGAAAAAGTCTCTTTATTTAATATATATGCCTAATATATTATTATATGCATAGAATAATAATATTATTGAAGAAGTGCTATACTATAATTATAAGAGTGGTGTATATAAATTAAATTAAATTGTAAAAAGTGCAATAGGGTGTGGGCAACATGGGATATACATTTGAAGTTAGATTGAGAAACATGTAAAAAGAAAATAGCAATCTATGTATACTAGTCATTCTGTAGAAAATGGATAAAGATTACAAATACTGTACTATTAGAAGTACTGGAATATTGAAAATTAAAAATAACATAAATAAACAAAAAATTATTTGAAGGTTTGAAAACACTTCTTATTATTATTCAAGAATTATGGCTATGGTCTATTGTGTCCTTTGGCCATGATACCACTTCTATTCCAATACCACCAGAGAGAAATCAGTCAGCTACTGAAAATACTAAATACTAAAATACTAAAGAGAAAAAAACAAAAATTAATTACTGAGCATTAAGATGTAATTTAATATAGAAAACTGGTTTTAGTATATTTGCAAAATAAATTATGATTTCTGTGTTAATTAAATATTTTCTTACGGGTTTGAGACATTTAAGGGCAGCTTTAGCAACTAGAATGTATGAATGAATGCAAGTAATGGATTTTGTGGTTCTGAACTTTAGCCTTTTTTATTTACTTCTTTTATTGAGTGACTACTTCATTCAACTCTGATGCTTTCTCCCAATCGAGCACAACATTGCAAACATGCTGTGCAAGGGAATAAATGACACCTCAGTTAATACTATCTATGACAAAAGTTTGTTAACTAAATTACATGTCAGAAGCCATTTACGTTAAATTGTAAAGACCTGTTCCCCCAAAATTTCTATTTTCACACAGTCTTGTACATAAAAGGACACAATACTATGGTTTACAGATGAGTGGAAAATTTCACAGATTTCCACACACACACACACACACACACACACACATAAGAATCATCTTGTTCATTATCTGGTTTATACTTTATGTAACTTAGAAACAAAATTTAATGAATAAATAATTAACTTCATCAAGGATTTAACTTTATTAATATGTTATTAAGATGACTAATATAAACTGCCTATGAATATTTTTCAAAATTAATTGACTTTGATGAATTTAAATAACTTACATAGGGACTGTCTGTTTTATTGGCATGTTTGATAATGAAGACATATTCTTTGGCCGACCAATGACAATTGTAAATGTAGCTTTGGATGCTGGTTCATCCCAACATGGAAAAGCTCTTCTTGCTTCAGTTGGTGAAAACTGTGTAGTTGCCAACCATCTGTAAAGGCAAGAACTTAAATGAGTAAAGAACATCTGTATGAACAAAGTGGCTGTGAGTAATAATAATAATAATAATAATAAATAATACCTTTACTCCCATTACTAAAGTTTACAATATTTATTACATTCACAGCACTAGGAATTACTTGCTCACCACAAACTATGAGCAGTGACATTTAAGATTTATGAAAATCATTGTTATATTTTAATTCATCATATAACAATCTTTCATAATTCTGATTAGCTCTTGTTGCCAAATAAGTGACTATTCTTATTATATTCACTATGTGGTCACTGAAACCTTATACAGACTACACAATATACCTATGTATATTAAAGGTCGTCCTGTCATCTCTCCGTCCCTGGTTTCAGTGGTGAATAACTGTCACCAATGTAAGACAAAAACGTACGATAAAATAAAATAATACAACTTATGTATTAATTAACTTCTCAAGATACGACTGTCTTCTGTAAATCCAGTCAAGTATTATGTATAATTTAAAACCACTGGGTATTATGCAGTGTTTGACATTATTTTTTTCAGTGCAAAGAAGTTTATGAATTTAAAAAATGGTAATAAAATTTGTGATATCGCACTCACAGGTGTGTAAAGGTTTCAAGACAATGATGAGCAAGCTAGATGTAGCATTCTTTCAAAGAGCCAAAAGTTCAATAAATGAATATGCTTTATTTGCCATTTTGACATAAAAGTCTTGAACATTTCAAAAGAAGTTTAAATCACACTGGAAATTTATACAAGATATGAAATACGTTATAAGGAATACAACAATTACCTGAGATAATGCGCGAATTATGTAGAAGGTCCGAATCTTATAGAAGAGAAGAGATCGAAGAAGCAATGACGAAACTAAATATCTCCCCCACTCAATCTCCTACTCAAGAACAGCAATCCAGTGCTGTAAATTTTCAATTTCTCCAGGAATCTACTATAGAACCCAGTAAGGATCGGTTAATGGTTAGTCAAGTGAATACCCTCCCCGTAACCGCAGCTCCACTTCCAAATGAACTAGAGAATATTACCAGTAATTACGATTTACCACCTCTTTTACAGACAAACCAATCAGCAGAAAAACCTGTAATGACGTCGCAATTAAATTTCAGCACTGAGTTCTATGGAAAAATAACTCACCCCGTAGAACGGATTCTATCTGAAATCCCCACCACAGATGGGCTGAATATTACTAAACTCCTAGGCTTTATCAAGTATCTGCTACAAATAAAGGATCTACGACAACTAAAAGATGACCAAATTTTACAAGTACTTCTACCCAAATGTAGATCTCCTTTAAAAGATCGTGTGTTAGAGTCACTAAGGTATCATCACACAGTAGAAGAACTACATACCTCCCTGATAAGACATGTCATCCCCACCGGTATCTACGAAGAATTAAAGCGGAATTCCGTACTTCGTGTGCAAGGAGTGTACGAGAGACTAGCTCATTATATTATATCTGAAATAAGGGAATCGGCCTTATTACTACAAGTCAACTGGAGTGAACAACAGCTAGTAGACACTATCTTAGTAGGACTATCCCCCGAGGAGCGATCTCGCTTAGCACTTATGAAGAGACCCACCACATTCACAGATCTGGAACTCTGTTGCATCCATTCATCCAACGTCTGGTATTCAGATCAGAACAGACGCGTGTTATTGCCCCAGACTCAACACAGGAATGAATCCCTACCCCTAGGGTCCGATACTCGAACATACAGCGATACGCGATTCGTTAGAAATTCGAAAACTCAGCACTACCCCTATACATCATACCACCAACAAAAACCCCAACAGCATGCGAGTGATGCCAATAACGAAAGAAGATGTTATAACTGTGGAAAGTCCGGACACATTAGTAACCAATGTAAACAAAAACAGTACCAACAAAGAACCTATCACTCAAAAAACATGTGAAACAGGAATAACCAAAACCCAGCGTCTTCCGCAGCATCAAAAGGAAAGGTATAAACACAGATCACTGAAAGAAACCAAAGAAAATAAACAAACGGATAGACCCTTACGTAGCAAGATTTATTGACAAGTGCAACTCTATTGGTACATGCAAAACAAGTATATGCCAATTACCCTACATACATATAGACCTTGGAGTGACTAATACCCTCGGTTTAATCAATTCGGGATCTACACGTAGTCTTATCAGCCAACAGCTAGCCACCGTATTAGCTAACCATAATCTTATTAGACGTAGCCAAACCGTGAACATAAAGTATGCTACCGCGAATAAGCAAAACCTAATTATATCATACAGTATTACAGTCAAATTAAAAATAAAGAATTTAACTTGGTATGTTCCACTACTACTAGCTGAAGTATTAGGACAAAACTTAATATTAGGTGCCGATTTTATAAGCAAAACTGGCCTAATTCTCGACATATACGCTAAACAATATTGCTTTACATTTGACCGTACTCGAAAATATCAGTTCGATTCCGAGCTAAATAACAGCGGGAATTGCAAAACATCTGCTACGCATCTGGAGCATCATGAATCTGGTTTAAGTCATTTAAAAGGTAATGAGCGGCAAAGAATTAATAAGAGAATTTTCTACTGTACTCACACCCAAGTTAGGATTGACCAATCTCATTGAATACAAAATAAATCTCAGCGACAACAAAGTAATACGTCTGCACCCATACAAATTATCACCGCCTAAGATGGGAATAATGAGAAACCAAATCAACAAACTTCTAGAACAACACGTCATAGAACCATCCACTTCTCCATACTCATCGCCTGCATTCCTAGTACCGAAAGGAACTGACAAACATAGACTAGTCGTGGATTATAGACAGCTGAATAAGAGTACAGAATTTGAATCTATTCCACTACCCAACATTCACAGCGCATTCCATTATTTTACCAAAGCGAAAATCTTCACCATAATGGACCTCAACCAGGCTTTTCACCAAATCCCACTAGCCGAAGAATCAAAACACCTAACTCCATTCGCTGTCCCATTTAATCTATATCAATTTACTAGAGTACCCTTCGGAATATCACAAGGAAGTTCAGTATGTAGCAGACTGTTAGAGAAAATATTCCATGATGTTAAATTTAAATTCGTGTATCACTATCTTGATGACATAGTAGTATATAGTGAATCGATGGATCAGCACATTCATCATTTGCGTGAGGTATTATCAAGGTTAAAGAACGCTGGACTAACTGTCAACCCCAGTAAAGTCAATTTCGCTGTAAACCAATTCTCTTTCTTAGGTCATACAGTATCGGCTGAAAGTAAGGTTAGCATAGACCCCAAACGCACGCGTGTCATCCGAGAATTTTTACCACCTAGGGACACCAAAGGTATAGCTCGATTTTTAGGTATGATCAATTACTTTCACAAGTACATACCCCACCTAGCGGATATAGCAGCCCCATTAAACACGTTAAGGAAGAAAGGAACGAAATTCGAGTGGACTACTCGACACCAAGCTGCATCTGAAACACTCAAAGAAAGAATAATATCTCCCCCTGTACTGCAGTTAGCAGACTTCAGTAAACCATTCGTAGTACAGACCGACAGTTCGAGTGTAGCATTAGGAGCAGTTATATACCAAGAGATAGATAATACAAGACTACCAATCAGCTATGCTTCATGAACTTTGACGGACCAAGAAAGGAAGTTCTCAGCCTATGAACTCGAATGTTTAGTTGTAGTGTTCGCCTTTGAAAAATTCAAACCTTTTTTGGAACACAAGGAATTCTTACTAGAGACCGACAACCAAGCTTTATCGTGGTTGTTGAACCATCCAAAACAGTTAGGCCGTATCAGAAGATGGGTGTTAAGATTAAATTGCTACAAGTTTAAAGTACAACATATTTGTGGTACCCAAAATGTAGTTGCCGATACACTATCCCGCATGTTCCAACTACCCAATAAAATACCAGGAGAAGACAAGGTTGAAACCGCTACTATCAATACGCTAATAACAGAATTCCCACTAGCATTTAAGGATATAGCGCACCACCAACAACAAGATCCTTATTTAAGTAAAATAATAGAACAAATACATAAAGGAAACTATTCTGTTAAGTATACCTTGAGTAAACGAGTACTTTGTTATAAAAAAGCTGACGGAAAGTCATTGAGAATAATCGCCCCTGACATTATTAAACCCATGCTCATGGAATACTACCACTCATCCACCATTGGAGCTCATATGGGAATAAGGAAAACGATACATCGCATTCGCAAGGACTATCATTGGGAAAACATGAACAGTCAAATAACTAGGTTCGTGAAACAATGTGAAATCTGTGCCCTTAGCAAGCCAGCGAGAAACAGTCAAATCGGGAAATTAATCTCGGAAATCCCCACAACACATTTTTCAAAGATATACATAGATTTTTTTGGACCACATCCCCGTTCTAAGTCAGGAAATACAATGGTATTAATTTGCGTGGACTCTTTCACTAAATTCGTATGGATGTATCCTATGAGACGTGCCTTAGCATCTACGACAGTAAAAATTCTGCAAGAGAGACTATTTAAAGACTTCGGTACACCAGTACTCCTAGTATCTGACAACAGACCTCAGTTTAAATCCAAAGAATTCAATGATATGTGTTTCAAACTAGGAATAAATCACATTACAGTCATAGAGTACCGACCGCAAGGGAACCTAGCTGAAAGATACTTGCGAAACCTAAAATCAGCCTTAATAGCTTACCATGCTTAAAAGATCAAACAGCTTGGGATCAAAATCTATCCTGGATACAATTTGCCTTCAACTCGGCGTATCATGAAGGACATAAATCAACACCCTTTGATTTACTATACAAGTATAAACCGAACCACCCGTTAGCCACCAAGTGGAAAATTCATGAATTATTACCCCGCGAAATAAATGGGAGTAATTTAAGGAAAATATGGAACGAAGCTCGCGCAAATTTGAGAGCGAATCTACTAAAATCGCGAAAATATCACGAGCAGAATAATAGGGAAATAAAGTACAAGGTAGGTGACTTGGTTATGTATAAAACTCACCCAACGAGTAGAGCCGTTGATAGGACCACCTCCAAACTATCTTACCGATGGTGTGGCCCCTACACGATTCACAAGTACATCACTCCCGTAACAGTAGCATTGTACGAACCAAATACTGATAATTACGTTCGCAGAAGTCATGTGTCTCAAATAAAAGATTTTCACAAAGAAGAAACACTATTGTGAGCAAGTAGGTAAACAAAGAAAACAGACCGAAGTATTATGAAATAAATATAGGCAACACACTATATTGTAATTGAGTCTAAACTCAAACACCCCGTAAGAATAAGAGCGAGGCCTGATCAACCTTAGTTCCTGTTCTACGAAAATAAAATAAATAATGAAAAGTCAGCTGATGAACCACAAACCCCTACCTAAGAAAACAAAAAGTAACATTATAGTTATTACAACATATTTTACATTACTGCTTACGATGAACATGGTGATAGTAATACACTGAATTATAGTTCACGTTTGCGACTAACAACTCACCTACTAACCAAAGAAGTAAGAGAAATACGAAACTAGAAAATAAAAGGATTCGTCAACCATAACTTGGTCAAAATAATTGACGAAAATAATCAGCGAAAAGACGCGTTGTAACTTATAAAGGTGAGAATACTCTTCTGTAAGAACACAGTAGAAACCTTACCCTTACAGTATAGCTGTATACACATATACAAGTGTGTATCTGAAACATACTCATGAGTGTAACTCCGTAAAACGAGTGAACAAAAAAAAACCGGTAGTAGCATTAAGAAATAGAAATAAGGTAGATTTAGGTATTTGTACATTTTATGTGTTTTATGAGTGTTAAATTTTAGGTGATTTAAATAGTATGTAAGATAATCGTATATTTCTTACGAATAGATTAGGGTAAATCAAAGTAACCATGTAGAAAGAGATTTCATCACAAGGTTCTGAGTTAAGTATAATTCTACTTCTTAGATATGCCCTTTGGAATCCACAAATGTCGTCCCATGTGTCTTCTTTAACTAGAGGAGGATGTGACGATTTAAAACAAATTTTAAATAGCACAAAACAAAAATTTTTTTTAGTTCAAAATAACCCATGATAAAATAAACCACCCTCCCCTTTGTAGCAAATAACCAGTACAAACATGTGAAAAACTACTACTGACATGCAAATTATCCAGTTGTTATGGTAATTAAAATAATCATTGTAATTATCTCTAAAAGACGTGATAATCACAAGTAAAATACAGACGAAAATAAAGAAGCTGTAGTATAATTAATAGTAGCTAATTAAAGGTAAAATAATAATAATCAGAAAGAACTACTTTTCTCTTGATGTGTAAACTATGCTAAATCACTACTCACGGCCCCTAAACCTACCCCATTCGTCTCTGAATCGTGGCCGAGGCAACTGCTTAGCCATGTGTTGCGAGAAGAAATAAGTGTTATATTACCAAACTATGTAGAACTAAATAGGTGCTTTTGAAAAAAAGAGAAATAGGTAGAGGAGAGCGTAAATATGTAGTGAAAGGAAGTAAAAATATAAATATATAAACAGTGTAGCCATGACATCTCTTTAAGAAAGTGTATAACAATTACAGTATGCACAATACTCAATCATAATGTAACAGTAGTGCAGTCAAACATAAATATGAATAGTGAAAATGACCTTCTGACATAAATCAACAACAACTCACTACGAGCACCATGTATCCAGAGACCGAGCATCATGAATAAACAACACCCTTAGAGTCAACAGATTTAATGGAGGACCACTACAACTGCAACTAAGATCATCCAGAAAACCCCACCGTAGAGGATCTAGAAGAGGACCAGCTATAGATATACCCAATACCCAGGTGACACGGAAGGATAACTTCTGTGGTTGTACTTCTTTTAAAAACCCCGAGTAAAGACAGTAAATTTATCGTAAAAACTTATATCAATCCTTGTAACGGGCCGAAATTGCGGGTTATTTTGTTTTAATGAATTTTTGGGGTTTTATTGGAATATTTGTAAAGTTTATTTTCAACGGTGACCAGGCCACGTGTTGTAGTGTATGGAACAGTTTCTAACAAAGACGAAATACACCTCGACAATTGTGCAATCAGTACAGAGGAATTCACCCAGCCTCCGTTTCCAAGAACTTTGTAAGTGTGTGACAGCGCGCCCTTATGCATCACACGTCCATGCGCGCGGACTGACGCCTGGGTGAACCAGCAAAGATGGTGAAGAGAATAATTTCTGTTCACTTAATTTACCTTGCTGGTGGATGTAGAACCTAAGTCACGCCCATATCTTGACGTCAGCCAGTGCTGCATAAATATCGTAGACGATCAGCACACAAATGATTGCATGGTTTGAATAGGACTCACAAGCGACGGTGAAACAACAGGCTGTGTGTTCCATCAAAAACGAAGTAATCCAGTTGGCCGTGCAAATATAGCCGCTCTTCCTAGTTTCTCTTAGAAACGGTGTCTGGCCAGACATCTGCCCCAGGGGGCGCTCTTAATTTTGTCAGTTTCAAGTAAAAAGTGATTTATAAATTAACAGTAATGTGACAGTGGAGTGAGTACTCGACTAGAAAATATCAAAGTATATTTCGGACACACAACTAAATACGAAAAATGAATAACGAGCTCGAGTGAAGACCACGTGCCGGCAGGGATGGGTATATTTTAAAAAATGTTAAGGGTTTGGTAATCTTCTGTGTGTCTGTGTGTGTGTAAAAATGCAGGCTGGGCAGTCTGAATGGTATAGAATAAGGTAAGCAATAGTATATAAGTAGATATGGTATAAGAACATATTTCAAGGAAATTCCAATTAAAAGTCAATTTAAAATAATCGATGGTTTGTAAACATACAGCAGATGAAAAACAAATAATTTGAGACAGAGTATAAAGAATGAAAAAATAAAGATCAATTAATTTCTCTTCATAAAAAAATGTGTAGCGTAAATCATTCGCACAACCTAAAATCACGTTTGTATCCTAACGTTCGTATGACGACCCTGGACCAGAAAATCAAATCCTAAAGGTAAGTGGAAGTGGATAAAGTTATGTAATTGTATTTTCTTATTCTAATCAAGTCGTAAGTTAACAATTGGCGCCCGAACAGGGACGAATTTAATTAATGAAAAGTAAAATTAAATTCCATACCTACAAATAAGATACAAGCGTGTTTTAAGGTTAGCGTAATAAAATAAAAGTGCGTCATTTACGCAAAATTGACATGAAATAGGAAGTGTATTACAAAAAATTAAATTAATTAAAGTATTCTAAGTATCAAGTATAAAATAAGAAATGGCAGATAATAATGATGTCAGCTTCTCTGACAGTCAGACCGAGAGTCAAATAAATACCGACTCCGGTATTCAAACAGAGTCACTATCAATAGATGACCATAATGTAGAAGGAGCTGTAATTAGTACGCCGGGAGCGATTTCCACTCCCGTAATAATTAAAACAAAAGAAAAAGAGATGTCCATGAGTGACTTATTTAACCTGCTAAGTAAACGTTTTGACAGTAACGAGATAACATTAAATGAAATGAAAAGTGACTTTAACTGTAAATTAGAATTACAGAATACCAAATTTGATGAGTTAAAAAATGATATTCAAGAAATGAATAAATGTTTTGAAAATAATAATGAAATAATAAGAACTAGTTTGAATAAATTAGAACAGAATATTGAGCGAATGGGAGTACATGTGAAGAATAATACTAACGAACATTATAATGACATGTGTAAAAATGTGGTACTAGATAAAGAGTTAACAAATGATGATAATGATGTCGAAAATAATAAAAATAATATTGAGAATAGTAGGGTATTTGAAAAGGTAGTATCAGAGAGTAATATGTTGAAAATAAACAATGAGAGTACTGAATGTAATAATGAAATGTTAATGTGTGTTTATGAGGTAGAGAGAGAGTGGAAAGATAATATAGTGGTAGAATGGGGGCAGAGGG
This sequence comes from Magicicada septendecula, assembly GCA_034769895.1. Lineage (NCBI taxonomy): Eukaryota > Metazoa > Arthropoda > Insecta > Hemiptera > Cicadidae > Magicicada > Magicicada septendecula. Next base: position 181,760,578 of record CM068373.1, on the reverse strand, counting down.
TAAGTTTTCCCCTTATTATTTATGATGAACCAGGGTGTTCACTAGTGTTGTTTTTGAAGGGCAAGAGTCCCGTGTTAGTAGAAGATTTGAGTTGTTTATTGTTGTTGTATAAGTTTGTACCCTCTGTCTGGAGTAATATCGAGAGTGTGATATGGTATTATGATAAGAGAGAATTAGATAGAGAATTGTATGTTGAGAGAGAAACAGAATTGTATGAATTAAATAGAGATTATGATGAGTGGAAAGAAAGGTTAGAAGTGTATTTAAATAATAATGATTTAAGTTATAATAAAAAGGTAACTGACCTGATATTGGAAAAATTTACTAATGGAGACTTAACAGAAATACTTAATGTTGACTTGTTTCATGATTATTCTGATAAAACGGATGAATTTGATTCTTATGGTTATAACACACAAAGTAGTAGTATGTGTGTCAATAAAATTGAAAAGTGCTATCTGAAACAAAGATTAATTTTTGACGATGGAGGCTAAACTATAAAAACAATTAATGGACAATTATAAATATTTTGTTTTGTGGTTTTGACCTCACAACCTTGGACATTGAAGTGTGATATAACTGAATAAATAATGAGGAAGGTTGTAAATAGATATGTAGTGAATTCAATTGTATGTATGGAGGTAAGTGTGGTAAAAATAATATTAATATTTGCAATCTAAATAAATAACAAAATTAATTTTGGAGATAGTCATTAGCGAATTGTAATTGTTTTGATAGCAATGGAACTTGTATTTTCCAATAATTGATTTAATTAAAAAATAAACTAAAATACTTTGATGCAAAGGTTGTATAATTGAATTTTGATAATGAATTTAAATTATTTGAGGAGATGTGAATTTGGTAATTAAGTGCTAAATTGTTTGATTTGAACTAACTTTTTGTTAAATGTTTCAGAGGTAAATTGGAGATATGGGTGTATGGTGTATATATTTTGTGTATGTCAGAGTGTGAATAATATAATGGACTGTAAGTATAAAATTTATCATACTAATTAAATGGAATAAAATGTTTGCAGATGTTTAACGTAATGGAAAGAATTTTAACTTCAGTAATGAAAATAACTTGAAATAATAATTTGAAAAATAATAATAACTGAAAGATAATGTAACTTCAATGTTAATAATAAATTTGAAAATTTTAAGATGATGAATGAGTTAAATGATTAATGATTGATGAAAATGTCATGTTAGCATGTTGTATATAAAAATTTTATTATTTAGTTATTAAGCTGCTATTGCTGGGGTGGCCTGTGCCCCAGTAGATGGTGGAATGGGTTGGGGGTAACAGTGAGTGTTACCTCCATCGGAGGCCAACATGGCGAAAATGTGCGGCACACCTTTTTGTACAATTGTACCATGATAGACTCTCGTGCCGTACATGATAATGATGATATAGAACAGGCATTAAAGTGAAGTTTTGATTTCCCCGACTTTTCGGGCAATTACTGCCTTACCAGCACTAATCGTGGATTTGGCTAGCGGTCAGCTATGGCCATAATCAAGTCCCTTGACCATAGCTGGCTTGAAATTGGTTGATATTAGAAATTAAATGGGGGGTGAAACTAGGGGAAATCCCGGAACTATGGAACAGCGGCTGCCACTCTGTCCACGTGGGGACAGCATAGCCAGGTGGTAGACCCGTTTTAAGGGCTTTTAATTATAAACGCAGGTATGTCGATACCAAAAAACTTTAAAATGTAAAGCCAAAGCAAAGACACGGAGATGTTCAATTCCTCCAACTATGCAGTCTTTGTGAAAGCGAATGGGCGCTACAGTCCAACATAAATTACAATAGTGTGTGTGGATGGGAGGTTGCTCAGATGAGCAACGAATTTAAATTTTGTAAATTAAAAATGATAATTAACTTTTGCTCTAATAAAAATGCTTGTATTACGCTTTGATAAATAGGGGTTCATACATTCAGTATAATGTGTTCATTCTGTATTTTATAAATGTATTATTTTATTGTGTTAGAGGTAAGAATTGATAAAAAATATGTATTTTATATAATTTTGAATTAAAGTAAATAACTAGACCGACCGGCAGGTGGTTTACACAATAGTACCAGAGTCAGAAAGAGGGGAAACAATGATGGGTAATATGGTAGATGTAAGGATTGATAATCATATATATTTCATGTAATTTGCACAATTTTGAAATGTGTTTTCACTTGCTAGGAATGTCAGCTGATCAGTAATAAAATGTCACTGTTAAATTGTTTATTAATGTTCAAGGTAGTTAATGTCAAATATAATGTTTTAATGTGTTTAAGATGTTATTTCAAATGATGAGAAAAGTAATTTGATAAAGTTAAGATTTTAAATGATTTGTGAAAGTTAATAAAAGATAGATTTAGGGTGATTAATATTTTGTGGGACATGTAGATCAGTACAAGTTGGGTTTAAAGGAGTAATAGAGAGAATAATATTGTTTTGAATTAATGTAATGTTGTTGTGAGGTAATGTAATAAAATGAGAAGTATTGATGTTGACACAGTAGTTATGGGGAATATATGTAGAGTATTGATTGATAGATTGATGTTTATAAATGATGATGTTATTTTGTAGTTGAAGTGAGGTAAATAGAATGAGATTTGGGGATGGCAATTTTGTAATAGGGGATAGTGTAATGGTGGAGTCCGCAACAAAAGGGTTGGGATGGGAAGGGACCGTTTGGCGCCGGAAAGGGTTACCTTAGGTAGAATCCAGGAACCAACATAAGGGAATGAGCTTTTGGGGGGGGGGGAAACACACTTATCCTAGGTACAAAGGGTTAGAGAGAATATTTTTTATATATATCGAGAGAATGTGGCGAATTGAGTTTAATAGTAAGTTGGGTGTAGAGATTGTTGGATAGATGTCGTGATAGAGATGGGTGTCATATTAGTTCAAGTTGTTAGTGGTATTAGAGTCAGAGTGAGAAAGATTGTATATGAATACCTGCCAAGTGGCATGTCGAGTTATTATAAATCATTAAATCACCCAAATTAATGGAGAAAGAGATGATTAAAAAAAAAGAGATTTATAGTAAAAAATATAAAATTTTGATTGAAACCAGTGACAATTTTTGATAGAATTTGGAAGTGTAAAGTTGTAAAATGTTTATGTTTTGAGGAATTTAAATATCAATTTGATTGTTAATTCTAATAATATTTTGTTATTTTAAATGTTTTATTTTGTTTTGTTTTGTGTTTAAAGATAGAATTTTACAGATGTACAATGTATTTTCAGATGTAACTTGTGTATAACGTATGTAGGTCAAGGTTCTTGACTTGACCCAGTTTTGATCAGCTGATAGGTGAGGTCATATACTAGACACATTTAGCAAGGAAGTAAAGCCAATGTTACTTTTAATTGATTTGAATAATTTTAAACAATTTCAATATTGAAAAAAGAAAATATTTTAATAAATTTAAATTTTTTGAATTTAAAATTAAAAAAAAATAAATAAATAATAATATTTCTTGATTTTGCGTCTGCCATCCAATTGATAATTTTGAACTTTGATGATGTTATTATTTGTGTATTATTAGTGTTTTTATGGAATTGTATCATTTAGAACATAGGTAATCACATGTTAGGTTAAGGATGTTCCTATTTTAAGAAATGTTCAATTTGTGTATTTTCTAATAACAAAAAACCAATGAAGAGAATTTTTAGATAAAAGACTTTAGTTTGATTTTTTGGATTTTAACTTAAATGAAATGGTATAGCTAAAGATGTTTCAATGTTTATATGATGTAGTATAAATGTGTGTGTGAGCCCAGTATCTGCGAAAGGCAGCCCAGTTTGCATGTAAGGGGAAACATATCAGTTGAGGATCTGGCATGATCTAAGCCAGGGATTTGGATTTTTTGGGGAAACATGTTAGAAGGTGAGGTGCGCTGTGGTGCGTATCTGTTCGATTTTTCGGTGTTGGGATCTCGCACAGAGAAGTCCAGTGATCTCGTTCAGGTGCGTCCATAGTCGTCGAGCCAGGGGGGTCGTTTACCCATGAGGTGTAAGAACAAGAGGGGGTTGTTGGCACCAGTTCCTCACCGGTCCTCTTAGGGGTTTTAGCAATGAGATTTCTTCTGTTTTGGCAGAAGATCTCTCATTGGGGGGGGGGTATTGTAACGGGCCGAAATTGCGGGTTATTTTGTTTTAATGAATTTTTGGGGTTTTATTGGAATATTTGTAAAGTTTATTTTCAACGGTGACCAGGCCACGTGTTGTAGTGTATGGAACAGTTTCTAACAAAGACGAAATAGGCCTCGATAATTGTGCAATCAGCACAGAGGAATTCACCCAGCCTCCGTTTCCAAGAACTTTGTAAGTGTGTGACAGCGCGCCCTTATGCATTACACGACCATGCGCGCGGACTGACGCCTGGGTGAACCAGCAAAGATGGTGAAGAGAATAATTTCTGTTCACTTAATTTACCTTGCTGGCGGATGTAGAACCTAAGTCACGCCCATATCTTGATGTCAGCCAGTGCTGCATAAATATCGTAGACAATCAGCACACAAATGATTGCATGGTTTGAATAGGACTCACAAGCGACAGCGAAACAACAGGCTGTGTGTTCCATCAAAAACGAAGTAATCCAGTTGGCCGTGCAAATATAGCCGCTCTTCCCAGTTTCTCTTAGAAACGGTGTCTGGCCAGACATCTGCCCCAGGGGGTGCTCTTAATTTTGTCAGTTTCAAGTAAAAAGTGATTTATAAATTAACAGTAATGTGACAGTGGAGTGAGTACTCGACTAGAAAATATAAAAGTCTATTTCGGACACACAACTAAATACGAAAAATGAATAACGAGCTCGAGTGAAGACCACGTGCCGGCAGGGATGGGTATATTTTAAAAAATGTTAAGGGTTTGGTAATCTTCTGTGTGTCTGTGTGTGTGTAAAAATGCAGGCTGGGCAGTCTGAATGGTATAGAATAAGGTAAGCAATAGTATATAAGTAGATATGGTATAAGAACATATTTCAAGGAAATTCCAATTAAAAGTCAATTTAAAATAATCGATGGTTTGTAAACATACAGCAGATGAATAACAAATAATTTGAGACAGAGTATAAAGAATGAAAAAAATAAAGATCAATTAATTTCTCTTCATAAAAAAATGTGTAGCGTAAATCATTCGCACAACCTAAAATCACGTTTGTATCCTAACGTTCGTATGACGACCCTGGACCAGAAAATCAAATCCTAAAGGTAAGTGGAAGTGGATAAAGTTATGTAATTGTATTTTCTTATTCTAATCAAGTCGTAAGTTAACATCCTGTAAATTGTAATGTAGTAATAGGGATAGTTAATATTCCTAAATAATAGTAGCCTGAAACTGCAAACAGGCATAACTAAGTAAAAAGTAAATGAACCTATTCTTCAAATGGTTTACATAATGTTCTAAATAATCTGTAATATCATAAAAATTAAAGCTCGGATCCGTGGTATTTTATTAAATATGCAGCTGTATGATTTTGAGCTCATCAGAAGAATGTTTAAGCAGAATGAAAGCGTTTAGTTCAGAATTTAATCACTAAGTAAGAATCATGAATGTTGTAGCTAACATCTTAGTAACATCCTAATATATCAGAAACCTTGCATTAAAATTTGTAATAAAGAGATGTCTTTGCTAAACCCAAGAGTGTGAGTAAATTTACGAAACCTTAATCTAACTCCTAAACTTTACAGGTTCCTCATTTGTGTGTAAGTAATCAGTACATACAATGGCAGCCGGTTTAATTGACAAGGGCCCATTAAACTGGTTCCCAGTGTTATAATGTCGTAAAGACGAGACGTTATAATGTGCCTGAGTTACAGAGAGCTCAATGTATGTTGATTTTGGTGAAGATCGGTTAAGAGAAAAGGGTAGTTTACCTGCAACATTTTGTTTTAAAAGGGTAATTTTATTTTTATGACGAATGATAACTGCCGCATATTAAAAGAGAATCAAATAATTTTTTTCATACATTCCTGAAGTTTTAAGTACTCAAGGCCTGTTGATTTTGGTGAAGATCGGTTATGGGAAAGGGGTAGTTTACCTGGAACGTTTCATGTTTTAACAATGGTAATTTTTTCTATGGCAAACGATAACAGCTGCAACTTCAAACAGAATCAAATAATGTTTCGCATTTTGCATACAGCCCTGAAATGTAGAGGACTGAAGGCCTATTGATTTTTGTGAAGATCGATTAAGAGAAAGGGGTAGTTTACCTGCAACATTTTGTTTTAAAAGGGTAATTTTATTTTTATGACGAATGATAACTGCCGCATATTAAAAGAGAATCAAATAATTTTTTTCATACATTCCTGAAGTTTTAAGTACTCAAGGCCTGTTGATTTTGGTGAAGATCGGTTATGGGAAAGGGGTAGTTTACCAGGAACGTTTCATGTTTTAACAATGGTAATTTTTTTCTATGGCAAACGATAACAGCTGCAACTTCAAACAGAATCAAATAATGTTTCGCATTTTGCATACAGCCCTGAAATGTAGAGGACTGAAGGCCTATTGATTTTTGTGAAGATCGATTAAGAGAAAGGGGTAGTTTACCTGCAACATTTTATGTTTTAAAAGGGTAATTTTATTTATATGACGAATGATAACTGCCGCATATTCAAAGAGAATAATTTTTTGTATACATTCCTGAAGTTTTAAGTACTCAAGGCCTGTTGATTTTGGTGAAGATCGGTTAAGGGAAAAGGGTAGTTTACCAGCCACCTTTAATGTTTAACAAGAGTAATTGTTTCTATGATGAACGATAATTGCCGCACATTCAAACAGAATCAAATAATGTTTTGTATGCATCCCTGAATTGTAGAGGACTCAAGACCTTTTGATTTTGGTGAAGATCAGTTAAGAGAAAGGGGTAGTTTACCTGCAACATTTTATGTGATAACAAGGCTAATTTTTTCTATGAAGAACGATAACTGCCGTAAATTCAAACATAATCAAATAAGTTTTTGCATACTTCCTAAATTGTGGAGAACTCAAGGCCTGTTGATTTTGGTGAAAATCGGTTAAGGGAAAGGGGTAGTTTACCTGCAACATTTTATGTTGTAACAAGAGAAATTTTTTCATGACGAACGATAACTGCCGTAAATTCAAACAAAATCAAATAATGTTTTACATATGTGCTTGGGTTGTAGGAGCCTATTGATTTTGGTAAAGATCGGTTACGGGGAAAGGGCAGTTTACCTGAAACATTTTTTGTTGTAACAAGAGTAAAGTACTTAATTTTGATAAATAAAGTATCCTGATAAGAAGATCTTAATAATCCACTGTAGAAACGTAGACGAAATATCTATAAATGAAGAGGCTAGTTGAACGGGGTGTATAATTTCATTCTATAAATGAAAATTATAGTTGAAGGGGTGATACGTTTGATATTCTTGATATCCAATAAATATAATTTGAACTAATACTACTGTTACTGTATTTACTGTTTACTGTGGTGTGCCATCTCGTTACCAACTACGTATCAAAAATATATGTGTACTTACCATTTTTTTTCTCGGGTTCTTTTCGGCGAACCCAGGAGATCAGAACTGGTTGTTCCAAATAAAGAAAAACTTTATTTTGTTTCCCAGGAATAGAGTTTTATTGACATTTTTTACTATAATTTTTTATTATTAACAAACTACCTCCTGCCATCCTCTCTCTACTGGAAATTCACATTTACGAAAGTTATTAATTATATAATCATTCTGCTACAATGAGAATGAAAACATGGTATACAAATTCCAAATAAATTTTAAGGAATTAAGTATGAATTAAATTAAAATACAAACAACGCAAACCAGCCTTCTTTGTCTACACGCTTACTCACGCCCACACACACACAATGATTTTATGATTTGAGAGCTCTCGTGTTACATGTTGTTAAAATTTATTTCCCCATTACTTAATTAATTTTAAAAGAAAACCTTTGTTGAAATTTTAATATGAATGCATGACTACTTAGCTGTTCAGTAAGTTGGTGGCGTCACACTTTTACGCACATTGTCCGTTTTAATGAACAATTGCCGAAAACCGCTTTTACAACAAAGAAACAAAACTGTCAGTTACTTTTGTATTTTTCTAGACTTTACTTCACATTTTTTTTTTTATATGTTGCGGGCGCGTCGGCGAACACACAAAACTTCGCCAAAAAACCGGCGAACCGGCTAACGCACAGTTAGTTGCGTCTGTTGAATTCAGATGTTGTTTTGCCACTGAGTCTTTGTTCTGTGTGTCTGACGAAACTGGTGACACACCTCGTTATGTCACGCGCTGACGTAACGATCGCTTGATCGTCAGTTATACAACTTGTTGACAATGTTGTTTACTGGTTTCGTGTTCGTCCTTGATTTGACTTTTGCACAGTTTGTCTGTTGAATCTGTTTTTTACAAAATATCATCGAATAACCTTCACAGTCAATGCTGCCACTGTTGTTTTCGTTTCAAAATAACAAATTTACCTCTCGGTTATAAAATTTTTTCCTATCACTCAACAAGTTAATTATTATTTATTTATGAAAAAATACAAATTATGTTATTACCCCAGGTATGCCCAAAAATGCCCCGCTACAGGGGGAGGGGATAATTTTTATAGGTGTACTATACTGGTTTTTTACCTGAACCTCTAAGAAGCTTTTTAAAAATAAAAACCAGTTCAGGTTATAAGGTAAAACTTTTACGTTTTTACCCATAAAGAGTTTTGTGTTCCAAGTCGTAGAGAAATAATTATATTTAGAGATTTTTAATCGGACACTTTTCGTGTGGGAAATTCTAAAATTGCATGAATTTTCTGACCAGTCATCACATAAATTATAATTTACAGTATATATGGTATCCGCTTTAAAAATCTATCTGTGATACTGATTGGGTAATTCATATTTGAATTATTATTTTTCGACCATATTGTTTCCATCATCTTACAAATGTTTTCATAGATTCCTTATAATACATGAACAAAAACTATAAGCAATACATATAAAACACATTTTTTAAGACGCATGATTAAATAAGAGAAAAGGAATAAATATATATTAAAAAAGTAGCTTTTTAAAAAAATTCAAATAAAAATAAAATTAAAAAACCAATATTTATATTCAATGCATCATACATCATCACAATAGCATTATAATTCTAATACAACCTGTGAGTCTCAACTGAAGTTATGACTGTGCCAACAAAAAAAGTATTCAAACAAGACACAAACAAACAAGACACCACTTTTTTTCAAAATGACATTTCTTTTTGATTAAGAATTTGTGCACTTTCTGAAGAGATGATAACAACAGACTTGTTGACAATTATGCACTGCTACTTTGTCACTTGTACTGTCTTTACATTGAAATATATTTCATTTTCAATGTAATAATGGCTTTTTTTTAAATCAATAATGAAGGGTGAAAAGGCAAAATTACCAAGTTATAAGTTGTTACTGAAACATTCAAAGGTTATTTACATGAGCCCATTATTATGGAATATTGTGTATGCCAGTGATTCACTTGTTACTCTGATTACTTTAATACTGTACTCTTGTCTTCCCATAAATATGACCTACTATGTACGTAATTACTATGTGTTTATTAAAATGTAAAACTTATAATAAAGACTAATGGATCAATGAATACGTACCTTTTCTGTTTACTTTTAGAATCTATATATTTACTCCTGTAAAATCCTTGCAGTATGTCATTAAGCACTGAAACGAAATCCATGTACAGTTCATATGTCGTATCTTCGATTACATTTGGGTATACTATCAGACTGTATATTTGTGTTTCTTCATTGTAAGACTGAAAAATTAATTATTTTTTAATGTCTTCATTCAAAGCAGCATGTTTTACAGTTTGCTTTAGATGATAGTTTCACACACTTATTACAAAAACTTATGTGGTTCTGATTATGAAAAACCCTAGAAAACTTTTGACATTTTATGTTAACTACTTAAGAAAAATAATATATATACATATTTATATATATATATATATATATATATATATATATATATATTGCGACAGTACAGATAAGTGCTGTACTGAGCATTGAATATAAAAATTTAAATATACATAATACATTGTAAAATAATTAATAATGTATTAGAAGTAAGCATGTCAGGGATTGCAAGCTTGGCTCAGACAAAAATATGGACAGGTGTTTTGACCTGAATCGACTTGTCCACACACACACACACACACACACACACACACACACAGATATATAACTGAGAGTGTGTACAATAGTATTTTGAATGTGTGTGTGACACAGGTCTATGCAGGCGAGTTTGCCACCCCAGTATGAATAATTACATAATTACTGTTTTTCCGTAATTATTCATAAACTATAAATAAGGAGTAAAATCCAAAGACACAATAAAATATAATAAAATTAACTACCGTACATACTGTGCACAAAAACCACGTGAAAGGGACACACCGTACAAATGTAGTGCGAAATAAACTGTGTACGATCGTAAGGGTTAAGTTACAATGTCCAAAAGTACAGTGAACATGTGTAGTGAAAATAGTTATAAGATGGGTATAAGAGTATACTCACAGGACTCTGCAATTCGCAGAAATATAAGAAATAGCGAAATTGATGAGGAGTGGGGGAACAAAGCCCAGAGACAATTTCAGACATGTCAATTTCGTACAACTGCAGGTGTTAACCAAGGCGTGAGTATAAATAGAACACACACACGCTACAGTTGTATCTCTTTTGATCACCCACAGTTGCGGTGGGAGCTTCTGTCCGTCCGCACGGCGTATTTATTTTTTTGTAAATAGTTTCATTCTTCCAGTTACATACAACTATGTAACTAAGTTGTAAATACAATCACTTTTAAATAGTAACAGAATTACACGAGAAGAAAATCCATATAAGATGATCAACTGACGTCCGAAACAACACGAGAAGAAGTAACATGAAGTTTCAGAGAGTGAGAGAGCTGACGACTTAGTTCCAGAGAGCGAGACGATGCTGGAGTCTAGAGGTGACTACGCTGGACAAGAGGAATGGTACTGGAGTCTAGAGCGGCTGCGCTGGACAAGAGGAACGTTACTGAAGTCTGGAAGCGACGCTGGACAAGAGGAATTGATACTGGAGTGCGAGACGAGGACGATTACAGATGGATCGATTGCAATTGAGTATGAGTGACAACAATAAGGTGATAAACAACTTATTTATCTCTTAGTCAAACAATTAACTCAAAGACAATTAAAGACATTCTTGTTTTACTTTAAAGTTAAGAGCCAATGTTTCTTGTAAATATAGAGTTAAAATGGCAGATATTATTGAAGTAAGATTAATGTAAACAAGAGCTCAAATTAGTATTGAAATGAAAAGAATGCAAAGCATTTAAGTAAAAATTAGAGTTTTATAAATCAGTACTGAAAAAGAAAGATAAATTCAGTAGCTATTAATATTATGAATTTCGTTACAATATCTAAAAAGATATTTAAGCACTGATATTTAGAAGCACACTAATTGACTGAGTAGTCAGGAAATGATATTTTTAATAAAGTAATTATTAGAATAGAATATTTAGTCAGTAAGGATATATACAGCATAAGCCTTACGGCATAATAACAAAGCAATAATGAATGTTATTAAGTCGAATCAAGTGCCTTGCACACAATTTCATTATTACTAAATAAATTTGAAATACCGTTACAAGTTACATAGAGTTATTATTACAGATACACCTGATATCCCCTTTAACTGTGTCATATTAATTGTTGCAGATAAGTTATCGCTACAAAGTGTGGGTCATCCCAATTTAGCATTACATAAAAATTTGGCAAAACTAATCTGTCACAATATATATAAAACTAGTAAGCTCCCTGAGCTGCAGTAAATGAAATACATTTATTTGCAGACAAAATCAAATGAATAAATTTTATTTTTTAAAGCAGTGATTAAAGTTCTTCATATATATGATTCTTAGCGTTAACCAAGAAACGCCACAAGGAGGTGACCACAGTTAATGAAGATTTTGCTGTAGGCCTACCTTTAAAAGTAAAAGTAAAATTATGAAAACCCCAACTATTCTAGTATCGTTTTAGTGAAATGACAGTTGTAAAGCAATAAATAATTCCTTTTTTCATTATTATGAGTACAATAAACATTAAAATCCTGAAAATAGCTTTTTTTTTTAGTTACATTTACAAGCACAACACCTAAGTGGCAAATATTTAAGTCCTAACTCTGTATGATTCCATAGGTCCCTATAGGTCTGCATTGAACACATTTGCATGAAACAATGAGTGGTAGTTGTAAGTAAATTAATTTGCACGTGCATATGTGATCAGATGAAACAGACATCTTGTTTTATTTTTAAATCGCTGACAATGTTAACTCCAGCTATCAAAGTAACTCTTACCAACTTTAAAGACTCTTTTCTCCGAGCCTATATGTAGCTGTGTTGTTGAAACAGTCTTGTATCATTTAAACAGCCTTCTACTGATAGTAAAATGTCAACACCACGACACGGGTCGGCTTTATTGAAGGTGATAAGAAGCAGTTACTGAATAATACAGTGTCACCCTACCGCATTCACAGGGTTATGCATTATGATGTGTTATGCTGAATTGGTATTATTCATTAGTCATAACTAATGAGAGTGGAGAGCCAACATGTTGTTTGCATGTAGTGGTACATATCTTCACAATAAAGTTAACAACAAAAGATAAAGAATGAAGCACTCATAAACTTAACACCAGAACACCTAAGAAAGGAATGATAACTGAGTAACTGTGTACAAAGTATTATATAAGGTTTAAGAACTCAATAAAACAATTAATGTAATTAACTCAGTAAACCAAAGAACAATAAGTAGTGATAAAGAAGAAAGTTTTAGAAGACAACTTAGAAACATGATAAACCCAATAGATATGGTAAGTGAGAGGTATAAACAAGTCTAACAACAAAACCACGAATTAAATAAAGACGTGCTAAGCAACAGACAGTGAAGGCCACATTAATTACCAAAAACTTAAATGCATGAAGAACTGAAAAGAAACAAGATTAACAAAAATAGTCATTTTTTAATAGATGTCAGAATATTTCACCTCACAGAGTCCACCAATTAAATAAAAAGCCTTTTTCTATGTCAGATAATATATTAATTAAAGATAATTAATATTTTCAAGGAATAAAGAGAAATCGAAACAAAAAGGGAAATATTATCATAAATAAATCATTGGGAAATAGAAAATGCAAATTTAGGATTTAAATAATACAAATAACCTGACAAAACAATAACTGATGATGACAAATACCCAGAAGAGACGATCAAATGACAGAAGATGTAAATAGTTGTTAGTAGACATAAATATAATGTACAAATGTTCTACTTAGTATATAAGAAATAAGGCATTGAGTATAGCCTTAGATTAAAACTATGAGGAGGTCTGCGTACCTCAAACAGTTATTTTGTATAAGTGAACTACAGACTGTAAGATTACAAATATAATAATATTGAACAATAATTGTAAAAATCAGGTAGTGTAACAGTGTAAAAAGGTGAGAACAACAGTGATACGCTTTAAAAACTAAAAACAGTGTATAGTGTAAGTGAATAAACATATTTACACTATGAACATTGTATGAAACATGTAATTTATATGAAACAACAAGGTAACTCATATACTAGTGAAATAAAACCAAGGGGAAATAATTAAAAAAATAAAGAATCTTCTGTTACAAACTTATAATATAATAGTGACAAAGATACAATAAGATTCTATGGAATCATATTAATTATAAATTGTGAAATCGAACCTGTGACCCATAAGCATATCATTGCCAAGACCTGAAATGAATGACTTAGTCTTTTAATAAAAAGGAAGGTATTGTTGGAAAAATATTGAAACCAGACAGAACATGTCAGTTTTACTCCTGGATTTTATACGAATTAAAGGCAGATACGAGACGAAATAATACAGAAAAACTATGGAAATAGCTAAAAGAAGGATGTCGATGGCACAAAAAACTTGAAGTTGAGGAGCGAAGGATCAAGAAATAAGCTTGTAAAGAAAACTCCAAGATTGGTGAGATTACTCCAATGATCAACCACGATATTTGAAAACATTTTAACATTTAAAGATCGAGTTACAGAGATATACTATCACAAAAACAATAAAAATTTTATAATAGTGAATACTAATTGTACACAAATAATTATTAGTATTGTTACAACACAAATAAGCCACCCCAATACCAGGGAGGAAAAAGATGATACTAAATATAAATATACATGGACGGAAATGGACATGGAAATGGAAATGGACAATACATGGAAATGGACAACGAAATCCAAGAATATAAATATACTTCATATAAAATAAAATATTAAATATAAATAAAACGTAAAGACAATGACACGACAAACGACGACATGACCTAACCCAAGTGATTGACCAAACAAACAGGAAAACAAAGAAGAAGGGAAAAAACCGAAACCAAATAAGAATCAAGTCAATTGAAGGAAGTGAATGAATCCATACAACCAAATGAAATAAAACCCAAACGAGAAAGGGAGAACAAAATTAAAATGAAGCCAATGGAAAATGAAGGAGAAGGAGAAGAAAAAGGAAAATGAAACTAAAGTGAAACCAAGGGATAAGAAACACCCCAAATATGTAAGGGAGAAATGGTACACTTAAGTATAATGTTGGGAATAAAGCCAATGATTATCCAATACCAGAAATAAATATTATTCTCAATTAAATAATTAATGTAACTGTTTTAACCAAAACCCAGTAAAGTAATATAATAAAAAGAAAAGTACACTAACCCAAGAATTAGAGTTAGATGTAATAAAACTCTATAGAAATATAACCTTAGTAATACTATGTATAATATTTGTAAAGAAAGAAATAGTGAGAAAGTGACAAAGTGAAATAATTATAGGGATTACCCAATAAGAAACACTTAATGTAAACAGTTAAAAAGTGCAATAGTGAAAGAGTGAAACCCCAAAATAGTTAGAAACCATATTTATGGCAATAAAACGCTTAATAATCAATAATAAACAATAATTGATTAATGGTGAATCAAATAATAATTAAGAATAATGTGATTAAAAGTGAACCAAACTAGTAATTAAAAATATGTTGTTTATGATGATATTAAATGTAAACAATCAGTAATATGAAATGAACACTGGAAAGTGATGATGACGTTGTTAATTAAGAAAGGATTTTTAAGATTAAGTTTAATTGTAAACAACTGTAATTAAAGGGGAGAATCGCATGAAAAGATAAACAGATAGTGTTAACATGGATTGAAGGTAGAGATTAATTAGGAAATAAGAAGTTAATAATGTAATAAATAAACACCCCAGATTATAAGGGAAAATCAATTAAGTAAATTCAAAAGGTGTGATATTACTTAACACCCAAAAAATAGTAATCAATGAAATGAGTTGTAAACGAACTTTACTTAATAATTGTTAAATAATTGTGTAATTATATTTATGAATAGGATATGACTGAAGAAATTGTACAGAGCATATGCCTAGATGTTATGTTTTTAATTGATGAAGAATAGGGAGTGGTAGCCATATTGTTAACAAAGGCAAAATAGATAATTAAGAAGTTAAGACAATACAAATCTAATTACACTAGAAAATCAGTTAATGCAGAAAATAACAGAACCATACAAATGGGATAATAACAAAACAAAACACATTAGAATAAAATGAGAAATCATTTATATAAATTAAGTAAATATGATCAATGGCTACTAGTGCCTCTGAAATGCCTAACTGTCAAAACAAATAATTACAAATTGTATAAAATCCACAAGGAAATTAACAAATCTAAGGCGAGTGACTAGCCAAGAATAATGTGTAAATCATTTTAAAAGAAAAATGTTACAATAAGAACTTAATTAAAAAAAATATGTAATTAACAAATGTTAACATAATTGTACAAAAGTTAATATCTAATAGAACACAACCTTATGAGGTATTAATTTAATCTTTGAAAGGAAAGACAAACAGTAGTGATAATATTTAATACTCAGGAAGGAAGACAAAAGAATAAAATCAATCAGAAAATATACAGTAATTTTGAATAAAAATTCAAATATGATAACAACGGTAATAAACCATGCCTTAGCCAATCAAAGGGTTTAGGTTACCATAGAAACGGGCCGTTGGTTACTAATTTTCCGTTAATTTTCAGTACTCGTATAATGACGCTTATGTAGCAGGGACGCAAGATTTTGTATGACATAAATTTTACTTTAAAATGTTAAAAAACTAGTCAAAAGTCAAAAATATATACCAGTGAGAAGGAAATGAAGAGTAATAACATTTAACTGATGTCCAGGAACAATTTAAACGAAAATTAAAAGCAGAAATTCCCAAGACTAATATGAAAAGGACGCCAGCAGCCTAAGTCACTCAAAATTGATGAATTTTCCATTTCCAATGAACAACGATCTATCACAAACCTTCTGAACTGATAAGTATCATTTAAATACCCAAATTCCAGGAATAAAAGCACTTTAAATATTTCTCGAATCTATACAAACTCTCACTATGAATTGAAAATAATTTCTTTCAAGGATTAAATAAAATAAACTTACATAGAAAAACTTGTTAACTAAAAAATAACCTCGCACTAGATTGCGAACTTTTGAAACACATATTACTACACTGCAGAACAAATTGTAGCCACACTTTATATTATTTAAGTACGAATAATGTAAGGTAGTGTACTTTTTTATGGTAATCATATTTAATGTTTTCTTTGTAATCAAAAGGACTCCAGATTTTGAACGAGTTTACGTATAAAATACAAACAGTAGCCATTACTGCATCAAGTAACTCGTTTCAATACCGATTTCATCAACTTGAGATAAAGCATTTCATGTTTAATGTTGGAGCAAATCTATTAAATACTAAATAATAATATTATTGTCAAATAGCAAAATTACCAAACAACCATTAAAGAAACAGTACAGAGTGTAACCATTGTTTTATTTCATAGGAAATTGTACTATATATGTGTGTGTTAGCGAACTTACAGATTAGACAACTAGCGCTTTCGCTACCCGTGCGATATAGCAAGCTGTACAAAGGCGGGAACCGATTCGAATGCTCCGGCCGTCATCGCTAAAAAACACCTTTTTAACATATTATTTCATAAATTTAATTGTTTTCAACAAACAATTTGGCGCCACCCGGGATTCACAAACCCCTATGAAATTACAGGTAACGTTTCCACTAGGTTGTACTGATAATTGTGACAACGCTACAGATTTCGTTAGCAGCAACCATTGATGTAACGACAAGGTGTGAGACGAACACACCACACTAACACATAAACACTTGTGTATACACGTCTTTTACAGATACGACTCAAACGCTTCGTTACAGTATTAAGAGTTTCTTTTTCAATTGTTCATTTGTTCTTTTGTATGATCCAAAGATCATAACAAACTGATACACAACATACATCAACAACACCTAATTACCAAACATTATTTATAAATATTATGTTTTATGATATGTTTACGATTTGTACTATACTTTGACATGACTAATAGATGAATCCTGAGATTGAGATTTTTCATGCTCTACAACAGAAATGAGTTTTGAAAAGAGTAAATAAAAAGAATTGAATACGAAAAAAGAAAGTAAGGAGTTGTCGTGTTTTATACAATTTAATTAATTACAAAATGATCTTAAACTCCCACTTACCTTCCATTTGTCACTCTCTGGCCAGATTGTCTAGTGGTGTAACCCTATTTCGTATAGCGAATTTACCAGCACAGAAAATGAAATTAGGTACTTGAAATGATTATTCTAACACACACATATATCAAGTGAAATAATGTAATGGATTTATTCTTTTTAATATATTTCTTTATATTCTCTCTTTTAAAATGTCTACTCTTTATCTTTTCTTTGAACAAATACTGATGCTAATGTTACATCGGAAATTTAATATAGCTTTCCTACTCTAGTTAGCTTAAATATTTCTTTCTTATATCTATAGATAAGACAGCCCAGTATCTGCACATTCTCTCATTCACACCCATACCATATTTAATTTAGCGCTTTTTTTATTTAAATTCTCATAATTAAATTGTGTAATATACGGTTACGTGGTATTGGCGTCCCTGCAAGTCACTTGTTGATCTCGAGAAATTTTGTTCACTTTTGTCCGAATGTTTCCCACTGTTAATTTTGAGTACTTTAATTCGTTTTAGTCACTGTTAACTGAACTCATACTCTTGGTATAACTCCGTGTTTTGTTATTCGTTCACATTATGTAATTTTGAAGGTATTAAACTAAAGTTTAGGCTCACGCCTATGTGTTCACCCGGCCGGGGAAAGGTTTCTTAGTCGACTCACTTTTAACTATTTTCCCATTTTTAATAATAGCTTGGCCCGGCCGGCGACGCACACCACTAATCGTGTCCACTGCCTTCAGATGTTAATAGTCGACTGCCGAGTTTTTTGCACGCACACAGCAAAAGAATGTACCAGTTCGTGCCGTTAGCGTGAGAAACTTGGCCGACTGTGTGCTCGGTTGAAAGCGCGGGCGCGCCCTCCACATACTAATGCCAATACACACCCGTCTCGATGCTACAGTCTCTTCACTGTAATTACTTAGTTGCAAATAATATTGAAAAGATTTCATTTCCAAAGCCCTATAGGTCTGTACCGTTACAATACCCCCCCAATGAGAGATCTTCTGCCGAAACAGAAGAAATCTCATTGCTAAACCCCTAAGAGGATCGGTGAGGATATGGTGCCAACAACCCCCTATTAGTTCTTACACATCATGGGTAAACTACCCCCCTGGCTCGGCGACTCTGGCCGCACCTGAACGACATTACTGGACTTCTCTGTACGAGATCCCAACACCATAAAATCGAACAGGTACGCACCACAGCGCACCTAACCTTCTAACATACCACCCCAAACTCCAAATTCCTGGCCTTATTCCATGCCAGATCCTCAACCGATATGTTCCCCCTTACCTGCATACTGGGTTGCCTTTAGCAAAATACTGGGTGCATACACATTTCATTATCGATTACATATTACATCCATTTACATTAAAATAAACTTCCCAAGCATTCTATAATTGCTTCTACACAAAGTAATTCTCGCTTTCCAAACAACAAAATTTTTTCTGCTATTATTTCAAATGAAATTCAATTAATTAAATTTTATTCCATTAGTAAAAACAATCTAGGTCTATGATCAAAACCCACTTCCATGTTAGTCTAATTTATTTCTTTCCATTCCTTAATTCATTGCAAATTTTAAAATTTTCCAAAATCTTTCAAATACATTTACTTTATTCTTCTGACATTATTCACACTTATAATAAACAAATAAATGATATAATATAATAAACAATACAATAACAAACAAATTTATTACAATAAATTTATACTGTAATAAACAACCTATTTCTACCGTAAATTCAAAAATAGCTACGCTTGATTACAAAGATAACATAAGATATACATCGTGAATGAGCTGACCTCTCTTCCACTGATAGTGAATCTCAAAATTTAACATAAACTCTTTACTGCAACGATTTTTTTTTTTTTTTTAATCTAATTTCCAAAAAGAATTATCTTGTTATTAAAATTTATTATTCCCTCCTTTACTTATATAAAAAAAAACTACAAATCAATTATGAGGCATATATTACATATCTAACCCCAATCACCAGCTGATCTCTCTGGGTCAGGTTAATGACCTTACCCTAGATACTCGTCAAAATTATACAATATAAAATATATGATATATGTTTATAATACTTACACTCTAACATAGTAAAATAATAATACAATAAAACCGAATACATTCCATCTACCCTAGAAATAATCTTTTCAAAAACCATTAAAGTCATCTATAAAATATCATAGAGAGCAAAACGTGATAAAAGTTGTTAATATCTTTCAGTCACTCAAATTAATCTATTCCTACTTACATAGGCTATCATCAACTAACGATTGAATCTTTAATTACATTTAATAAAATAATTGACCGTTTAATAAAAAGGATTCACTCTCTCACTCCATTAAAATAAACATTTAATCTGCATCTGAATAAAATTACAAACATTTCAATTTTAGGTTTGGTTTCAAACTCCATAAACCTTTCATCCCGTTACATTTTATATTTATTTATTTATTATCAAATTCAAATCTCCTACAACTAATTTAAAGTCATCATCAAAATTTCTTTATATAACATTGTAAATCAATCAAAAATATTTAAATATCTCAAATTATTTTAATTTCATCAAGTATTGAAAACACAACATTTTAATTACATTACTTCCAAAACAACTTATCATTCATTAATTACCACCTTCGTAATCATTTATTTAATCTGACAAAATATTATTATTATTATTAAACAAATTCTACTACATACACCCATTGTTTACAATACATATTTGTTACAATACAAACACAATTAATTTCACTAACATTTATTTACAAATCTTCATCATTAATTGTTCAATTTACCACACTTCATTTCCTAATTCAGCAGGTCATAACCATACATTAAAATATTTAATATATTTAAATGTCCATTTATTGATTTCTTATCTAACCGCCATCGTTGTATAATAGTCTTGTTTTTTTATAACACTTCTCATTCTTACTCACACTCAATTTATTATTATTATTTATATAATAGTTCTCTAATATTCCAAATTGTTCCGTAAAACCCACATAATAATTTACTGGATTATCCCCCATTATTATCAAATCATAAAACCTGTCTACATCATTGATTTTGGTCTCGTCACCGTCTGTATTATTACCTATCACCCTTGAGTATTTTAATCTCTCAATTTCAAAATCATTTACTACTAATACTCCGCATCTAAGAACAGGTAAGCATTCAATATAATTATCAACGTTATTATTATTTATTTCTGCACTATCTTCATAACAAGGTAAGTCAACAATATTACTAATTCTCTCTCTCTTTATTTTCTCTAGTAGCTCTTCATAACTTCTGACAACATCAAATAATATTATCTCTCTTTCTCTAAATGTGAACAATTCTACCACTCTCTCACAAAACCACTCATCCTGACACCATCTCACTTTGTTTCTATCACTCCACACAAAAGGCAACATAACATTATCATAACCCATCCTGATTCTTTCAGGGAACTCATGATACATAAAAGGGGACCTACTTTGAGACACCTTGTCTCTCACATAATTACTGGAGGAAACTCTGTCCTCATAACTCATTATTGGAGTTTTTCTCCATTTAAATCACGGGAAAAATTTGCCCTTTGTAAACCTAACATCTCTTTAACCACTATCTTATTACTACTCTCTAATTCCACTAAAACTGCATCTCCACTATTATCATTCACTTTACTTTCTAACACATTTTTAATTATCTCGTTATCATTTGTTAACTCATTACTATAATTATCATGATTACTCACCTTGTTATCAATCACTTCTTCACTAGTTACATTCCCACTACACTTACCGGTATTTCTTGTAACATTGTCATCATCTTTTATTCGTTTTATACCTATCTGGAAACGTTCATCAATACGTTTACATAATTCATTACTCATAGAATCAAACTTTACTTTAATCTCTTTAAAATTATCGTCATTTTTAATATTCTGTTGTTCACATTTTATTTTCTGTTCTTTAATGTCATTACTTAAAATCTCAAATTTTTCGTCATTTGCATCAAAACGTTTATTTATTTTATCGAATTTTTCGTCACTACTATCAAAACGTTTACTCATAAAATTCATGATATCGTCCATTGACCATTCTTTTTCTTTTGTTTTTGTCACTACAGGAGTAGATTGTGCTGCTGCATTATTAATTGTAATTGACTCGGTTAGGTCAGCGTTAGTTACAGATTGAACGCTCAAATCAGCTGTTGGCATTGACCGGCTTAATTCGCCCACACTTGGTGATGGGTCCATTGACCCAAGGCCACTCTCACTCATAACTGAATCTATCAAATTGTTCTCTTTTTCGTTGTCAGACATTTTATACTGTTCTATTAAATACTTATTAAATTTTACTTGTACTCTAACATGCACAATTTCTCAACACCTCGTGATTTTATTTTGTGTATGTTACGTAAATTTTACGAAAGTTATTTTCGGCTTCCGCCAACCTTATTCCATTCTCTGTGCTTTAAAATAGGCCAATTTGGAATAAATACATTATTTATTCCAAATCCTGGTCACAGCATAATTTGTCGTGTTTTTATACAATTTAATTAATTACAAAATGATCTTAAACTCCCACTTACCTTCCATTTGTCACTCTCTGGCCAGATCGTCTAGTGGTGTAACCCTATTTCGTATAGCGAATTTACCAGCACACAAAATGAAATTAGGTACTTGAAATGATTATTCTAACACACATATATATCAAGTGAAATAATGTAATGGATTTATTCTTTCTAATACATTTCTTTATATTCTCTCTTTTCAAATTTCTACTCTCTATCTTTTCTTTGAACAAATACTGATGCTAATGTTATATCGGAAATTTAATATAGCTTTCCTACTCTAGTTAGCTTAAATATTTCTTTCTTATATCTATAGATAAGACAGCCCAGTATCTGCACATTCTCTCATTCACACCCATACCATATTTAATTTAGCGCTTTTTTTATTTAAATTCTCATAATTAAATTGTGTAATATACGGTTACGTGGTATTGGCATCCCTGCAAGTCACTTGTTGATCTCGAGAAATTTTGTTCACTTTTGTCCGAATGTTTCCCACTGTTAATTTTGAGTACTTTAATTCGTTTTAGTCACTGTTAACTGAACTCATACTCTTGGTATAACTCCGTGTTTTGTTATTCGTTCACATTATATAATTTTGAAGGTATTAAACTAAAGTTTAGGCTCACGCCTATGTGTTCACCCGGCCGGGGAAAGGTTTCTTAGTCGACTCACTTTTAACTATTTCCCATTTTTAATAATAGATAAAGCTTGGCCCGGCTGGTGACACACACCACTAATCGCGTCCACTGCCTTCAGATGTTAATAGTCGACTGCCGAGTTTTTTGCGCGCACACAGCAAAAGAATGTACCAGTTCGTGCCGTTAGCATGAGAAACTTGGTCGACTGTGTGCTCAGTTGAAAGCGTGGGCGTGCCCTCCACATAACAATGCCAATACACACCCGTCTCGGCGCTACAGTCTCTTCACCGTAATTTCTTAGTTGCAAATAATATTGAAAAGATTTCATTTCCAAAGCCCTATAGGTCTGTACCGTTACAGAGTTTGAGTATTTATTTTAGAACATAAGAGCATTTTTTACAAATCGGCGTCCAACCAGTGAGGCTGAAATTAGGGAAAAATTATTATAGTAGGAAGTTATAATTGTATCACAGGTAACCTGATGTTAGCGGGCAGCTGTTAGAAGTACAGAAATGCACACAAGAGGCAAGTCCAAGCAGCGCGCGGCGGAGGCCAGAAAAGAAGTCAGCATGGAAGAGAAGGAGTCAACATCGGTTGAAGAAGTGGAGACGGGCGATAAGGCGACCCAAATAGAGGAGACCCAAATTTGATGAAATTTATAGAACAGATGAACGAAAGGGTAATACAACAAGTAAATGAAAAAATAGTCAGTACAAATGAGGGTACTAAAGAAGATCTAAGGCAGATAGTAAACGAAAATAATAAACAAATGAATGAAAAATTTGACCAGAATAAAGAAGAAACTCATGAGAATTTTAAACAAATGAACGAAAAATTCTACAGGAATGAGGAGAATTTTAAACAAATGAACGAAAATTGACGGTATCAAAGAAGACAATAAACAGACAAATGAAAAAATAGTTAGTATGAAGGAAGAAATAACTGAAAATTCAAAGAAACAATCCGAGACTTTGAAGGAAAATTTGATAAGACAGATGAATGAAAAATTGGACAGTACCAATAAAAAGTTAGAAAGTAAAATAGACGGTATTAAGGAGAGTAATAGTGAAACTTTAAGGGAAGCTATAAAGGAAAATAATGAACAAATGAAGAATGAGTTCAGACAAATAAATGAAGAAAATTTAAAACACATAAATGAAAGAATTGAAGATGTCAATGAAGCAATTACATAAAAAATAGATGAGTGTAATGAAGAAAGAAAACGAGAAATCGCCGAAACAAATGAAAAAGTAGAAGGCACCAAGGAAACCATTGAAAGGTCAGAATAGATTTAGATACCAAGATAGGTCAAGTAAAAGAGAGTAGTCATGCCCAAATGCAATCAATAAGAACGGATTTCGGAGATAAATGTTGGGACATCGATACGGCCATAAGCGAAGTACGTGGACAGGGACAACGCAACCAAGAGAGGATCGAGGGACTCCAGCGAACAGTTGATAATCGACCCAATTCTATTTCATACATCCAACCCATGGACAACCGGGAGGCTATCAGTTTCAAAACTTATAGAAGAAACCCGATGGAGTTCTTAGAACGGGTCAACGAACAGCTGATTAGAAATGGAGAGGACAGGTGGCCAGTGATACGGAGTTATCTATACGAGCACTTCAGAGAAATGAGTGATAACTGGTGGACGGCTTTGAGACACGACCTCCGGAATTATGATGAATTTAAAGCGGCATTCAAAGCAAGGTACTGGTCGGAGGCCACACAGAACATTGTAAGGGATAACATTTGCCACGGGAGGTATGATGCTAGCAGAGGGACCATGCTCACCGCGTACTTTCTTGGAAAAGTGTGTTTGGCGAGAAACCTGGAGCCAAAAATCCCGGAGGAAAGTCTTGTCACCAAGTTAGCCTACCACTATGAGGACGGAGTGTCCAGGGCATGAACAGGAGAGCAAATTAGGACGGTACAAGCCATGTCGGTGTTGTTAGAAGAATACGAATGAGAAGGGTATTATAGGAGAAGTTGGCAGAGGTACTAAACCAGGAATGTGCTAAGCAACAACCACCACAATAGCAACGGAAACAATCGGCCAAATTTCAACAACCGTGGAAATAACAATAACGAGGCTTATTACCGACCAAGCAACAACAGCCCAGGAAATAACGGAGGCAACCGCGGCAATCGACCAAATATCCCAACTAATCAGTACAACCGGCCATACAACCCGAACTACCGCCAACAGAACAACAACAGCCGAAACTACAATAACAACCACAGCCTGAATAATCAAAACCAGGACTACCGAAGGGTCAACTATGTGCGAGCAGAGGATAATGGCAACGGGAGATCACATTATCAAGGATGCCAGAGTTCCAGCCGGGACACCTACTGGAACCAAGACGACCATGCCAACAGAAGGGGTGCCAGGCCCAACGGAGGTAGAAGTCGAAGCCACGAGGGTTACCGGCGAAACAACTACGAAGATGACCATCACCAGCCAGAACCTAGACCGGTGGTGAATGATACACACGTAAACCAAAACGGCAGGCGAGACGAAGAGTCTGAGCCGGCTTTAAACGCCACGCGGGAGTGAAAACACCCAAGGGACCCTCACTGAACCAATCTGTTGGGTTAATTAATGCCGGACATCATGTTCAAAATACGAAAAAAGTTATTACAATTATTCGAAACAATTATTTAAAAAAATGTAAGGAGGAACTGTTAGAAGAAGAAGATGCGATTCCAAATAAAAGTAACAATGAAATAATCCACATAGCGGCGGAAATCAACGGTGTACAGACCAAAATAATAACTATTATTGTTATACACTGGACCTTACACAGTAATGAAGGATAATAATAATAATATGTACGAAATCATGGATCCCAGTACACAGAGGAAAAAGGGGACTTACAACCAGTCATACATGAAAAAATACTATTAAACAATTAAAAGAATGATCATTGAACCACATAATGAATTATAAATGTGTTAAAAGAAGAGTGATAAAGAAAAGTAAGTTTTAATGTAAACAATAAGAAGTAAATACAAATAATGCCCATCAACAATATTGTGTCAATAAAGAGCTAGAGAGTATGAGAAAGGAAATCAATAATGAAGGAAGATATAATGTAATCTATACAATGATAATGTGAAGAATCCCAGAATGTTTATTATATTTTAGTCCACTAAGACTACTTTAAAGTTGTTTGATGATTGACTGTAGAATGATCCAGCAATCATATACCTGAGCAGACGATACGTTCCTCTGAACTCAGAAGGTGTAAGATGGACAGCGGTGAATCGGAGCCAAAAGAGCCCGCTCGACTGGTGCCAACACACATGATAGGGAAAATAATTAGGGAAATTAAATGTTTAGGGGATAAAACACAAAGAAGGAAGATAACATACTAAATAAAGCAAGGAGATAGTGAATTACATGAAGAAGAAAAGGGAAAATTATAAGAAATCAAAGGAGGAAGTTCAAGTAAAGAAGTGATTAAACTAAATATCACTATTGTTTGACGACTCAGAACACTAAGTTTTTTGTAAGTAAAATCGTAAAGATTTACCTTACAGCCTAAACTGGGTTTCACCTTTAGAAGGCTTCATCAGAGGCTGCCGTAGGTAGCGCTGTCCGTCTTGTTGTTGGCGACAGGATAGATTTTTGAAAGATCGATGCTGTGTGTGTGTGTGTGTGTGTGTGTGTGTGTGGTGAGATGTGTTCGAAAATCACAAATTTAGCATTGGGGCAATATGTAATAGTACATATCTTCACAATAAAGTTAACAACAAAAGATAAAGAATGAAGCACTCATAAACTAACACCAGAACACCTAAGAAAGGAATGATAACTGAGTAACTGTGTACAAAGTATTATATAAGGTTCAAGAACTCAATAAAACAATTAATGTAATTAACTCAGTAAACCAAAGAACAATAAGTAGTGATAAAGAAGAAAGTATAGAAGACAACTTAGTAACGTGATAAACCCAATAGATATGGTAAGTGAGAGGTATAAACAAATCTAACAATGAAACCACGAATTAAATAAAGACGTGCTAAGCAACAAGTCAGTGAAGGCCACATTAATTACCAAAAACTTAAATGCATGAAGAACTGAAAAGAAACAAGATTAACAAAAACAGTCATTTTTTAATAGAGGTCAGAATATTCCACCTCACAGAGTCCACCAATTAAATAAAAAGCCTTTTTCTATGTCAGACAATATATTAATTAAAGATAATTACTATTTTCAAGGAATAAAGAGAAATCGAAACAAAAAGGGAAATATTATCATAAATAAGTCATTGGGAAATAGAAAATGCAAATTTAGGATTTAAATAATACAAATAACCTGACAAAACAATAACTGATGATGACAAATACCCAGAAGAGACGATCAAATGACAGAAGATGTAAATAGTTGTTAGTAGACTTAAATATAATGTACAAATGTTCTACTTAGTATATAAGAAATAAGACATTGAGTATAGCCTTAGATTAAAACTATGAGGAGGTCTGCGTACCTCAAACAGTTATTTTGTATAAGTGAACTACAGACTGTAAGTCATATAGAATTACAAATATAATAATATTGAACAATAATTGTAAAAATCAGGTAGTGTAACAGTGTAAAAAGGTGAGAACATGTAACGGTACGAAATTGTAGGGCCAAGATAACATTTTTAAATTTATATTTTCCATGTAGTCATTGTTCACCCAACCAAATCGGCTGTGTTTATTACAAAACAAAACGCCTATGTTTTGTCTCCACACTCAAGCAGCGTAGACAGATTGTGAAACAACACCTAACTTCACATCAGCCGTGAATCACGGAAGAAAGTAATGTAACTCCAGATTGCATCAGGCAGCAAAAATATTGCTAAACCTTACGCCTACGTTAAGGCGCTCTTTTAACAGCACCAATGGGAGCGCATATTCATGATTACGTGACCAAAAAAACACTGTGTGCTCAATTCTAGCGAACTGAGTTAGTTCAACTGCAACTCATGACCGTGCGCGGTCACATAGTTAAAAACATAAGAGCTCGAGCAATAAACGTCGGCCGACAAACAAATCTGTAAAAGTAAAATTCGCAATTGCAAACTAAAGTGAGTTAAATAAGACGGAGTGTGTAGCGGTAGTGCGGAAGATTATGAACTGTGGAAATAACCTTAGTGACTAGAAACAGCCAACAACACAAGGTGGTGATGGAACTGATTAACGCCGTGGGTTGTTAAGTATTCTACATAACATTATCAGAACTATTCCCTAAATACAGACATTAAATATAAATACCGAGTTTTAATTATGGGTTTTAAAAGAGAAGAAAATAAAAAAGTATGAATGAGAGAGCGTTGCAAAGTGCTGGTCAAGTTATTTGTAAATTGTACTATTGCTAAGTCATTTTCATATGCGTTAAAACCAATTGTTCAAGTATTCATGCCTTATTTAAAAAAAAAAAATGTAATGTAAAAATAGAGTGGAAGCAAACAGTAAATTAAAGAAAGTTAATTGTTTAGAATACAAAATTTGGTGTTAGAAAAATTATTTTGAAACGTCAACCCAAGTAACCTTTTCTGTAGCTGGTTTCGTCTGAACGACTCTGGACCCGAATCCGAAGGTAAGAGTAAGATGATATATATTTGCACTAATTAATATTGTTTCAAACAACAGTGATAGGCTTTAAAAACTAAAAACAGTGTATAGTGTAAGTGAATAAACATATCTACACTATGAACATTGTATGAAACATGTAATTTATATGAAACAACAAGGTAACTCATATACTAGTGAAATAAAACCAAGGGGAAATAATTAAAAAAGTAAAGATTCTTCTGTTACAAACTTATAATATAATACTGACAAAGATACAATAAGATTCTATGGAATCATATTAATTATAAATTGTGAAATCGAACCTGTGACCCATAAACGTATCATTGCCAAGACCTGAAATGAATGACTTGTGTTTTAATAAAAAGGAAGGTATTGTTGGAAAAATATTGAAACCAGACAGAACATGTCAGTTTTACTCCTGGATTTTATACGAATTAAAGGCAGATACAAGACGAAATAATACAGAAAAACTATGGAAATAGCTAAAAGAAGGATGTCGATGGCACAAAAAACTTGAAGTTGAGGAGCGAAGGATCAAGAAATAAGCTTTTAAAGAAAACTGCAAGATTGGTGAGATTTCGTCAATGATCAACCAAGATATTTGAAAACATTTTAACATTTAAAGATCGAGTCACAGCGATATACTATCACAAAAACAATAAAAACTTTATAATAGTGAATACTAATTGTACACAAATAATTATTAGTATTAAGAGTTTCTTTTTCAATTGTTCATTTGTTCTTTTGTATGATCCAAAGATCATAACAAACTGATACACAACATACATCAACAACACCTAATTACCAAACATTATTTATAAATATTATGTTTTATGATATGTTTACGATTTGTACTATACTTTGACATGACTAATAGATGAATCCTGGATTGAGATTTTTCATGCTCTACAACAGAAATGAGTTTCGAAAAGAGTAAATAAAAATAATTGAATAAGAAAAAAAGAAAGTAAGGAGTTTGAGTATTTATTTTAGAACATAAGAGTATTTTTTACAATGTGTAAAGCGCCAACAGAGATAAACAAGTGGGAGTGGATGCAAAGTATGATGTAACAAGAATGCTCATAAGAAATACCATTGGCGTTAGATGTAATGCTTTTTTCTAAGGTTTGCACACACCATAGTTCCATTCTCCCCTTCTTGACCCTCATGAGGGCTTAGATGTATTAATAGGTTTCAATGCCATTTTAAGATTCTACAACCTTCTGTTCTGGGCCAATTGTGTTGTTTCATATAACGGATTTCCCATTAGCTTATCAAATTTCACGATCTACATCATAGTCTTGTGCCTTGTATTATACCTTGTTAAATAAGGTTTCTATTTGCCTTTTTTTTTTTTTTTGCATTTTTCTTCTTTTTAATGTCTGACATTATTTGTTCCGTAATGTCATACTTGTCACAAATAGTAGACATTGTTTTTCAGTTTTTCTATAATTGTCAGTTTATTATAAAGTGAAAGATTTTTACATTTTCTCTTCTGGCTTACAGTGGACTTACTGAAATACATAGCAAACTTCTAAAAATGCTGCACTGTAAACTCATAAACTTTGTACAGTATTGTAAATTCATACTGTAACAAGAAGACAGTATAAAAACTGAGAACACAGAAGTCAGCACAAGTGAAAGATGACAACACCATATGTACCAACTGTGACTAGAACAACTACTGACTGAGACAGATCCAAATCTAGGTAGGAGCAGTGTTTTGATGGGTGGTCAATTCCTAGAATATGGAACAATGTGTAGGCTATTCATAGAAGCGTGCAGTAGACAAGACCATTCATGAACTGAATGAGTCACATGGCTCAGTGACTCCAGATTCCTGCATGCATTTTCCAGCGTTGGTAAGCATCATTTTTTAGCCTGATTGTCTTTTATTTTTCAACATCCCATGTTCCTTACAGCTGTCTGTTATAATAGGGAATTACTGTCTAGACACACACACACGTTTTATAACTTTTTATGTCAACATCAGTACAATTTCAACAAAATATAGTTTTGTTCTAGTTCTAGTTCTGGTTCTACACATACAAAAATACAGAATATTCTTCTACCATATACTGTGATAATACAAGATGTTCATATCCCAGGACAAGATGAATAACTTTTCACACGGTCATAGGAACAACAACAACATAATATGATAATGCTTAAAATAATAACAATAGCAACAACAACAATAATAAAAATAATAATAACCTGATTTTTAATGATGAATCCGGTATGTACAGGCAGCAGTACATTAGTGAGCTTCAACTTGACAGTAGATGGCAGTATGGTCAGGTTATTGGCATTAAACATAATGACATTAGTTGACTGAACACAATGAAATGTAATTTGTATTTTGCCATTTGTTGTAAAATTACCATCCTGTAAGAACGGTATCAACTGAATTCTGAAATCAATCACACATCATCTCATAATATGACAAATGACATTTATTAATATTTAGTATACTTATTATGCTGTATATTTAAATTAGTTCAGTCTATTGTATAACATTCAAGACATGTCTCCAGTAGATGATAATATATGATAATAATAAAATTATCAATACCCAAGCAAATTAAAATTTGTTTTAAATAAGTAATAATTTCTCCTTCTATTTCATATATGGAAGTATATGCACGCGCGTGCGCGCGCGCGCACACACACGCACACAGCAATTCATTTCGAGGAGCTAGTTAGTTGACCCACATTTTTATAAAACTAAATAATGATGCAACATTTTCTTTTGATATTAGTTATAACATATTGCTCATAATAATTATAAGTAAATGTTTACTTTGCAGGGTTTATTAAAATGTTCCAAAACACTCCATATTTTCAACTCTTCTTCTACATTATTTCCAATTTTGTGTAGGCCAGTTTTGTATTAACAACTAAATATTCTGTATACTCACCTGTAATCAAGTGGAACAACATCTGTTGACAGGCGTAATTTACTCTGTTTGTACAAAGATTCAACACCTATGAGTTCACTAAAAATCACTAGTATAATGAAACAGTTTCTTAACATATTTACATGACAATATTTACAAGTTGTTAAGAGAGTTTTCTCCATACTGATCACTGGGTTATGTGTATTTAATACCTGCAACAGAAACATACTGTTATTTGTCACTAGAAAAATATATTAAAGTATCAAGTAAGTAGTTCCATTCCCTTCTATTCTCTCTCTCTCTCTCTCTCTCTCTCTCTCTCCCCACACACACACACTCACATTAACTTGTAATTAGTTGTTGTTGTACCCAAATAGATTTTAATAACTAGCATCTACCAGCGAGCCATAACATCGTGCTGTGCCTGTAATCTGGCTCTTGGTGGGGCGAGAACCGAGGTTAGCTGATTATGGTACGAATTTTAACGAAGACGTCCGAACATTTTACCGCGCTTATTATTCTCGTCTTAGTGCTTATGCTTAGCATAGCCTAAACTACTGTGCAAAATGCGAAAACCACTGTAGGCGCTTCTATAATAAGGTAAGAATTGTTTGTTTTATTTTATTAGCACAAAATAAGTAATATTCAAAAGTAGGTAGACTTTCTAAATTTCTGTAGGTAAAAAACGGATCTTGAGTGTTTTACGGCAGCCAATACAATTCCGTATTTTTACTTCTTTAATATCAGGCGAGGTGATCGATTTTGAAATTCCAGTAGAAATAATTGTTTTGATGTATTGATATACCTAGTTTTGTTTTAACATATGTACAGGTGTGTAGCAAACGCACGCTCACACTCGCTCTCTCCCTCTCACCCCTCTCTCACCCTCTCTCTCTCTCTCTCTCTCTCTCTCTCTCTCTCTCTCTCTCTCTCTCTCTCTCTCTCTCTCTCTCTCTCTCTCTCACTCTCTCTCTCTCGCACGTGGATGCATGCAGACGCACACATTCTTTCATACACGCGCACGCGTACTATAATAAATGTAATTTAGTAAGTGGCTTAGCAGTATAGTATAGTAAAAATTAGTGAATTAAACATTAAATGTAATATAAAAATAAAAAGCAATTAAAAGTAACAAAACAATTTAAAGTTATAAGAATAATTTGTTCATAAAAACTTTAAAAGTTAGTTAAGTCAGCTCAGAGGTAAGGTTTATATATACGGTATGTTGTGTGTGTGTGTGTGTGTGTGTGTGTGTGTGTGTGTGTGTGTGTGTGTGTGTGTGTGTGTGTGTGCGCGCGCATGTGTGGAGGGGGTACACAATTTAATTTGATAAATGTACTTAGTAATCTAGTTAAAAAATATAGCGAATGAAATATATGAAATGAGTTAGGTTAAGTAAATAAAATTTTATAAGCACAGTTTATTTTACTCAGCTGTCATTACAACTGGTATTAATTTTTAAATCTGAGTACTTTACATGTAAAAATGTAAATTTTACTTTTTCCATGAGTCTTTGATAAATGTAGCATAGCACGTCAGGTATAAAAAGTACCCTCTTACATCAACAAATATTAATTATCTTATTTATCTAAGTGTCTGCAAGTGAAATTGGTGCAAATGCCGCTGTTCACAACTAGCAGAACAGTGTACTGTGTGTGTGTGCGCACGCGCGTGCGTGCACCTGTAGGTAAAAAACGGATCTTGAGTGTTTTACGGCATCCAATACAATTCCGTATTTTTACTTCTTTAATATCAGGCGAAGCGATCCTTACAAAAAACCTTTTTGAAATACCAGTAGAAATAAATGTTTTGATGTATTGATATAGTTTTGTTTTAGCATATGTATAGGTGTGTAGCAGACGCGCGCTTGCATCTCTCCCCCCTCTCTCTCTCTCTCTCTCTCTCTCTCTCTCGCACGCGCACACATGCACACATTCTTTCATACGCACACACGCGTACTATAATAAATGTAATTTAGTAAGTGGCTTAGCAGTACAGTATAGTACAAATTAGTGAATTAAACATTAAATGTAATATAAAAATAAAAAGCAATTAAAAGTAACAAAACAATTTAAAGTTATAAAAGAATAATTTGTTCATAAAAACTTTAAAAGTTAGTTAAGTCAGATCAGAGGTAAGGTTTATATACATGTTGTATGTGTGTGCGCGCGTGCGCTCGCTCGCCCACATGACATTTAAGCAAGAAACGGGATATGTGTAAGTTGCATTTGAGAAAGATTTTGCCAGGCTCCTAGTACTACTTATTATAGTGTACTATTTACTATCATTTATGCATTGTACCGGTACCCTATTATATACATTTCACAATTACTCTTGTCAAACACTGTCACTATTCTAAGATCTTTCAAGTAAAGATACACATGTCCATCCAAGTTGTGAATAACTCATTAACTAGTAAACAATTGACAAACTGTTCCGAGTAATTATGTTTTAAATTAAAATCAACAGAGACAAACTGATATTTTAATTTGGCTTGAGTTAACTCTTAGTCACTTAAAAGTAAATTAAATGCCTGGCATTTAGAAACAGTAAAACTGTTTGGATACATAAGCTAAGTCAGATAGTAAAAATCTGTTGCAAAGTTTCTGAAATTGCCTCTTACAAACTCATAAAGTAAGAAAACTTACAACCTTTCTCCATTTACAATACTATTAGAGATATTAAAAGGAAAACAAAATGAGCAGAGAAGAAAAGTACAAATCAGTATTTGCAGTATGCCTTTATACGGTATAACATATAGGTCTATATATAGATCCCATGTTACTTTATATGGAATATAAATTGTGATTGTTAAATAAAGTTTAGTTGTTACCGTTTCATCTGAAATTTGCTTATTAAATTTAAATTCTATGAAAACAATGCTATGTTTATTTTCAGATCCAGGAAATCAAATTACATTTAGGTACTACATGAAAATTGAAATTTTTATTATTAATAGAATAATATAATAAATGTTAAAATATGATTACGTTAAGGTAATATTTATTATTAAGAAAAATCGTTACAAGAAAAATCGCTGCATGTGCCAACCAACTAATTTCTTATAAAACCGCCAACTAAATTTCTTACAAAAACGCCAATATCTCGAAAACGAAAAAGCCGATTTTATTGAAACAAAAACAAAATAAAATTTGGAATTTTCTATAATTTTCACTCACTGACACCATATAGCTATCTCTCATAAAACGAAAGTTTGTCGCATGCCGAAAATTTCACTACATGAAAATTAAAAAAGAAACTTCATGACGTGGAACCGTCTGAAGACTCTGTTTTTGAAAATTGTTAAAACTATCGGTTAAAATTTATGATTCATTATATTTGGTCTCCAGTCGCAGTGAAATTGAAATTAATAAATACCTTTTTCTTTATCCGTGCTGCGACTACGTCTTTGATGTCTTACGACATGTTTCGGGAACACGTTCCCATCATCAGGTAAAATTGTTTTTTCTTCTAGTTCATAATGAACGTGTCAAGAATATAATAATTAAAACACATAACACAATGAGTATGATAGAACTCAGTCCACGTAACAGTGCGCCTTAATGGCACTTGTAGACAAATGGACATGTTACTCAAATACATGAACAACATAAATAACAACATAAAATTCACCATGGAAGTAGAAAATGAAAATTGCCTAAACTTTTTAGACCTTTCTGTTCGAAGAAACGCTGATTGTATCACATATAAAATATACAGGAAACCCACTACCACGGATATAACTGTCCATGCTGATTCATTCCACCCATATACACAGAAAATGGCCTCTTTTAATGCTTTCGTAAATAGACTTTTAACTATACCTATGAACCAGGAAGATTTTTAAGATGAAGTAAATATTATTAAACATATAGCTGTCAATAATGGATATAAAAGTGATATAATAGATAACTTAATACGCAAACGTAGGAATAAAATGGAAAGAAAATTAAAATTAGATGGTAAAAAGAACCATTATATTACAGTTGAATATACTAATGTGATTCCTAATATAATAAAAAATGAATTAAGAAAATTAGACATCATCGTGTCCTTCAAAACTACCAATAACATATTGAACATATTAAAACCTCGAACACAAAAAACAACCGAAAACAGTTCTGGTATATATAGAATCCAGTGTAGTGAATGTGATAAATTCTACATAGGACAAACGGGCAGGAAATTTAAAGACAGATATAAAGAACATTTGCCAAAAAAGAACATCAAGTCAATCAAATCCAACTTTGCTTTACATCTGGTAAACAGCAATCACGGTTATAGTGGTTTCACAGATAACTTTACGCCCATACATATATGCAGTAAGAGCCGATACATGGATGCCTTGGAAGAATATGAAATATATAAAGCGTTTTTATTTCAACCAAACCTACTGCTTAATGATCAATTAACATTTAAATCTCACTGTTTATACGATACTGTATTGAAGAGTGATAACGCTTGTGTACACCAGCCGAATATATAGTTTGATTACGCGGTCAGTTATAGTACGGCAGTGCGCACTGTTACGTGGACTGAGTTCTATCATACTCATTGTGTTATGTGTTGATGTGTTTTAATTATTATATTCTTGAAACGTTTGTTACGAACTAGAAGAAAAAACAATTTTACCTGATGATGGGAACGTGTTCCCGAAACGTGTCGTAAGACATCAAAGACGTAGTCGCAGCACGGATAAAGAAAAAGGTATTTATTAAATTAAAATTTAAGCCTAAAACCATCCTCAAACTTCAATAAACACGGTGGTGAAAGAATTTTAAAAATCAGATCAGCTGTTACTGAACTTATGTCGGGCAATGAAACACTTTAACTTTCTCCCGGGCTCTCCGCCCCTCCGTGTGGCTCGGTTCTCGCCCCACCAAGCACCAGATTACAGGCACAACACGATGTTATGGCTCTCTGGCAGACGCTTGTATTTTAATAGCCTCAGTCCTTAAACACTCTTGTCTGGATTAGGACTGAATTCTTCTTTATACTCCACTCTTTGTGTACCTCTCTCTTTCTCTGATTTCTGCCTTAGGAGTTTGCATCAGTTTTCTGTTGTGCTTAGTTCTAATTATGAAACCTGTGCATACAGCATATACTAACAAGATATAGAAATGTACACAGAATATGAAGATAAACATAACCCACAATTGAGACAGCTGACAACACTAAAGATATATACATATATTTGTTAATTTATATGTCCAGTTTTCACAGTTCTTCCAGCCACATCATAATTATCACAAAAATAATAAAATTGCAAGCATAAAATTGGTTTGATTGTCTAAGACATATTTCACAAAATTAAATCTACAACATCATGGATTTCTTCTTTGTTTCCATACCCTTCTGTGGTCATGTGTTTGTGTCCTTCAGCAAGTTTCTAAACCTCAGTCTATCTTCCTCAATAACTGTTAATATACTGAGCATGTGCTCAAGTTAATATAGGTTGAAGCCAGTGGATGTGACAGAATATTAATAGGCAGGCTCCTACACAAAACCCAAAGCAAGCCTCAAAAAAGATAAAATTATCAGCAAATTCTTAACACACACCTGTATTAAAAATAACTACCCTGGAAGAAATGCACATAAATTTAAAAAATCAGGTTACAACATTGCATAAAAATACCACAAAAAAAGGGCTTAAAGAAATTCGCTTTTCTTGGGACTTACAAAATAAACTGCTCATAATACAAGAAATTTGGCATAGGGTGTGTCAAACAGGATGCATCATTACACAATAACATAAAGAACAGATGAAGCACTACCTTCTAAAACAAAATCAACTTTTGCAAACCACTTAATTCACATGTGGTCATGCGCAGGTCAGTTACATGTGTGCAAACATTATCAACAACACGAAAATTTTTCACAAATATGAAAGAACATGAAATTTAGATATTCGAACAACTAGAAATAGATAAACACACAAAAATGTCCTAAATGAAGCAATGTCTTAAATGAACAAACACAGTTTAAATCGTATATACTTTTTGAACACATCATGCACAATAAAGACCTAATAACAAATTCAAACACTGGTGGTACTTACAGTGCCAGCTCTGGAATTGACAGTGCTGTTAGCAGCAGTTTCTGAAGAAGCTTGTAAACAAGTAAAAGCTGGTGCAGCCTAAGGTAAAGTTTAAACTAAAAAAAATTATATAAAAATATAGTGTTCAAAAGATAAAAATATCATATACTGATTATATTTGTCTTTTCCTTATATTCAGAACAACCTTTACAGTTTCCTGATTGAATGCACCTTCTTCATCTTCTCTCTGTTTCCATTAAACACCATTTTAATTCCTATATTTTCCACTTCTAATTAATACAGAAGAAATAATACATATTTGGCAGCTGGCAGGGCAGTTGGCAGATTATGATAGACCTTCTCCCTACTGAACTGCGTTTCTTTTGACATTATATTTAAACACATGCAGTTTGATTTGAGCTGTTGAGTTTATATATTGCAACGGAACACAGGATGATAAGCTATGTTGTTTATATCAGAGCACATGGATGACGAGCATTGTCATGTTTAAATTGGTTTTATGTAATACTTTGTCTTTTAGCCATAAGTTTTGTATTTAGAAATGGATAAGCATTTAGGGTATACCAAATTCTCCGTAAAAAGATGTTCTTTATTGTCATGTATTTTTTGAGTGAATTTGTGTGCGTGTGCGGGTATGATAACGTGTAATCGCTACATCTTCCGCGGTAATTAACTGATCGACGTGAAACTTTGACAATGAATTGTTTATGTAAATAGCTTCAATTTAAGTGTACACTATGGTTCATAACTATTTTAGAAATATGTTTGTTTAAGTAGGAAAAACTCAATTTGAAACACTAATCATTAATAGGGTCATAAAAATTTGTAGATAATTCAATGGAAGTTAGTGCATATTTATACAAACTCTTTCTGGAAAAGGCTATATCTGATGAAAGCATTAATCATGTGACTTGGGTTTAGCCATCGGAATACACTAAATTCAGTAATATGCATTCTCTGTAGAGTAAAGATCGACACAGTCTGTCTGTAGAAGTTGCAGGGTGAAGTTGTGCTCGTGCGTGAGAGAGTTATTCTCGAGCGAACATAGAAAAGAACAAAATTACTTCACATACAACAACAAGATATACACACAAACAGACGGACTCCCTATGGGCTCCCCCATATCAGGAATACTAGCTGAAATATTCATACACAACATGGAATAAAAACATATAATAAACAACAACAAATACACCAACAAAATCATTTATTGGCACAGGTACATGGATGATATATTACTTTTATTTAATGGCAATACAAGACAAGTCAAAAATTTCCACAAATACATAAACACAATACACCACAAACTAAAATTTACACTTGAAATAGAACAAAACAATAGTATAAATTTTCTGGACCTAACAATTAACAAACAAACAATACACACACATATAAAATATACAGGAAACCAACCACAACTGACATGATCATACACAACACATCAAACCATCCAACGCAACACAAACATGCGGCATTCAACCATATTCTCCATAGACTAACAAAAATACCATTAAGTAAACAAGATTATAAAGAAGAACTCAACACAATAAAATATATAGCAATAAAAAACGGTTACAACCCTAATTTAATAAACAAACTACACAGACACATCATAAACAAAAACAACAAAACAAAAAATACCAACAACACACAACAAAATAAATACATCACACTCACATACTACAACTCCAACACACACAAAATCACCAACACATTCAGGAAACACAAGTACAAAATAGCCTACAGAACAAACAATACCATCAAAAAACACATCAATGATACAAACACGTACATAGACAAATACAACAAAACAGGGGTATACAAATTAAACTGCAGTGATTGTAATAGTTTCTATATAGGCCAGACGGGAAGATCTTTTTCTTCACGTTACTCTGAACACCTAAAAGCTCTATCCAGCAACAACATACATACCGCGTTTGCCACACACATACATACAAAAAACCACAGCTACACCAACATAGAAAATAATCTTGAGATACTACACTACTTGCCTAAAAGTCGGAAACTTAACACAGCAGAACAATATGAAATATACAAACACTACACAACAAAACCAAACAACATACTTAACGACCAATTACACTTTAAATCACACACACTCTTTGACACAATTATACATAAAACATACAATAATTCAGATTCCCGCGTCAATTCCCTTCCAACCCCCACCCACACAACCTACCAACTAAAAAACCGTTACAGGTTCCGGACATTCTGTATCACACCACTGAAGAAGGCGCACATCACGCCGAAACGCGTACGGGAAAAAACAAAGTAAGTTCACAAGTGAAAGTTTAACAATTAATATTCAGAAAAGTATAACTTAACATAATCCTTGGTATTCGGTACGAAGTTCTGCATACAGAGCCGAGTGGGTCAATTATTTAGATAGAATTATAATATAGTATAGTGCTTTTCGTGTAAGTTAAGATATCCGCTTAGGGAATTTTAAGACACTTCAAGATTGCATGGAAGGTGTACGACTAATACACCTTATTAAATTGATACCCATATTCACCCTGAGATTGATAAAATTTACATATCAATTAATAACAAACTATTCTAGGGAAATTAATAAGCATTGTGTGTTTAACATATTTGAGAAGAGGACGCCAGGACGGGAGTGGCTGTAGGAAGCGGAAGATAGCACATACTGAGGTCGTAGCCTCAATCAAGTAAAACCGATATATTTCGAACATTATAAACTATTATTCCAAATTACAATACATGACAATTTATAATACAATATACCTCTTTAAAAACTATATTTGTGTGTATAATAAATAATTTTTCATCTCCTCCATAATAGACTTCTTTGTGATTTTTACACACTCACTATATCCTTATTAGTATAATAAAATTTTGATCTGTTGCAATATATATTGTGATAGAACACAGGATCATGATAAGCAATGAACTATGTATTATGCATGGATGACGGACATTCTCCTGTTTAAATTTGTCTTTTGTTCAAATTGGTTTTTTAGTTAAATTTTGTATTGTAGTACCGATAAGAAATTATAATAGGTCAAACTCTTAAAGATTTTATTTGTTATTTTTCTATGTTATGTGTTTGTGAAAGTGTGTGCGGGTGCGCGAGTTATTAACGTTTTTCTATAGTGTCCGTTATAATTATCTGTCTGACATGAGACTTGAACAAGACATAAAGTTAAATATTAGATACAATTTCCCTATTTTCTATGATTTTCAAATAACTGTGAAGTATGAATTTTGTTATATGAAAACTTTTTATGAAACTCACTCAAGCATGGTATAATAAAACACCTGATAATTATCTAGGCAGGCTTATGCCTATTCCATGCAAAATGTTGCATGAACAAATATGCGGGCCGTGTGCATATATCATGTGACTGGTAGTTGGCCTATTAGAACGCAGCAAATTCATTGAAAATTGTCTGTTGCCATGTGCAGATAAAGGGCAGTTCATCTTGAGCCTTCATTTAGAAAACGTGCGGTTCGCGTTCAAGAAGTTTCTCTTGCGTGAACCTGTAAACTGTGCGAAAGGTGTACTCAAACTTGGAACTCTGTGTGAGTTTGTCTACAGATCCAAGTAATTCAGTTGTCATAATATAATTGTGAATTTTTTGTTGTTGTATCCGTGTTAGTTCAAGATTTCCTCATAGGGAGTTCTATTGACCGCGATAGAACTGGTTGACGCGAGGACACTTGAAGACAAGCCGGAAGGTGTGAGCTTATACACCGCTTTTAATTAACACCCACATTACACCTTGAGAGTCGTAAGCTGTTTAAAACAATATAAAAACATTCTTAAACTTTTAACAATCAAGATTCAGTGTTGTCGCAGTGAGGCAGTGTCACAGTTCGACGAGCAGGTTCAGCGTGTTTCAGCAGGACACCAGCCCAGCAGAGTATACGAGGGAAGGACACGCGTGATCTACGCATCGCCGTCAGCCATCTCGCCGCATCATATTGGATCATCATCATTCAAGTAAAAATTACAGATCTGAACTTTATATAAACATTTTTCAAACAGTGTTCAGAATTCATTTAATTTGTGTATATCTAAAATATATCGTATGAACCAGCATTAATTTGGTGTACAATAAATTATAATTAATACCTCTAATATAGACTTATTGATTTATAAAACACACACATATTAATCCTTTGCGCAAAAATTAATTCAATTGTGTTGTCGCATAGTATTAAATGGCGCTCGCAATGATGGGGCAGTAATAGTACAAGAAATAAATTAAATATAACACATTACATAGTATTAAATTGCACTAGCCAACTAGGATTATAATTAATTTAGTGATTGAAGAAATATTTCTAAATTTTGTATAGACTAATTTTGTTAACTTTTATTTGTGTGTGTTGTTCATTGCTTTATCTGAGAATATATATCGTATGCTTGCGTATTCTCGTGTATAGGTTATATGAACAGTTTATCAGTAGTGTATTGGAGGTTGAATTATTATTTGTTTATGTTAGAATAAGTTTGTTTACAATTGGTGATATTGGATTGCATACTTTAAACATTATAATCTGAACATTCTTAACGATAATAATCTAGCGATAATAATAGTTGACATTACGATAAATAAAAAAAATTTAATATTTGTAAAATTTATAATAATTGTGTCAAAATGGCCGAATCTAATACTCCAGCAATGGATTTGCAAGCAGCAGTAGCCGCGCTTATGGCTAAGATGCAAACGATGCAGGAGGCAAGTGAGAAGAGGAGTGAGGAAAATAAGGCTGTTATAGAATCGCTAAAAGAGGATGCGAGTAAACAGACCAAAGCACTTCGCGAAGATAATAAAAAAATCTATAACGCGGTGCTCGACCAGGCCAAACAGACCAGGCAGCAACTGGAAGCCATGGGAGAACGGATTGGCGAGAAGTTGGATGAAATCCACGCCGACATTGAATCTGTACATAAAGTTAAATTTGTTGGGAAAGCTGTGTTAGACACAGTTGAAAATGTAAATGAAGTTTCAGCTGCAACTGAGTTAGACTTAACTGTTGAGAATATTGTACCTTGTGATAATTTTGAAGTACCAAATGTTCTTGTGGAACATACTCTCAAAGAAAGTAATATGAAAGGTAACCAAGATGTTACAACTGAAGGATTAATGGAGAACAGTAGTATAGTAGATGAAATTGAAAGTGATTATACAGAGGCAACACAATTAGTGCCTAGTAACTCATCTTTATGTAAAGTCAAGTATCTAGATTCGGCATCAAATGCTAGTGAAGATAACAAATGTGAAAGTAGAAGTAACAACACTACTAGTCCAGAATATACTTCAGTTAATTGCTGTAATGAGGTGATAGTTTATAATGTAATAGATATAACGTGCGAGAACCATGAACGAATAGTAGAATCTGAAACTATTATTGGTTCAGACAGTTTATGCATTACACATAAAAATCCTGAACCAGTAGTAGAGCCTGGAACTGGTATTGATACAAACTGTGCAGGTATATATGACACATTTCATGCTGGTGAGGTAATAAATGAATCTAAATCAGATACTGAAGTATTTATGAAGGACAGGGAGGTGAATGACACAGATGACAATAAGGTGGAAACAATTATGGTAAATAATAATGAACAGCCGCGTAAACAAATCCACCTCAATCACAACAAACAAAACAACGATCACAACAAAAACGACAACAAAGTAATAATAAAACAAATGTTCAGAATTTTAATACACATAGAGTATCAGATATTACTGAGGTAAATTCAAATGAAGAGCCACAAAAGAAGCGAGTAAGGTTGCACAGCATGAGTAGGTGCAACACAGCAAAAATCACAAATAAAATTTCCAATAAAGAAAACAATAACAAAAAGCAGTTCAATGGATCTAATGTTAATAAATCTAATTATAAGGATGTATACGTTGTGTCAGGCCTATATCCCGCTGAAATTAGAGACGGTTAGATTATAGTAACTGTAGAGATAAATGGGTGGAAAATATTAATTGTGCAAACAAAACGATGAAATGTACCATCCAAGACAAGTTACACACAATTAAACTCGGGCGCATGTACGACAATATCGAGCGATGTCAAAGCTTGGGTCGGATACACGAGCCACACTTTAATTATGCTGATAAGATAGCGGACAGCAAGCTGATCCGTAATAGTCAGATAACTCAATGTAAACAAAGGCAGTTAGCCGATGTTTTAAATAATTGGCAAATATCACGCTTCATCACTAAAGGAATGTTATTTTAATGATGAATAAGGGAATTTACAGGATATAGGGTGAATGAATGTTTAACATAAATGTAAAATGTCTTAATAAGAATACATGCTCATGATGGATAAGTCTGTGAATGAACGGTCGTATACAATAGCGATAGTGAATGACGTCAGAAGTGTATGCTTAT
This sequence comes from Magicicada septendecula, assembly GCA_034769895.1. NCBI lineage: Eukaryota > Metazoa > Arthropoda > Insecta > Hemiptera > Cicadidae > Magicicada > Magicicada septendecula. The sequence continues at coordinate 181,716,706 of CM068373.1, read as the reverse complement.
CTGTGTTGGATTGAAAACGCCACCCACGTACATGTGTTTATGTTTACCTGTCAAAGTTAACCACGTGTATATGTTATGTTTGTCTGTCAAGATAACAGTTATGGAAGGCGAGTATTAGAAGTTGTTTATTTAGTTTGGGTTTGAATTATTAGGTTAATGTTTTATTACTTTATTCATTACATTTTAATCAATTACCATTTATTTCAAAATTCCAATCCAAATATTAAAATTCACATTTTCAATTAATTTAATTCCTACTTAAATTTAATTTTATTTAATTAACAATTTTACTTACTTTTATTACATTTTTCAAAATGATTCTCCATTAACAAAATCCTCTCGCATAAAATTTAACTGCATTACAATCAAAACACTAAGTTACTTCATTACATTATTAAAAAAAAAATACTTTCATTCCATCACATCTTGTATTTATTTTATTTCCTAAGAAAATTCCTCTATGGCAATTATAAAACATTATTGTTGTTGTCAACTACAGCATGACTGTAAACATTAGTCACACAACATACAATATACCTGTTTACATCAACATTTATATGCCAGACTTGTTTTACAAACACTGACTCAGTCTCAACATTCCTGATTACATCACCACTAATACCTCCTTCAATTTTCAGTTTCTATAAATCTTTTAGTGTTGACATATTAAAAATTCACATTTTTAAAATTGGCTTCATTTCAACTTAAACCAAAACAATTTCTTTAGTTACATTATTTAAACACTCTTAATTTAAACACACAATTCAAAATAAAATTCCTTATTACCTTCTTCCAAAACAATTACAATTCATTTATTACCAACTCTAATTATTTATTTAGTCTGTTAAAATATTATTATTATTATCAAATCAATTTCTACTACATACACATCTTGTTTACATAAAGTACACTTTACAACACAAATACAATTAATTTCACTATAAATCTATTTAAAAATTTTTGTCATATCATTTCTGTTTACCACACCTCCTTTCATAAACTAGCCAGGTCATAAACACAAACTAAAATATTTAAAATGTCCATTCACTGATTTTTTTATTTAACCGCCGTCATCGTACATGAGTCTTACTTTTATATAACAATTATCGTCTTTAATTACCCTCTTTACATTATAATTATTATCGTAATGACCATTATCACTAATTATATCAACATAGTATTTGACAACCTTATTGTCTATTAATTCATCAAACCTGTCTACATTGGTAACTTTAGTTCTGTCTTCCTTAATATTATTTGTTATTTCCATGTAATTTATATCGTCATATTCATTTACTATATCAATCCTCTCATAAGGTAAGTGTTTATCATTTACAACTGTATCATCAAAATAATCATCAATCTTTATTTCACAAGGTAAGCATTTCATATAATTTATTTTCTCCCATCCTAACCTCTCTATCAACTCTTTATAACTTCTACCTGACTTAAATACTTTTATCTCCCCATCTACACACAACTCTCTCTCTAAATATCTCTCCTCATCATTATTATCACTCTCCCAACCCAATTGCACATTCTCACTCCACACAGAGGGCAATGCCACAAAATTATTTAAACACCATATGGCTGTACCAGATATACACAAAAAATTTATTTGACCAATTGCCGACCCATTGTCGCCCAATTGTCCTAATGAGGATCTCTTATCCCCATAAACAACTTATGAAATCTCTGCTTCACATTTAACCCCAGAGAAATTTGCCCCCTGTTCACCCTCTTCATTTAAACTATCTGTATACTCCCTTTCTACATCATTATGATCACTAACCAGCAATCCTCTAACCTCAACTAATTTTCTACTCTCAATATCACTACCACTATTACTCAATATATCACCATTACTTTTATTCCATAATATATAACTCTTGTTAACATCATCATAACTCACCTTGTTTACTGTCACTTGTTTGACGCTTAAACTACCACCATTATCATTTATATTTTTGTTATTTTCACATACCCTGTTCTCCGTTACTTCATCATTTTCAATATTTCTCCCAAGCTTATCTAACTGTTGTATTACTTTAATATTTATTTTATTTATTTTGTCATCAATATTCTTTTGTGACTCGGTCACGTTTCTATTTATTTCATTCATTTCCCCCTTAATTTCGTTAAACTTAACATTCTGTTCATTCAAATTATTTTTATTTTGTTCTTTTAACTCATTAAATTGTTTTAGTAAAAAACTCATTACATCACTATCAAAATTACTACATTTTGTTGAGGTTGGTGTTGACTGCATGCATGAATCGTCTACAATGGCTGATTCAGTTAGACTGGGGTCTTCGGACCGGTTCACCGGGGTCGAATGAACCCCCGGTTCTCCCACGCCCGCCAACTCGCTCATTGCAACCTCAGTCTCTTTATTATCCATAAGACTGCCTATGCAGTTATAAGCGTCTTAAAATTTGTAACCCTTGGTTCAACATTTATTTTTAATTTACACAAAAACGCACTCACTCCCAAATAATCCTTTCTGCAACTTATAGCTTAGGTCTGATCTGTGTGATTAAACTAAATCACACAAATCGAGTCCCTGTTCGGGCGCCACTGAAACAATTGAATTTATATCAGTTATTAATATTATAATCGAGTCCCTGTATTCGGGCGTCACTGAAACTCTAGAATTTAATTCAATTAATATAACAATCAAGTCCCTAGTTTGGGAGCCACTGAAACTCTAGAATTTAATTCAATTAATAATATAATATCTTACCTTCGGGTTCTCCTCCAGGGTCCTACAGACGAAACCAGCTGCAGAAAGGTTATTTGGGTTTGAGTTTTGAAATAATTACGCTAACACAAATTTTGCGTATTCTAACAAATTGGCTTTCTTTTATTAGCCTGAATTATTTCCTTACACTTTATCTTCACACTACAATTTCAATAAAAACAAGACTACATGGGTATTTGATCACTCAGTATGAACTACTATAAAAAAATTACTTAACAATAGCATTATTTTAATTAACCAGCACTTTGCGTCACTCTCGCTCTCATACTCTTTTAATTCCCTTACTGAGATCTCATTGATAAAATCTTTTAACTTGAAACTATTAAATTGTATTTAAGCTTTGATTAAAGTTTTCTACTTTTTTATCAATAAATTGTGTTCTGTACAGTTACCCATCCGCTGCGTGTCCATGCGGGTTGTCATAAAACCTCGTGTTCGCCGCCTTCTTTGTTCTAACGCACTCCCGCAACTGTTTATATGGAGTCTATTATGTCTTTAATTAACTTTGACTCATTACTTGGATTGAAACTCTAGGTATATTGTTATATATATATTTATATAGTCGGCCGACTTTAGTTTGCTCGAGCACTTAGGTGTTGACCGCAATATTGTTTATTCACTTTTATAACTGTTTTATTGGATAGGCCGATTATAATATTTTCGGCCTATCTTGCACCCGAGGCCACCGTTTAACTTGTAAAACTTGCAGACGACTGTAATCTGCTACTGTCTGATGCAAACTGGAGACAGAGAGTTCTTACTGTGATTCACAAAGACTGAGCTGGCAAGCTGTTGTGTAATACGTCTGTGCTGGGCAGACTCAGACATAAACATAAATAGTCTGCAAAAACATTGTATGTTGCTGGTTACTAGGGGGTACCCCTTAGGTGAATACTGAGTACCTTGGGATTACAATTAATTTAAATTATCATTCTCTATCACACAATTCTGTACCATTACAATGTCTCTATAGAGTTCATCATTACATCAAACTGAGTAATTACCAATCACCAATAAACAGAGTGTAACCACCGTTTTTTTTTTTATTCCATAGGAAAGTATATTATAAATTGTGTATTATTTAGCAAAGAGCGAAAATGACGGCAAGCGCTCACGTCACAAACTCGGCGAACTAACTGCTCGATTTAGAAGGTCGAACGAAAGCGGGAGTAAAATTTGAATACTCCAGACCGTCATAGCTAAGAACGCTAAACCACCCTATTTGTTAATTTAATTGTTTAATTAAACAATTTGGCGCCACCCGGGATTTATGAACACCTAACGAAGAACAGGTAAGGTTTCCACTCGTGTTGTACTGGTAATTGAAGGATCGCTACGGACATCGTTAGCGCAACATATAAGTAACGACGACAGTGTGAGGTGAACACATTATACTTACACCTTTTCAGAATACACGAACGGATCTTATCGTTACAATATATATAATTTGTGATGTTATTCAATTTGTTCCTTCTGCAAGTACTATAATTTCATATATTCTTTTTAACACCTGACGCATGTTTCACTGTTATTAATTTACTTACAAACCTCTGATGATACTGATATTTTTCAGTGAAACGTGTGTCAGGTGTTAAAAAGAATATACGAAATTATACTACTTGCAGAAGAAACAAATTGAATAACATCACAAATTATATAATTACTGCAAGAAACGTCGAGTTACTTATATACAAAATGATATATATATATATATATATATTGCAACGTAATAAATTTGCAAATTTATTATAATTTAAATTTGTGGAGCCCCACGATCTTGGAGCACCAAATTTATGCAACGTTACATACACATAAATAGGCGTGAACGATCTCACGTTCAAGATTGACAAATTCTTTAAACAATCTAACATTTAAATTGGGTGTCAGGTGTATCTGCAATAAGAACTCTACGTAACTTGAAACGGTAATTAAAATTTATTTGATACTATAAAAAAATATGTGCACATGGCACTGACTTCGATTTTAAAACATTAGTTATTATTTGTTATTATGCCGTAAGGCTTAAGATATATACACCCTTACTGACTAAATATTCTATGCTACTAATTATTATATAAAAGAAAAATCTCATTTTCAGACTACTCAGTCTATTAATGTTTCAAAATATCAATATTTAAATCTTTTTTTCTATATTGTAACGTACTCAAAATATCAATAGTTATTGTTTCTCAGTACTGTTTTCTCAAATACTAATTGTTTTCATTTAAATGCTTTGTAATCATTTTATATCATATTAATTTGAGCTCTTGTTACGTTAATCGTATTTCTAAAACATCTATGATTTTAACTCTACTATACAAGAAACATTGCTCTTATTTTTAAATAAAATATTAATGTCTTTAACTGTCTTTGAATTCTTTGTATGATTAAGATATGAATAAGTTGTCTATCACCTTATTGTCGTCAATCATACTCGATCATTTTTGTTCCATCGGTATTCATCCTCGTCTCGCCTCCAGCGTCGGCTGTCTCTCTCTCTCTGGAACTCTCCTCTTGTCCAGCGTCGTATCTCTCTCTGGAACTCTTCTCTTGTCCAGCGTCGTATCTCTCTCTGGAACTCTCCTCTTGTCCAGCGTCGTATCTCTCTCTGGAACTCTTCTCTTGTCTAGTGTCGAATCATTAATGGCTCTTCTTAAGAAGTGCTGTTATTAATTAAAATGATTGTCTTTACAGCTTAGTTACGTATTTGTACGTAACTGGCAATTTAAACTGTTTACGGAAAAAAAATAAATACGCCGTGCTGACGGGCATAAGCTCCCCCTGCATCGTGGATGATTCGAGAAAGAGAACCACTGTAGCTTGCGTGTCCTATTTACACCCATGTCTTGGTCGACACCCTGCAGTGATCCGAAATCGACATGTTAGAAACTGTCTCTGGCTTCAGTTCCCCCACTCTTTGTCAAATTCGCTATTTTTTATATTTCTGCGAATTGCAGAGTCTTGTAAGTATACTCTTATACTTATCTTATAACTAATTTTATAACACATGTTCACTGTAATTTTGGACATTGCAACTTAACCCTTTCGATTTGTACACAGTTATTTCACTATTACACTCGTACAGTGTGTCACTTTCGCGTGGTTTTCGTACACAGTATTTAGTAAATTTATTTACATTTTATTGTGCTTTTGGATTTTAATTCTTAATTCTAGTTTATGAATAATTACGGAAAAACAGTAATTGTGCAATTATTCATCTTGGGGTGGCAAACTCGCCTGCAGAGACCTGCGTTCACACACACTAGCAAAATACTGGTGTACACACTTTCAGTTACATTTGTGTGTGTGTGTGCACGTCGATTCAGGTCGAAAACCTGTTCATATTTTTGTCTGAGCCAAGCTTGCAATCCCTCACATGCTTATTTCTAATATATTATTAATTATTTACAGTTTATTAAGTAAATTTAAATTTTTATATTCCATGGTCAGTACATCACTTATTTGTACTGTCGCAATATATATATTGTTACAACACAAATAAGCCACCCCAATACCAGGGATAAAAAAGATGAATCTGAATATAAAAAGGTAATTCGTATAAAATAAAATGTTTAATATAAAGAAAATAAAATGATGATGACACGACAAACGACGATATAACCTGACCCAAGTGATTGACCAAATAAAAAGAAACAAAAAGAAGAAGGGAAAAGACGAAACCAAATAAGAAAGTGATTGACCAAACAAAAAGAACCAAAAGAAGAAGGGAACAACGAAACCAAACAAGAATAAAACCAAATAAGAAAGTGATTGACCAAACAAAAAGAACAAAAAGAAGAAGGAAAAAGACGTAACCAAACAAGAAACAAACCAAATAAGAAAGTGATTGACCAAATGCAACATAATAAAATAAACCCAAAGGAGAAGGTGGAAAACCAAGATATAAATGACATACACTGAAGGTGAAGAAGGAGAAAAAAGGAAAAAGAAACAAACCAACGATAAAGGGAAATAAAATGAAATCAAGTGATAAGGCACAAACAAGTAATATAGAATACAAGCAGGAGAAATGGTACACTCAAAGGTAATATTGGAAACAAAACCAATAACTAACCTGAGTAAATAATAAATATTATTATCAATTAATTGATAAAAGTAACTGATATGTGATGAAACCCAATTAAATACTATTAGAAATAAAAATACACTAACCCACAAATTATAGTTAGATGTAATGATGGAATCAATAGAGACATAAACTTGTTAATATTATTAATGATATTTTTGTAATGAAAGAGATAGTAAGGTAGTGAGAAAATAAACTTTAGTAAATGAGAAAGAGAAAGTAATTACAGGGATTACCCATTTAGAATCACTTAAAATAAAAACATTTAAGGAGTGCAAAAGTGGAAGTGTAAAAACCCCAAACTAAAGTGATAAAGAAAAACACTAAATAAATTATAATAAACAATAGATAATTTAAAAGTAAAGGTAGTGAGTAAATAAGAATAGTGTAAATGATAGTATTATGAAAAATAGTGAAGGATAGAAAAAACACTTAGTAAATCAATAAGAAACACTAAATGATTAATGGTGAACTATATTAGTAATTAAGAATGTTGTTAAGAATAGTATTAGATGTAAACAATTAATTAAGAAGTAATGAACACTGAAGAGTGATAATAACAGTATTAATAGAAAAAAAGAATCTTATTGTTAAGTTTAATTGAATTCAATTGTAGTTAAAAGGGAGAATCCCATGAAAGAGGAAACAGATGTGTTATCATGGAGGGAAAGTAAAGATTATGTAAAAAATAATAATAAGTTGAAAAACAAAATCAATAAACACCCCATGTTATAAGGGATAATTATTTAAGTTAATTCAAAAGGTGTGATGTTGTTTAACACCCAAAAAATAGTATAAAAGGAAATGAATTGTAAACTAACACTACATAATAATTGTTAAATAATTATTTAATCAAATTTATGAATAGGATATGGTTGGAGGAATTGTACAGACCATAGGCCTAGATGTTATATTTCATAGTAAGTAATAGCCATAGTATTAGCAGTGGCAAGTTAAATAAACATGCAGAACTTAGAAAACGAGAAAATCAGTTGGTAAATAATTAGCAATCCATGATGTGTAAAATAATATAAAACATACAAATAACACAAAAACAGATCTAAAACACATCAACAAATAACACAACCAATTATAATAACAAAACAAAAATCATTAGGTTAAAATGAAATGTAATTTGTAGGAAATAAGTAAATATAAGCAATAGCTACTTAGGCCTAGGAAATGCCTAACTGTCAAAAACAAACAAATACAAATTGTAACAAATTAACAAAGAAATTAACAAATCCGAGGCGAGTAATTAACCAAGGATAATTTGTAAATAATATTAAAAGCAAAATGTTGGAATAAGGACTTAAATTAAAAAAGAAATGTAATTAACAAGTAATGACATAATTGTACAAAAGTTAATATCTTATAGAACCCAATCTTATGGGGTATCAAAACAATCTTTGAAAGGAAATAATAACAGTAGTGATAATATTTAATATGTAGGGAGGAAGACCGAAGAATATAAGCAATCTGAAGATATACAGCTATTTTGAATAATAATTCAAATTTGATAACAATGGTAATAAACCAAGATTAACCAATCAGAATTAGCACGTAACCATGGCAACACACGTTGGTTACGAATTTTTCCGTTAATTTATGAGATTCTCAAAGTGACGCTCGTCAAGATTAGACGCCAATTATTGAATGACCTAAATTTTCATTTTTAAATGTATAAAAGTAATCAAAATTCAAAATTATGTACCAACAAGAAGAAGACGAGGGACCATGATGATTAACTGATGCCAAGGACCATTTTACACAAGAATAAAATAAAAAAATCGTCTACAACTAACATGAAAAGGACGCAAGACATACTTAAGTCCCAAGATTACTGAAAATTGATGACTAATGTAGTCCAATTACCTTTCTGACTGACGACTGTTTATACCAAGTCGCCTGATTTGATAAGTATAATTGAATTACCCAAATTCGAGGAATAAACTCACTTTAAATATTTCTCACAGTAAATTGAACTCTCACTATAAACTGTATATTCTCTTTCAAAGATTAATTAAGAAAAATAAAACACTGAAAATTTGTTAACTTAGAATATAACCTGTTGATCGAATACGAACTTTAGAAACACACTTAACTACACTACAGAACAAATTATAACCAAACACCTTATTATTTAAGTACAAATAATGTAAGGCAATGTACTTTTTATTGTAATCATAAGGAATCGTTTTCTTGTAATCAAAAGAACTCCAGATTTTGAACGAGCACCATTGTAAACTAACAAAACAGTCGCCATACTGGCTTGAATAACTCGTTACATAATCGATTTCGTCAACCTGAGAAAAATTGTTTCATAACTAATGTCGGTGCAAATTTATTAATAAACAAGTATAATTTTCTTGTCAGACTGAAATATTACAAATCAATAATTAAAGTAACTAGTACAGAGTGTAACCATTGTTTTTATTTCATAGGGAGTGTATCGTATAATTTGTGCTTGTTAGCGAACAACTAGGTTTGACGGCCAGCGCTCACGCTGCATTTCGACAAACTACCTGCTCGATTCAGGAGGTCGAACAGGCGGGAATAAATTTGAATGCCCCGGCCGTCATCGCTGAGAACACCTTTTTAACACATTATTTAATAAGTTTAATTGTTTTCAATAAACAATTTGGTGCCACCCAGGATTCACAACACCCTATTTAATAACAGGTAAGGTAACTACTGCATTGTACTGGTAATTAAAACTTCGCTACGGACTTCGTTAGCGCAAGAATTGAAGTAACGACACTAGTGTGAGGCGAACACACTAAATACACGTCGTTTATAACAGAGACGACTGAGGTAGATCGTTAAAATATATATATATACATATATATATATATATTCAATCACTTTCTGCTTTCTGCTACAGTCCGTTTCTTGATGTATTATAATGAATTTACCTCAAGATATACCTTTTTTTTCTTATTAGGAACATGTTTCTGGTACCATCTTGTACCCATCCTCAGCCTTCTGGTTTTTGGGTCTGGTGAAATACCAGAAGCCAACAAGAAGCCACAATAATAATAGTCAACCAACACATATGTACTTCACCAGACACAATAACCGGAAGGCTGAGGATGGGTACAAGATGGTACCCAAAACATGTTCCTAATAAGAAAAAAAAAGTATATCTTGAGGCAAATTCATTATAAATATTAAATGTAATATATATATATATTTTAACAATACAAATTTTAAATTGTATACAAACTTAGATGTAATTTAATTTGTATAGCCCCCCACTTTGTTGGGGCGTCAATACTATAACAATACAAATTACCAATTTGAATGTACTTTAAATTGTGTAGTGATATAGCTCATACAACATTACTGATAACGTGTATTTTATAAATGGAGTTTGGGTGTAATAGTAATAAGAGTAGTCATTGATTGAATTGTAACATGTTTTCATTAATTTATTCAAAAAAATCACAAATGTGTTTAAAATCGCATTTACTTCTCCATAAAATATTCATTATTGTTTGTGTAAACGTTTCATTGTTGCAATACAATAAATCTTATATAAAATAAATAAATCTTATATCCTATATTAACAAAAGTATATGCTAAACATTTATTTGTTAATCTAAAATTTCTCGACCGCTCAGTCTGACTGTGTGCTTTATTGCAGTTTTGTTTTCTTTTCTTTATATATTTTTTTATTACATTACTTTATGCATTGCATACATCTTAATGATTTATAAAGATTTAAATTGACTAAGCAAATTGTTATTCTTTTTATATAACTTCCAACTACGTTACTTTATGCATTGCGTGTAATATCACTCATTGATTTCTTTACAAGCTTTAAATAAAAATTTACATTTACTAAATTAATTGTTAATCATCCAAGCAAAGATTTAAATTAACTTTAAATTAATTGTTCATCATCAAAAAAAATTCTTATTGAATTTAAATTATAGTCTCTTATCTCTATCTACATTTTACAAAACTTTTATTTATTTTTAAATTTTACAGTGTCTTTTCAATGTCTTTATTCTCTCATTTACAAATTATAAATTGGTTGTCACCTCGATTCTGTAGATCGTACCCATGTCCTCCGTTGATCCGTAGGTCCTCTTCTAATGGAGTTCCCTGCACGTTCTCCAGTTCCACTTGTCGTCCTTCAGTTACTCGTCCCTCATGGTCCCATCTGGTTGCTGTAGTGTAGAGTGATATGTTGCTCTGCACCAGCTGCTGTTGTCCTAGTAGACGCCTCTATTGCTCTGCATAGCGTTCCTCTGCCTGATGTGACCTCGTCGGTTGTCTTGAGTGCTGAACGTTTGTGGTTGTAGACTTGTAGAGTATGTTCGACAACCGTATTTAAAAAATCAAACTAAGATTTACTGTTTGATACTTGGATGAACGTATCGTCCATCCGACTTTACAGTTTATTTAAACAAAATTGCGTTGCTACTGAACATAGCGTCCTGCCGATTCTGAAGACTGATTGAGAGTAAAATTGGCTCTACTGGGCCCGTATTTATATTCAATCAAGAAACCACACCTGTCGGAACAGAATTCTACATGTCAGAAATTGTTGTGGGGTTCCCCCACTATCATCCAATTTCATATTTTCGTACATTTCTGCCAATTGCAATGTCTAATGCGGATTTCAAGGTGTTCTAACATTGTCTGATTTAATTACATATATTCTATGTAATTACCATCGGACTCGCATAATTCGTGTAATTACTATGCTCTTAAAATAGCACAGAATTTGCACTGCACATGTGTATTATTTTTATCCATATTGTAACGGTACATATCACACTACATCCACCAACGTACCGAAAATTAATTTGAAAGCCACTACGGTTAAGAATACATAAAAGGTCAAGAATACCACCATGGATACAGATGGAGAAAGTATCATATGTTAAAATAAGTGAAGTATCATGAAAAAGAAATTACTAGTAAATGTACCAATAAAGAAGAAAAGAAGACTAAAGACGAGACGACTGACATACCTTACCCAATAGATCAGTGAGAAGAACCACGGGAACAAAAGAAGAGAATTAAATCAGTGAGAAGAACACCACGAAAACCCCAACAAAAGAAGAATGAAGAATCAGTGAGAAGAACACAACGATAACAACCTTAAGAAAGAAGAAAGAAGAAACAACACGAAGGAGACAAGTGAAAATGACATCATGTATAAAATAAATAAGAGTGAGAAAGAGATCAGTGAAGAAAAGAAGAAGGAAGATATCCAGACCAGACACAAGAAAACAGGGAAAGAAATTGAAATATAACGAACTAACATAAACCTTTAAAGGAATAATTGTACTAAGAAGAAAGAAGAAATGTTAATTAATTACATGATATAAATCCCTAAGCTGTATGGTAAGGTCAACACTGACCACAACTCATTTGATGAATACATTCCTTGTCCATGTAGAATAAACTGTAATCAATAAGGACTAAGTATTGTAAATAAAGAGTCACCAAGAAACTGAATAAGAATAGGATAAGTTTATATTAGCTAAATGATGTGTAGACGTTAAAAGAAGAATAGGTTCCAAAATATAAATGACCAGTTGTACAGTGGGATTGATGTTAGTAAAAACCCACTAATTAACAATAATTAAGACAATAAAAGAGTAAACCAAAGGTACAATAATAATAACCAATAACCAATGTACAAACATTGAATGAAAGCCAATCAACCAGATTAATGCAGAAATACACAGCCAGCAGCAACACATTACTGCTTACCAAACATGCAACATAATCTGGGCAACCAGTTTTCACTAAAACTTAAGAAAAACAAAACCAAAATAATATCAAACCAGAATGTATTGAGCTAGGAAGTAACTAAATGATATAAGGAACGTTTTGTACACAATAGATGATATAATAACTAAATATAAAAGATATATTAATGTAATCCAATATAACTATAGGCTTGTAATAACAAAGATGCATGATGCAACCAAATTATGTTATAAACTTATTATACAAAGGTAGTAACTCAACTAACAACTTGAAGTAGGATAGAATACTGTTCAGATTAATAAATCCAACCAAGATAACTATCTAAATAATCAAAATAACAATAATAACAACAAAACTATAGTAACAACTAGCTGCAAGCAATGTTGATAACTACTAAACCAAGGTGATAACAAATACAAATGCAGAATGAACTGCAGCACATTGATAACAATGTCATTGACACCATTACAATTATCATTGGAATAACAATAAGAATAATATGTATAGAGTACCAAGCATACAGTAAGGTAACTCCATGAAGTATGACAAGCCTACTTAACAAACAATAGTTAAGGCAATAAACTCATAATGTAGGGAAAAAGAACACTGTCAATAGTGACTAAACCCATTAATGTGTAAATAGGTCATGTTAGAAATTAGTTAAATGTTAGTATTATTAAAATATAAGAAAAAACAAATATGTATAGTCATAGACCTAGGTTTGAATCTATGAAAACGGACATAGTAGTAATATTAAGGCATAGTTTTAAGGGAAAATTGTACAGTAAGTTAACAATACGTTATTACCATCGAATATGGAATAAAAACAATGTATTAATAATAATTAATAGCTTAATGGACACTAAGTGTACATACCAAGTGCGATTTCAGCAACCCCGAATCCGAAATATATGATGAGGGGATTCAAAATAATCGTCATAAAAAATTAGAAACAATGAGGGTAATTAAAATGACATCAATGCAGTTATAAGTAAGATATTGGACTTATAAAAATAATTGTATGATGCTGAGCCCTTGCGCGTGGGTATGTTGACCAAAAATTCTTAATCTCAACACCAAAAAGTGACGCGTTTGTAAGCGTCTGTTTTGACGAAGCCCGCCAAAAATAGACGAATTAAAATATATTGACCAATCAGATCCTATAAAAAATACGAAATGCATCATTCCGACAGAGGAAGCGAAGACAGTCTTTTACCAGCAACGAGACGAACTACATGGACGCCGTTCATCCAGAAGAAACGTGCGTTTGACAGCGGCCAGATTTAAACATACTGGAGGTTATGTCTACTAAAGAAATAGTGCAGTATATTTTTAAGTGAAAATAATTCGGAGTACATGCGCATAGGAGTGAGTGTAGTGCAGTTATGAAAATTTAATTAATTAATTAAAGAATTTTAATTAATTAAAAAATTTAAGAAAAAATTGTGAACCCTACGAACGACCAGTTACGCAAGTATCAAATACCCACAACTATTATATTATGATTGTATAGTAATATATATATAACAGAACGCTAATAGCGATTTGAATTAACATCAGTTAATCAATTAAATACCCAATTCCTAAAAGAAGGGAACTCTGTAATACAGTTAAACCATGTCGAAATTGAACGCTTTCATTAACGACAATTTTAGCTATTTGTATAATTCTAATGTATTAGTATAAGTAAAGACATTGTATAACCAATGAAGGGAGTATGTGCCTTAACCATTAGTAAGATAAGAGTGTTCAATATTTTATTTCAATAATTAAGTAAGAGTTAAACCAGAGGGTGGCATAAATATATCCAATGAATTACAAATACCTGAGTTATGTACATCCAGTCTAGGAGATGGTAATAATCCATAACACTGAATTCTAAAAATTATTTTCACTTGTTAACAAATAATTAATAACTTTTAAACAAACAAGGTTGCACAAACCTATCTTAAATTCAATGTTTAACCATGAACAGTTGTTCATACTTTATATCCTTTCAAATTAATAATCAATGAGTTTATATTTTATCTACTTATTATAACCGTAGCAATTTTATTAAATATGTGTATTTTGCAGACTCAAAGAACCTACTACTATTATTACTACTACTACTAATAATATTAATAACATTACAAGTTTAATAACACTTCATAACCTATTTGTTTACCAACAAAATTATTCGACTAGCCAAATGCAGTCATACCAACCTGAGATTTTTAAATGTTTTAGAGTCCATGTTCGAATTTAACTGTTAACCAAAAGGAAAGTAAATTATATTGTTGTACTAAATTTTATTGTTCTAGAGTTGAATAAATCATTATTGTCATTTGAACCTTTGAAAGAGTTGGCTTTTATTGTAATCAGTAGATACAGCTTAGTGAGAAAAACGAGACGGTTGGTACTAGACTTCCAGAACGAATCATTCAAAAGGAATGATTTTTCCAACCGCACCGACCTATATATATTATTACACAGTATAAATTATCGTAAATATCATGTTTGTGTATGTTTATGTTAGTGTATAGGCAGGACATTACTGATCATCTCACCACCGCTGATCAACAGGGAGCCAACGGAACTTCAAGTGAATCAAATCTAAGAAGTGAATAAAAAACATTTTCTAAACCAAATAAACTGACAATTAAAATGACGATAAAAAGTGTAAGTAATCGATTTATTCACTACCGGATTCAACAATAGGTTGAATTGGGTGGAACAAATCACTAAACAACAACTTAATAATAAAGTACGAGCTTTGAATAATAATAATAAACAAATTGCAAGACCCCATATTATATAAATAACCCCGAGACTAATAATTATAATAATTAAAAAACGAGATATCTCGTCAAGTTACAAATTGACACCAACAACGTGGGACGAAATAACACGGGAGCAATCGTCCAATTACAATATTTAGAAGTCTTTGCAGATTTTCTACCATTTATGGTTTGCTTATAATTAAATAAAACTATAATTTAGCATCTATTTGGGGTGAGGTTGCAAACTTTCAGGCTTGAACAGGCCTCACACACACACTCTATTTACTAGTGTACACAGTCTCAGCGACAATCGCGTGATCGTGCATGTTGATTCCTGGGTATAAACTCAGCTTTCAATCTCACACCTGCTTATTTATTACATATTTCTAACATTAATCTAAATATTTATTTTATTTAATAAATGCACAGTACAGCCTATGCTTGTATTGTCGCAATATATATTATACATATATATTGTAATATAAATAAGAGAACTCTCACTCCTTTCTCTATAATTTCTTATGTTAAAATAAATACTCCAACTCTTGTTCTCGTTTTGTCTCTGGCTCAACTAATTTTTATTTACTCTTTTTTTATTTTTGACATTGATTTAATTGTAACAACATCCAATGTTCCTATTTAACATTGGTATCTCATTTCTGTTGTAGAACATGAAAAAATCTCAATCTCAGGGTTAACATAAAAGTAATGTCAAATATTGTAGAAGTCATAAATATAACAAAAAAATATTAAAATTTGTGAATGGGATGTGGTAATTATGTGTTGTGAATATCTGTTGAATAGTGGTGGGTTCTTTGGATCATACAAGAACAATACAAAAAAAACTATGACTACTAATAACTATGGTGTACAAGTGTACAAATAAAAATTCACTTTTATAGTGTTTATATTGTTTTTGTTATATTATTTATTTGTAACTCGATCATTAATGTAGTAATGTAGGTTCAAATATCTGGCTTAGTCTTGGAGCAATCTCACCAATCTGGTAGTTTTCTTTTAGGACTTATTGCTTAATTCTTCACTTCTGGACATCTAATTTTTTGGTACTTCAATTAAAACATTATCCTTCTAGTTTTTTGAATAGTTTTTCTTGATCATCTCATCTTTTATCGGTCATTAATTTGTATAAAGGTTCAGCAGTAATATTCATATGTTCTGCCTTGTTTTTAGATTTTTTCCAACAATATTCCTTCTTTTTACCAAAACACTAATTCCTTCAGTGAAGGCTTTGGCTGTGATATGTTACGGGTCACAGGTTCGGTTTCACAATTTCTAATTAACATGATTCTGTTGACCTTTATTTTTTTCTTAGTCACTATATTATTATAAGTTTTTTAACGTAAGATTTTCTATTTTTTAATTATTTACTTTGATTGATTTCACTATATGGGTATATGGGTATATGGGTATTTCACTATATGAATATAACTGGTTCATATAGATTATATATTCCCTTCAATGCTCATTATAATTATGTTTCATCACTTTCATTAAACACACTTTTTCCTTTTTACCGTATTACACTGTTATTCTCACTTTCAAGCACTGTCACACAATACAACTTTTATAATTATAGTTTGATCTTATTATATTTGTAAAATTTTATATCTTTCACATTCTGTAGTTCAATGATACAAAATAACGGTCTGAGGTGCGCAGACCTCTTCATAGTTAAATAAGTTTATTCACAATGTTATTTCTTACATACTAGTTTTACACATTTATATATTATATTTCTATTTATAAATTACTATGTACATTATTTTTGTCATTTGATCTTCACTTCTGGGTATTTTGGTCACGTCAGTCATTGTTTGTCACTGTCATGAATTATTTACTCCTTGAGTTTTCATTCTCTATTTCCCAATTATTTAGTTATTATACTATTTCTCTTTTTGTTTTGATTACTTAAAAGGATTGTGTTTATGCATATTTAACCATGAATTTTGCTGGTACATTTGTTTTTCCTTTGAGGTGTATTTTTGTTATGTTATTATATATATATATATATATTGTAACTACGACGAGATACGTCTGTATTTTTGCTCCACGTTGTTGGTGTCAATTTATAATTAGACGATTGCTCTCGTGTTTTTAAATATTTATATTTTTAGTCTCAGGGTTATTTATTTAATATTGGGTCTTGTAATTTGTTTATGATTATTATTCAAAGCTCGTACTTTATTATTAAGTTGTTGTTTAGTGATTTATTCCACCCAATTCAACCTATTGTTGAATCCGGTAGTGAATAAATCAGTTACTTACACTTTTTATCGCTGTTTTAATTGTCAGTTTATTTGATTTATAAAATATTTTTTATTCACTTCTTAGAATTGATTCACTTGAAGTTCCGTTGGCTCTCCGTTGATCAGCGGTGGTGAGATGATCAGTAATGTCCTGCCTATACACTAACATAAACATACACAAACATGATATTTACGATAATTTGTACTGTGTAATAATATATATAAATCGGTGTGGTTGGAAAAAATCATTCCATTTGAATGATTCGCTCTGGAAGTTTGGTACCAACTGTCTCGTTTTTCTCACTAAGCTGTATTTACTGATTACAATAAAAGCCAACTCTTTTAAAGGTTCAAATGACAATAATGATTTATTCAATTCTAGAACAATAAAATTTAGTACAATAATATAATTTACTTTCCTTTTGGTTAACAGTTAAATTTGAACATGGACTCTAAAACATTTAAAAATCTCAGGTTGGTATGACTGCATTTGGCTAGTCGAGTAATTGTGTTGATAAACAAATAGGTTATGAAGTGTTATTAAACTTGTAATGTTATTAATAATTGTAGTAGTAGTAGTAGTAGGTTCTTTGAGTCTGCAAAATACACATATTTAATAAAATTGCTACGGTTAGAACAAGTAGATAAAATATAAATTCATGGATTATTAATTTGAAAAAATATAAGATATAAACAACTGTTCATGGTTAAACATTGACATTAAGATAGGTTTGTGCAACCTTGTTTGTTTAAAAGTTATTAATTATTTGTTAACAAGTGATAATAATTATTAGAATTCAGTGTCATGGATCATAATCATCTCCTAGACTGGATGTACCTATCTCAGGTATTTGTTATTCATTGGATATATTTATGCCACCCTCTGGTGTAGCTCTTACTTAATTATTGAAACAAAATATTGAGCACTCTTCTCTGACTAATGGTTAGGGCACATACTCCCTTCATTGGTTATACAATGTCTTTACTTATACTAAACATTCGAATTATACAAATAGCTAAAATTGTCGTTCATTAAAGCGTTCAATTTTGACATTGTTTATCTGTATTACAGAGTTCCCTTTCTTTAGGAATTGGGTATTTAATTGATTAACTGATGTTAATTCAAGTCGCTATTAGCATTCTGTTATATATATATATTACTATACAATCATAATATAATAGTTGTGGGTATTTGATACTTGCGTAACTGGTCGTTCGTAGGTTTTACACTTTTTTCTTAAATTTTTTAATTAATTAAAATTCTTTAATTAAATTAAAAAACTTTAATTAATTATTTAAAATTAATTAATTATTTAAAATTTTATTTAATTAAATAAACTTTCATAACTTCACTACACTCACTCCTATGCGCATGTACTCCGAATTATTTTCACTTAAAAATATACTGCACTAATTCTTCAGTAGACATAACCTCCACTCATGGTTTGAGGTTAACGTATGTTTACATCTGGTCGCTGTCAAAAGCACGTTTTTTCTGGAGAAACGGCGTGCATGTAGTTCGCTTCGTTGCTGGTAACAGACTCTTTTTCGCTTCCTCTGTCGGAATGATGCATCTCGTATTTTTTAGAGGCTCTGATTGGTCAATATATTTTAATTCGTCAATTTTCGGCGGACTTCGTCAAAACTGACGCTTTCAAACGCGTCACTTTTTGGGGTCGAGATTAAGAATTTTTGGTCGACATATCCACGCGGAAGGGTTCAGCATCATACAATTATTTTTATAAGTCCAATATCTTACTTATAACTGCACTGATGTCATTTTAATTAACCTCATTGTTTATAATTTTTATGACGATTATTTTGAATCCCCTCATCATATATTTCGGATTCGGGGTTGCTGAAATCGCACTTGGTATATACACTTAGTGTCCATTAAGCTATTATTTATTATTAATACATTGTTTTTATTCCATTTTCGATGGTAATAACGTATTCTTAATTTACTGTACAATTTTCCCTTAAAACTATGCCTTAATATTACTACTATGTCCGTTTTCATAGATTCAAACCTAGGTCTATGACTATACATATTTGTTTTTCTTATATTTTAATAATAATAACATTTAACTAATTCCTAACATGACCTATTTACACATTGATGGGTTTAGTCACTATTGACAGTGTTCTTTTTCCCTACATTATTAGTTTATTGCCTTAACTATTGTTTGTTAAGTAGGCTTGTCATACTTCATGGAGTTACGTTACTGTATGCTTGGTACTCTACACATATTATTCTGATCATTATTCAAATGATAATTAAAATGGTCTCAATGGTATTGTTATCAACGTGCTGCAGTTCATTCTGCATTTGAATTTGTTATCACCTTGGTTTAGTAGTTATCAACATTGCTTGCAGCTAGTTGTTACTATAGTTTTGTTGTTATTATTGTTATGTTGATTATTTAGATAGTTATCTTGGTTGGATTTATTCATCTGAACAGTATTCTGTCCTACTTCAAGTTGTTAGTTGAGTTACTACCTTTGTATAATAAGTTTATAACATAATTTGGTTGCATCATGCATCTTTGTTACTACAAGCCTATAGTTATATTGGATTACATTAATATAGCTTTTATATTTAGTTATTATACTATCTATTGTGTACAAAACGTTCCTTATATTATCTAGTTACTTCCCCTAGCTCAATACATTCTGGTTTGTTATTATTTTGGCTTTGTTTTTCTTGAGTTTTACTGAAAACTGGTTGCCCAGATTAGATTATGTTGCATGTTTGGTAAGCAGTAATGTGTTGCTGCTGGCTGTGTATTTCTGCATCAACCTGCTTGATTGGCTTTCATTCAATGTTTGTACATTGGTTATTATTATTGTACCTTTGGTTTACTCTTTTATTGTCTTAATTATTGTTAATTAGTGGGTTTTTACTAACATCAATCCCACTGTACAATTGGTCATTTATATTTTGGAACCCAGTCTTCTTTTTTTTTATATCTACACATCATTTAGCTAAAATAAACTTATCCTATTCTTATTCAGTTTGTTGGTGACTCTTCATTTACAATATTTAGTCCTTATTGATTACAGTTTATTTTACATGGACAAGGAATGTATTCATCAAATGAGTTGTGGTCAATGTTGACTTTACCATACAGCTTAGGGATTTATATCATGTAATTAATTAACATTTCTTCTTTCTTCTTAGTACAATTATTCCTTTATAGGTTTATGTTAGTTTGTTATCTTCCATTTTCTTTCCCTTTTTCCTTGTGTCTGGTCTGGATATCTTCCTTCTTCTTTCTTCACTGATCTCTTTCTCACTCTTATTTATTTTATACATGACGTTGTTTTCACTTGTCTCCTTCGCGTTGTTTCTTCTTTCTTCTTTCTTGAGGTCGTTATTGTTGTGTTCTTCTCCCTGACTCTTCATTCTTCCTTTGTTTCCTTGTTCTTCTCACTGATCTATTGGGTAAGGTATGTCAGTCGTCTCGTCTTTATTCTTCTTTATTGGTACATTTACTAGTAATTACTCTTTCATGATACGTCACTTATTTTAACATATGGTACTTTCTCCTTCTGTATCCATGGTGGTATTCTTGACCTTTTATGTATTCTTAACAGTAGTGGCTTTCAAATTAATTTTCGGTACGTTGGTGGATGTAGTGTTATATGTACCATTACAATATATATATATATTGTTACAACACAAATAAGCCACCCCAATATCAGGGATAAAAAAGATGAATCAACAATATAAAAAGTAATTCGTATAATATAAAATGTTTTATGAATTTAAAATGACAATGACGCGACAAACGACGACATGACCTAACCCAAGTGATTGACCAAATAAAAGGAAACAAAATAAGAAGGGAAGAAACAAACCAAATAAGAAAGTGATTAACACATTATAACCAGATTAAATGAAACCTATTGAAGGAAGTGAATGACAAAATACAACAAAATAAAATAAAACCAAAGGAGAAGGTGGAAAACCAAGATATAAAATGAAATAAAATTAAAGTGAAGAAGAAGGAAAAGGGAAATGAAACTACTGATGACTTGATTTGATCAAAGTCATTAATATCAGTATCACTTCACTTCCTGTTTTAACAGCTGACCGAGCGCTTCGCTCCCAAGGCAAGCACTTTAAAAAGTGCTTCGGTGCACTAACCTGTTTGAGGTTAGCTTTTGTATTGGAAGTTACAAGTAAAGTAAAGTGCCGGTGTGCGTCTGTTTGTATCCGTCCTGTGAATCTGTGTGAATTATGTGTGATACAAGTTCAGCAGCTTCGACGTCACAGTGCAGCTGTGTTATTCACTCCCTTATACAGAAACCTTTTAGAATGCGTTCCTATGAAGAGAAAAAACAAATAGCAGCGTGTCCACGACCACAGTCTGAATTAACTACCTTAACCAAAAATTGAACAAAACGCAGGTAACAAGACATTTCAATACCTCTTACTACAAGAAATATTCTTGGCTATGTGGGTGTGCATCTTGTTCTTCTTTATTTTGCTGGCCTTGTATTTGTTTTGCTAATCCAAATGATGTTAATAATGTTTGGTTTAACAAAGGTTATACTGACCTCAACAATTTAATTAATGCTAGCAACCGTCATCAAAAATCAGAAGGTCACGTCAGAGCTTTTCTGACGTTTAAAGAATTCGGTAAAACTCGAGTAGACACCCAGCTTGATATTCAACGTAAAATTGAAATTACTAGGCATAACGAAAAAGTGACAAAGAACCGACTCATCCTTAGATGTTTCATTGATATTACCTGTTTTTTGGCCAAACAGGAATTAAGTTTTCGGGGTCATGACGAATCAGAATCATCTACCAATCAAGGCAACTACAGAGAACTTGCTTCTTTGCTTTCGACATACGACCCATTATTAGCTCAGCACTTGGATGAGGCTACCGTTTTCACTGGTCTTTCATGTTCAATACAAAACGACTTAATTGATACTGTGAAAGATGTGGTATTTAATAAAATAAAAAATGAAATAAATGCAACTGATTTCATTGCAGTAATGATAGATGAAACGTCTGACTGTTCAAAAAAGTCTCAGTTAACCACGATATTTAGGTACATAGATGAGAGTGGTACAGTGCAGGAAAGATTTCTAGGTTTTTCTGATGTCAGTTCCGACCGTTCTGCTAGGGCACTTTCAGAGCACGTCATTGAAGTTGTAGAAAGGTTAGGATGCAGTTCGAAAATCGTTTGTCAAACGTATGACGGGGCTTCAGTTATGTCTGGAGCGTTGTCTGGCACACAGCAACGAGTCAGAACTCATTTTCCCTCTGCAATTTTCGTGCATTGTTTTGCCCATGCGTTGAATCTCATCTTAACACAGTCAATAAGTTTTATCTCAGAATGTCGAATTTTTTTCTCCACTTTGGGTGGTCTTGTTTCATTTTTTCTCCCTCTTCTTCCAGAACGTATTTACTCGATTCAGTTGTCCATAAAAGGCTTCCGCCCATGGCACCAACTCAGTGGAATTTCAATGATAGACTGGTTGAAACCGTGTGTCATTATAGGCTTGACATCATAAATTGTTTTTGGGAAGTAGTAGACAATGAAAGTGAATGGGAAAATGACGCTATTTTTAAAGCTAGGGGTTTCATTAACTTTCTTCAGTCTTTTGAAACTGTATTTCTTTTACAGTTATTCGAAAACATTTACTCAAAAACTGGTCATGTGTATAATATTCTGCAGAAAAAAATCACTTGATATTTCTTACTGTCTCTCAGAAGTAACTTCTACCAAACAATATTTAAATTACTTGAGATCTTCTTTTTTTGACAACCTCTTATAAGAAAATACTGTTCTTGTTGGGCAGCCCACCACCACCACCAGGAGACAAGCTGACGTAGATCCAGTTTTGCGGTTCAGGAGATTGTTTAATGAGATCTTGGATGTTCTGATTGTCAATATTGATTCTAGGTTTTCAAACCTCTCTCAACTTAAGTTTCTCAAAATTTTGGATGCTACTAAATATAGTGATTTTAGAAGAGTATTTCCTACTGAAAGTTTGAACTTCCTGGCTACGACTTATTCAGGGAAATTTGACATACCCATACTTAGGACAGAACTGAACATTATTTATAGCCATGACAACTATCAGAACAAGTCACCAGTGAAAATATTAGAAACTATTGTGCAAAACGACCTTCAAGAAGCTCTCCCTGAGTTGTGTAAGCTCTGTAAGCTAGTTCTTACAATCCCAGCTACTTCTGCTAGTGCTGAAAGGTCGTTTTCAGCCCTGAAACGAATTAAATCAATTCAGAGAAATACAATGGGGCAGAACCGTCTGAGTTCCTTAAGTTTCTTGTCATGTGAAAAAGAGTTATTGGAGGCTATAAGAATACCTCGAGAAGGGTTTGATTTTTACGATGAAGTCATTAAACAGTTCATCAAGAAAGAAAGACGGATGGAATATATTTTCAAGTGATTCTGGTCAGTATCTAGTTGCATTGAAGAAACTACTCTACTGACCAAAAAATGTCTCGGAGTATTTTCTTCTGTTTTCTCTTTTGATCCACATGGTTGGGAATTGGTTGGGGTGGATCGGGCAGGACACATGTAGCATACCTCCCCGCGGTGTGTCCTGGGTACTGGCTGCTGAAATCATAATTTTTGTAAAACTAGGTAGCTTGCTAAATGCCACTTTTATAATCCTCATACTAATTATACTTGATGAATATTTTTCTCACAACGATACAAACAAGTGTGTACCTAAATATTTTGTAATGCTTTTCTAGCACTGGAATTTTATGTATGTGTGCCTATATTGTGCTTAGAGTCAATGCTTGCCCTACCCATCAGGCCAGGAATCGCCACTGGCGATAGAAGGTAGAGATTATTTAAGAAATAAGAAATTAAAAAAAAATCAATTAAACACCCCATGTTATAAGGGATAATCAATTAAGTAAGTTTAAATGGTGCGATGATGTTTATCACCCAAAAAATAATAAAGAATGAAATGAATTGTAAACAAACAATACCTAATAACTGTTAAAAAATTGTTCAATGAATTTATGAATAGGATATGGCTGAAGGAATTGTACAGACCATAGGCCTAAATGTTATGTTTTATGTGATAAAAAATAGTAAGTAATAGCCCATATTGTTAACAAGGGCAAAATAGATAAAAAAGAAGGTGAATCAATACAGATCAAATAACACTAGAAAATCAGTTTAGAAATAATTGACAAGCCATGATGTAGAAAATAATGGTAACATACAATTAGCATAAAAACAGATCCAAAACATAACAACAAATAAACAAATCAATTATAATAACAAAACAAAACACATTAGGGTAAAATATGATGTAATTTGTATAAAATAAGTAAAAATAATCAATGGCTACTTAGGCCTATGAAATGCCTAACTGTCAAAAACAAATAACTACAAATTGTAAAAAATTAACAAGGAAATTAGCAAATCCAAGGCAAGTAACTAGCCAAGGATAATCTGTGAATCATATTAAAGGAAAAATGTTAGAATAAGGACTTAAATTAAAAAAGAAAAGTAGTTAACAAATATTAACATAATTGTATAAAGTTTAATACATAAAATAACCCAACCTTATGGGATGTCAAAATAATCTTTGAAAGGAAATACAAACAGTAGTGATAATATTTAATACATAGGAAGGAAGATAGAAGAATAAAAGCAATCAGAAGATATACAGGGATTTTGAATAAAAATTCAAATATGATAACAATGGTTATAAAGTCATGATCAACCAATCAGAATTTATTTGTAACCATGACAACAGACCGTTGGTTACGAATTTTCCGTTAAATCTTATTACTCATAAAGTGACGCTCATCCAGAAAAGACGCCAGGCCGTAAATTACCAAAATTTTAATTAACAATGTCAGAAAAGTAAACCAAATTCCAAAAGATGAACAAGTAAGAAGCAAATGATGTACGAGAACAATTAACTGATGCCAAGGACCATTTTACTGGAAAATTAAAAGAATAAATTACAACAACTAACACGAAAAGGACGCAAGACATACTTAAGCCCCTAGATCATTGAAAATTGATGACTAATGCAGCCCTATTCCAATTCGACTGAACGACTATTTACATCCAGTCTTCTGATTTGATAAGTATTATTAAATTACCCGAATTACAGAAATAAATCCACTTTAAATATTTCTCACAGTAAATTGAACTCTCACTAAAACTGAATATTCTCTTTCAAAGATTAATAAGAAAAATAAAACACTGAAAATTTATTAACTAAGAAAATAACCTGTTGTTAAATTGTGAACTTTTGAAACACACTTTACTACACTGCAGGAACAAATTATAGATACACATTATATTATTTAAGTACAACTAATGTAAGGTAGTGTACTTTTTATTGTAATCATTATTAATATTTTTCTTGTAATCACAAGAACCCAGACTTTGAACGAAAATAATTGTAAACAAACAACACAGTCGCCATACTTGACTGGACGATTCGTTCAAAATCGATCTTCGCCGAACCCTAGAGAGAGTAGACTCATATTAATTGTCGGTGCAAAATTTGTTGAATAACCAAATATAATTTTAATGTCAAACTGAAATCACAAATTAAAGCAACTAGTACAGAGTGTAACCATTGTTTTTATTTCATAGGGAAGTGTATTGTATAAATTGTTATTGTATAGCAGAGCCCAGCGAGAATGACGGCAAGCGCTCACGCCGCAAACCCGACGAACTACCTGCTTGATTAAGTAGGTCGAACAAAGGCGGGAATAAATTTGAATGCCCCAGGCCGTCATCGCTAAGATCGTTAAACCATATTATTTATTAATTTAATTGTTTTAAATAAACAATTTGGCGCCACCCGAGATTAACAAACCCCTATTGAACTACAGGTAAGGTTTCCACTCGCGTTGTACTGGTAATTGAAACATCGCTACGGACTTCGTTAGCGCAAAACATAGAAGTAACGACCCCAGTGTGAGGCGAACACACAACACTTATACACATTTTCAGAATACGTACAAATCTCTTCGTTACAGATTGGCTTCCATCGCGGGGCTTAAACGAAACGGACGTCAGCATTTCTTCGTTATAATATAAATATAAATATATATATATATATATATTGTAACCACACCTCGTGTCTCCTGTGAAAGCCCCAAGTTTTGGCGTCAATTTGTAACAACAAGCTTCCTTCGTGTGTGGGTTTTATTTTTAGTCACACGATGGTTGCGTCAATTTATAATAAGCTGCTCGAGTCATACTCTATTTTATTCGACTCCGATAGTGTTCTTTACGATGTCTGAAACCTCGTAGCTTTTCCGATACTCGTTGTTCTTGTGACCTCGCCAATACCTGTTTACCTGATTCCACGTAGTTGTTATTTTCCTGATTATAGGCGCCAAATTGTTTGATTCAAAACAATTAAACAATTTTACTTCTTTATTTTGATGCAACCGTATCTCTCGTCGCTTGGTGTCTGTTAAATTTGAAATCCGCTCTCTCGCGACAGTCGTACCAACCTGTAATTCTGGTAGAAAATTTTCACGGTGCTATATTAATGAAATAAACACATAAATGTTATTAATTGAAATAATGAACAGGTATTACTTTTGATTATTGGTTTATTAGTTATCGGTTCTGCTTTTGATAGTTACTAAGACATGAGATTATAAAAATATATAACTTCTTTGCTCCGGCTTTAAAGAAATTAATACTCAGCGGTTGGCAATTGATCGTTGGGTCATGGACTGGACACGCTCTAATGTCGATTTTATATTATACAACGTGTAATCAGTCACAGAGTTCTTTTGATTACGGCAAAAAGATAACAAATATAGGTTAAGTTAGATATCGTGTTCAAATATTTTCTTATTTCCACAGTGTTAATAATTAATTTGAGTAATCTTTTAATAATGATTATTACATGTTTTAATAGTCATTCAATGTTTTTAGTGTTTGAACCAAGTTTTGAATATTGTGCATGAATTTTGAAGTGTAGTGATCAGTCTCGTGGGTGTAGTAAATTAATTAAATATTATACATTACAACTTCATCGATGTTTGATAGATTATTTTCATAAGTTCTGGTGTTCAGGTCTTCCTTCTCTTATTTCATTAGTTTATATTGGTTTTATTTTCTGTAATTCTCAATTAAATTGGATGGATCTTGCTAATAGGTTCTGTTAATGTTGTTTTTTCATTTCAATTTAGTATTATTTGTTTTAATTCATCTGGTTGGTTTATTTTCTAATTTTTATGGAGCGACTATTTCGTCATCTCCTCTCTTCTGATGCTAAAAATGGACTGTTAATGAGTTTGTAACGGTTTTTTAGTTTTAACTGCCAAAATCTACCTTCTCATTGGTTGAAAGAATTTTTTACTCATTGTTAGATATGGCTTGGGGTTTTGCCCAAAATGAATAAATATTTTCTAATTAGGACAATTTCCTTGTATTATTATCAATATGGTTTTTATTATTATCATTGAATAGCTTTTCTGATGTAGATTAATTTGACATCAAACATGACTAGGTTCTATCATCTCTGGGCTGTTTTAACATTTGGCTATTTTTGTTCTTTGTACTTATCTTGTTTATTATGTTGTTTATTGCCATTATTTTGGGTCTGTAATGTTCCTTGGTTTGGTATTTTATGTTTACTTATCTTTTTCCCTCACTGTGTACTGTTATTTGTTTATATTTTTTCACATTGCTTTAGGCCTACCTTTGCCTATCCTTTTGACATTGTTTAAACTTTAATTTTGCTCTTATTATTAGTTTCTTATTGCTTTGTTTTAGCTAGTTTACAATTATTACGGATTTACATCCCTTAGTATATAAATATTACAGCTTCTCTAACATATTAATGCCTTTTATATCTAAATTTATAACTTTAACATGAACTGTTTCTTAGGCTTTCATCATGATTCAACATAATACAACTTATTCTTAAGACTATTTCAACAATTATAACATTTGCACATTTCTATAATATTACTATTATCTTCTCTGCTTTCCTTTATGACATAATAACAATACTTTCAAACATTTATTATATAATTTTAGTATTGTAACATTCATTTCTTTTTTAGGCCTACTTTTCTTTTATACCATATTCTTGGTTTAAAGTTTGATCTGGCCCTTTAACTATTAACTCTAACTGTTAACAATAATACCTTGAATAATATTAATGGATTCTTATCCTGAATAATAATATAATATAATGCTATCTTATCTACTACTGTTTTTGGTCCTTTTCCAAAACTAAACTCTAGTATTGTTCACTTATTTTGGTGTCTTTATACAGATTGTGTATGTGTTTTATTTTTAGTTACTCACTTTCCTTCCACACTCTCACTTTTAAATGAGTTCTTGTTTATATTTGATGTTTTTTATTTATATTTTGTGTCACACCTGCACTTGTACTGCTTCACTGTACTTAGTGTCAATAGTGTTATACACTTTTATTTTGTTTCTTTATACACTGTACTGGTTATTATTAATCACATTGGTGTTATCACCATTATCACAGAGTGTTTATTACTTAGTGTTAATTTGTAATTCACTCCCTACTCATATCATGCACTCTTGGTTCACTTTGGTCTATGACTATTTTGAGTATTAGTCTTTCTCTATTATATTTCATTTTTGTTATTATAGTTTTCTGTATCATTGTTTGTGTATTTTATTATTTGTTTATTTCATCATTATTCTATACTTAATTAGCTAATATTACAACATTTTCTTTTGGTTTGTACTTTCTATATTCAATGGTACATTTAATTATACAGTGAAACTTCGCTAATTCGGACTAATGCGGACCAAGCTCAGTCCGAATTGCTGAAAGTCCGAATTATAGAACATTACGAACTGATCGCGAGTTTTTGTGTTTCTATCGGTTACCGATAGCAGATAGTATAAAAGAAATCATTCTGAAACCCAATTTGAATCTACAAGAGGTCTACTACATGTTCTTGTTAAAAATACTGTATTTAATACTCTATTAATTAGTAGTAAAAGAGGTAAAAATAAGAAATAACGTACAGTACCTGTTTGTGATGTTTACTAAAAAAATTTGATTCAGTTTTATACTGTAGTACGTAACTTACATACAAAACAAAACTTAAATACAGTACTTAAATACAAAACACTCTATTTTCACTGCACGGTATGTATTCTAGCAAGCCTACAGCTTCTTAAAAAATCACTAACTTTTTTCTGCGTGTATTTTGTTTTTAGCTGTTTCCTCACAAAATCCTGTTTCATTTCACTTAAAACAAAAAAATATTTGCTTAAGTCAGAGTTTGCAGGCATTTCTATGAACTTCAACAAGGATTGTAGGTTTTTTATTGCACCACTTATTTTAACATTCTCACTTTCTTCGTGATCGTTTTCTTCCTCATCATCATCATCATCATCATCACCATTTTGATAGTCTGTCATCAGTCCCTTAGTTTGGCGACCTTCTATAGTAGCAGCTATTTCTTCTTCCGACTGCACAACGTACCCTACCTCACCAGCATCTTCATCCAGCCACTCTCAAATATTTTCTGCGTTTGTCTCATGTTCTGCATTTTCTAAAATATTTCTGTAATCATCTTCTTCAATTTGATTAAAATCCTCTTCTTCGTTATCTTCAGGGTTAAGAAGTTTTTTCCAAGAATTAGCAATCGTCGTGGTTTTCACCTCCTTCCAACTTGAAGCCCAGTTAAATAAAGCAGTTTTTATGTTGTAATTTTTCATATTGATTAAAGTCTGTTCACCTAAACTGGTACTGCAACCCTCTTCATCTTCAAAAAATACGAGACAGTCTTGTAGCTGTTTCTTTCTGTACAGCTGTTTGCAACTATAGATTACTCCTTGGTCCATTGGTTGTATTAGTGCAGATGTATTAGGAGGCATGAATAGACATTTTATTTTTCCATTATCACTTCGTAAAATGTCCTCTGCAGGATGCACTGGAGCATTGTCCAATAACAACACTGCTTTAACTTCTTCCCTAGCAACATTTTTTTCTTCCATCTGGAATGTTGTGACTGATGGAATAAAATTGTTATGAAACCAAAAACTGAAAATTTCACAGCTGAACCACGCGTTTCTGGGAGCTTTATAAATCACAGGACGATCAGTCTCGTTTATGTTCTTCATTGCTCTTGGGTTTTTAGATTTTCCTACAACGACAGATTTTAATTTATGCGTACCATCGGAATTGGCACACAGTAATGCAGACAGCCTCATTTTATTTATTTTATGTTCAGGTGTACGGATTTCTATTTTACTCGATTGTGTATTTTTTGGCATTGCCTTCCAAAACAATCCCGTCTCATCAGCATTGTAGATTTGCCACCGTTCAAGTTCATTATCATTAATAATCTTTTGTAATTTATTCTTATATGGTTGAACAGCTTCATGATCTGCACTTAAAAGTTCTCCACAAATCGACTGGTTTGCTATGCCATGTCGATTTCTAAATCTAAACAACCACCCTGTACTTGCCTTAAAATCTTGGTTTGAAATCGAGTAGCAAAACGTTCAGCAGCAGTCTGCAATTTTATCCCACGGATCGGTACACCAGCAGCTCGTTGTTGTTTATATCCCACGTCCAAACAGCTTCACAATGTCAGACGTTTTGGCAGGAGTCATCCGTTTTTGCTTAATTTCACTGGCACTATCAAAGTCTCTATTCAATGAAAAATTATTAATTGCTGATCTGCTTTTTTTAATATCGTAAAATGTCGATTTACTGATACCGAAATCACATAAAACACTCTGAACCGAATCACCTTTGTCAATACATTTTAAAACTTCTATCTTTTGTTCTATCGTGAGCGATTTATATGAACCATGTTTACTCATTTTTGAACACAGTAAAAGGTATGAACACTACGGAGTCAAAACATAAAGTGACTGGCTATGGGACGAACGTTCACAATGATGTAACGTTTTATTTCTCACCCACTCTTAATTTTAATTTCGTTTATTAACACAGTTGTGTTTTTGTCCATATTTCGGACGCCATCTTTAATTGTTACCAACAATGAGAAAAAAATTTACTTACCAATTCTCAGGATTCGGTTAGACGAATGGGAGAACAGAATTAGGCTGCTTTCAGGAAATGAATCTTTTTTTTTTGTTCTACAGATACCATTACCCTTTATTCTTATTCATAACATATATATATTAAACCCTTATTCAAAGAATGAAAATCACATTATTTATTCGGCCATGAGGCGCAACTCATGAAAATCAAGTTAGCAGTAATTACTACCACCATTATTCTTACTCTTTAACAAAATAGAATTCACAGTAAAAACCATCAATTTGAATTATACATATATATCGCAACCCAGCACTTCTTAATTATATATTCTGTACATTCACACAGACACGCACACTTTCATGCGGTACATATTTTCATTTTTTAACCCTCATCTTTTCTTTAAATAAATACATTTGTTATTTAATTGGCCATTTTAATTAATATGTATATATAATATGGAATTTATTTATCTTTGTGAAAATTGTTATTTTTGCCATCACTCTGTTACTTATCTGACATCCTTCCCACGACTCCAACTGTTACACGCACTCCCGGTTTCTCCTTACATTTCATGTTTTTCTTTTATTTTTTTAACGTTTTCTTCAAAACAAAATAATGTTTATCTCATTTATTTAAAATTTTGTTAATCCACATTTTGTACATGCGGGCGAGATGAAAAACTGTACTTAGCCGGCGGGCGAGCGAACAGCCCACGTCCATCGTTGTTAGATGTTAATTGCTGACTGACTTTGTTACATTCAGCGCAGAACGCTGTCGACGCCCTGCATTCCAAGTGACGTATTGCTAGGTTTGGCTCTGACGTCATATGGCGTGACCTCTGAGTACATAGTTCAAAGTTCGTGGAGTTAAAAATAACTGTCTCCTGCCCTTTGTTTCACTGACCTTGACACTAATTCAGACGTTGTTCCTCCATAACATTTTCACATACAATTTATTAAAATTCTCAATGTCTCGGGATGGTCATATCTGTACCATTACAATGAGATGACAAATGTGAAAGTCTGTATGAGTCATATCCATTGTTATGAATTGTACATTACTGTTCAGAATTTCCAGGAAATGTATACGACACTGCTTTTCGTTATCGCTGACCTACCAATTAATAATCCCAGTTCATGGAAATACACTATGTACAGTATTTCCGGCCTTTCTCTTCTCAAGTAGGCTAAATCTACACTTGATTTTGAATTTTTACATATGTACGTATAAATTACAGTACTGAGAACCCCAGTCCGAATTATAGAAATTCCAAATTAGTGATGTCCGAATTAGCAAAGTTTCACTGTATTTACTTTTTCTTAGTTTTTTTATTTCATGGGTTTATTTCATATAATTTGTCATTTGGCCAATCACTTGGGTTGGGTCATAGTCATTTGTCTCATATACGTTACAGTAATTCTAGTGCTATTTATTTAAAATTGTTAATTCTTCTTCTTTTCTCTACCTTTAGCCGCATGCTTTTTACTTTATATTCTATGGTATATCTTCCCTTGTATTGGGCTGCTTTTGGTATCGTAACAATATATATATATATAATTTGTTTAATTAACCAGAAATTAGAATGTTTTAAATAAAGTAATTATTTAAAGATAGGCCTACTATTATTACATGAGTTGATAGTGTGTTGGTATGAAGGGCTCTATTATTGAACTGTATCAAGGACAAACATTTGCACGTGATCTCATAGTGGCAGTGTGTGATAAGATCACGTGTTAGTTGCGTTGTTGATAAATGATTTAAAATTTAAAAAAGCATACAAATTTGAATAATAATTGTTTGCGCCATATACAAACAATCGCAGTCAGTAACAATTCAGTTTTGTAGCACAGTCATATACAGGGAATGTGCCAAATGTCATCATCCACTAATAATGAATTAGCAGATGTCATGAAGTTCACTTTATAATTAATTAAAAAAAATGTGTTTCAAATAGTTTTCAGTGACAAATAAAGACAGATGAAAACCAACTTGAAAAAATATTTATATAAGCAATTATATAGGCTATTTGTAGAAGTCAATGAATTAGGGTCATTAGATGTCAGATAGTATCTAAAAACAAAATGTATCTAAAAAAAGTTCTATGGAAAAAACTTATTTTTTTAATGTTACAATACTAAGAAAAACCCAGACCACATGGAAATGGATTTCATTTCATTTTAGAGTTAGCTTATGTTTTCAAAACTTTCAAGAAAACAATAATAAAATAATTGAAATTTCTATTCAAACTAATTTATCATATATTAAACATGTATTAAACATTTTTGAAAGTATAAATATTATAAGTATAACACTACCAACTCGGAACTCAAAGTTTTATATTGGTAAAATTGTAACAATTTACCAATAAAAAAACTATGTGTTCCAAGTCGGTACACATATATAATTAGTTAATCAACGGACATGTCATGGACAACAAAAACCAAGAGTATAAATAAATTTAAAAGAATCTTAAATTAGCCAGATTTTGGTCAAATACACCTGATTTCTAATGCACCCAAAAGAATTGAGTTTTTAAATTTAATTAGAAATAAGAAAATGCAAACACATTCTGTATGCTAATGTTATAATATGTAACACATTATGATGATGAATTGTCCATCAACAAAATGTTGGTAATATACGGGCACAGAGTATTGGCTCTTGAGTCTTCTTCTGTTGTCCCCCCCCCTCTCACTCTCTCTCTCTCCAAAAGTAGTTACAATAACTGGTTATTATGGGCTCCCAATTTGACATGGTGTTTACTGCTTTTCTGGCAAATAACCTCTTGCATGAATTGCACATATACATCTAAATGAAGGGTTTGATTAGATACATACCAAAGTGCATTTAGTAATGTTCTCAATTTTTTTTTTATTGACATCTTTGAAATATACATCTATTAGATTTCCTAGCATGTCCTCACAGCTCAATACAACAGGTCTAAATAGGAATTCTTTCTGCTCTGTAGATTAAAATTTTGTTTCTAATTGATAACAGCAGCCTTCTACTTATTATCTAGTCTGGTTTGTTTAAATGATAAATATTTAATTGTTTCTTATGTGTTGTTTCCAGGTTATTCTTGTCCAAATGCATTCCTATATATTCAACTCCATTTTTACAAGGTATTTGTTATATTATTTCAGTATGAGGTGTGATTAAAAAAATAACAAGAATTTCTGAATTTCACATGCTATATGTTCTCAATTTAACAAAATAATTTTTTCTCAAATTGGTACCAATCTCCATGATGTACTTACCAATTCTGTGGAATATTAAATGCTTAGTTAGTGTTTAAAAAGCAAATATTGATGACACATTCTAACATGCTTAGCAATATTTGTATTCTCCAAATGACAGAAGAAAGAATTTACATTATATTCTGTGTTAAAATTAATAGCAAGTGCAGTGAAGCAGTGTAAATGTTGGAAACAGCTTTTGGCAAGAATTATATGTCAAAACCAAGAGTTTATAAGTTGTACAAATGTTTCCAGTAAGGCTGTGAAGACACTGAAGATGACAAGAGAACTGGAGATCCTACCACATCAGCCACTGATGAAAACATGGAAAAAGTAAAGAATATCGTGCTCAGTAATCATCAGATCACTATAAGAGAAAATGTTCAGGAAGCTGGTATATCATAGGGTCATGCAAAGAAACTTTTGTTTACATTTTGGACATAAAATGAATAGCAGCCAAATTCAATCCAAAATTGTTAAGTTTCCAGAAAAAGCAGCATCACAAAAATATCACTGACCAAAATGTTGGCTGAAGTCGCTCATGACCCAGATTTATTCAAATGCATCATAACAGGTGATGCAACGTGGTTGTATGGCTGTTACACAGAAACAAAGGCTCAAGCGTCCCAATGGAAGCTTCCTGAAGAGGCAAGACAAAAAGCATGCCAAACGAGATTGAATATGGAGGTTCTCCTTACTGTTTTCTTTTATTACAGTGGTATAGTCTACTACATGTTCTTTCCATCAGGGCATACTGTCAATAAAGAGTATTATCTTGAAGTCTTAACATCAGTTGTCTGAGGCACTCTGAAAAAACGACCAGAACTCTGGGCAAACAGTTCTTGGATTTGTAACCATGATGACGCACCAGCTCCACTTCACACTTTTTACACATTTTTGACAGTGTTGTAATGGCACAGCCACTCTATTCACCAACATGGCCCTATGTGAAGAGTACAATGAAAGGACAATGTTTTGCAACTGTATAGGAGATAAAGGTGAGTTAACTGAAGGCTATACCAAAATGAGAATTTCACAGATGTTTTACGGACTGGAAAGAATTTTGCTATAAGTGCATTGTATCTGATGGGGACTACTTTGAAGGAGACAATATTAATTTTGAAGAAGAAATAAATAATTTTATTAAAAATTTCTTGTTATTTTTTTATCACACCTTGTATACTGCACATGTCTGATTTTCCCAAATTGTTAATATGATATATTAGAATTGTGAATACTTACTTTCATTTATTTTAATTCATCATTTCTGAAACTAGACAATTTACAGAACAGTTAAATGTTACTGTAAGTGTAATGAGTCCAACACAGAATTTTCATTATTTCCCAAGGTGGTCATATCACCTCATTGAAGCAAACCACACATACAAAAACATCGACAATAACATGGACATTCTACATGTACACACAAAAGGCCGAAAACTAGACACTCTTGAACAATTGGAAATATACAAACACAGGAAAACACATAAAAACCACATCCTAAACGAACAGACACAATTCAAATCACACGCATTATTTGAACATATCACACCCCACACACACAACATCGATCTTTCAAAAGTCGATACCGTTGCCAAGAACAAGACGGACAGTGCTCCCAGTGGCAGCCTCTGAAGAAGCTTTTAAAAGCAAAAACTGGTTCAGGCTCTAAGGTAAAACTTTTACGTTTTTACCCATAAAAAACTTTGTGTTCCGAGTCGGTAGTGAATTAGTTATATTTAATTTGAAATAGTAAATTATCTCATCAGAGTTTGTCAAAGACCTGATCCAAAACTGAAAATAGTGACGTGCAATAATAATAAATTTAAAATACTTCATATTCGTATCTGAGCCACAATAGAATAAACTAAATGAATAAGTATTTGCTTCTTAGTACGTCCTGTCAGACTGACTTAGTAGTCTTAGACAGGATGGACTAAGAAGGTAATACTTATTCATTTAGTTTAATAATACTAAAAAAAGATCGTAATAATTATTAGTTGTTAATATTTATATTATTATTGTTATTGTGGAAAACACAGTTCTTAGTATTTATAGGCAAGGAGATCCCAACTCTCCAACATATTACAAACTCTTGTGTATGCTGGATACTGCTGGAAAACTAGGGCTAGTGTTTAGTAGATTATTTTCACTGTTAACTTATGCCTTTGTAAGTACTCAACGTTGCTAAACTAGAGCATTCCATGAATTTATGGTCTATTGTTTCCAACAGTCTATGGCATGTTCTACAGACATCATCGTAGTTTAGAAAATTTTCAATATATTCATTTTTATCTATAATCTCTAGGAAAATTAATTCTGTTCAATGTTAGGGTAGAACGAATCCTTCTACTTGCTATTTTCATCACATGAGTATAACAATGCAGAAACAGCCCACATACTAACACCTGTGATTTTATTCTTGGCATCCAGTTCGGTCCCCAACATCTTTTCAACTCCATACACCATTCAGGTCTCAAGTTGCTTACTGGTTTGATGCTTATAACCAGAAATTGCTCAAATCCAACATATTTATGTGTCACCCAATTATAATATTGGCATTTCTGTTTGTTGCAATGATTTTATTATATTGTGTGTCCACAGAACATCACGACTATCCTTGTGCGTTTAAAACGGGTTCTCCCCGAAGTTGCATTAGGATCAGCACGCTTTCATGACTGTGGTGTTGTAACTTTTTAACTAACACATGATTGTAACATATTGTAAGTAACAGGTGGAATTGTAATAAACAGTGTACTTTGTTTATTGTTATTATTATTATTATTATTATTATACAGCAACTAGTTTTAGTGGTTTCTAACAGTAACAATGCACATGGTGACAAAAAGCTGCAAAGATGCATATATTGGAAATATAACCCATTGGCAG
The DNA here is from genome assembly GCA_034769895.1 of Magicicada septendecula. Classification (NCBI taxonomy): domain Eukaryota; kingdom Metazoa; phylum Arthropoda; class Insecta; order Hemiptera; family Cicadidae; genus Magicicada; species Magicicada septendecula. Next base: position 181,678,961 of record CM068373.1, on the reverse strand, counting down.
GGAAGATCAACAATGCAATCAGCGAATAGGCAACAGCCTTGCCCTTGCTTATTCTGACAAAAGTATCACAAACAAATGTAAACCTAAATAGAACTGCAGTACTGATTCCCTGAGTGCACTGAATACTCTGCCTAAAACAGATTGACTGAACAAATGGTAAGCTGTTGATTAGTACGTATGTTACTCTTGAAAAACAAAATTTCAAACTAAGTTTTCCTGGGAAAAATTGCAATACTTAACATATACAATCATTTTAAGTTTTATAGACAATATAATAATAGATATATTCTAAAATTTAACATTATTTATTTTTTATTATAATGATAGTACTACAGTGAATTTGAAGCTAAAACGTTATAAAACACAAGAGTTTTTCCCCCTATAGGGGTTATCAATAATAATAATAATGAATAATAATTATTATTTTTATATCAGTAGAATGCTAATTTGTCTAAAAACAGAACAAAGAGAGAAAGAGAGAGAGGGGGGAGAGAGAGAGAGAGAGAGAGAGAGAGAGAGAGAGAGAGAACTAGTGGTGTGGCATTATCTATCTAGTTTCTCCTTGTCTGTTTTTCCAATGTCCATTTCAATGTTTGTTCTCCAACCAAGCAATCGCTTCATAGCCCTACCTTAGTAACAGTTTGGTCTTAATATCAAGTATATTGTATTGGTTACTTCCACTGGTTTTTTTATTTCCTTCCCTTATTGACTTTCCTGTTTTAAATTCTTTGAGTTTGTTGTCCATGAAATGTTCGAGTATCAGACTTGGGAAAGTTAATAAAAATTTTTAACTGATTAAAATTAAAGTTAGTGCTCCCCAAAATTAACTGAGTTAAAGTTAAAGTTAATTTGTGAAAAAAGTAACTGATTAAAGTTAAAATCAAATGAACTGATTAAAAGTTAAAAATTTATTTCTTATTTTTGCTTCTTTATTGTGCGAGCTGCTTTGGTTGGTGAAATATTTAAAATCATGTTAACTAAATACACAAATTAAGCTTTTTCAAAAAAATTAATTCAAATTTCTGATGCAGAAAAAATTACTTAAAGTATTCAGCATTAAAAAATTCAGTCATTAATTATATAATTATTAAAAGTGACAGATTATTTTATTTTAATCATTAAATTATACTATAGTACAAGACTTACCATAATAAGCTTCGAGGTTATGCAATAGTAACAGCTCTTCCCCGCCCCTCGCCATCCAGCGTTGTCGCACGTTACACTACTTGATTCTGCAGACTGACAGCGTGAAGCCATTCGGGCAACTTCGGCTACCTTCGTTCTCATCTATGCCCGCCTATATTCTGTTGTCAGATGTGAGTTTGGTAAACGTTTGGTTAAAGTTTGTGTATTTATTTTAGCACAATACTTTTATTAAGTTCACGGCTTCAAATATGTAAACTCAAGAGTAAATTTTTCATGTATTCAAGTGTCTGTGTGTATTCGTGTCTAACCTATCTATACATGTCCTGTAAGCATTTCGATGTTTCATTTTAAAGTTTTGTCATTTTATTTTTAGTGTAAAAGTTTTTATTAGGTACACGCGTTGTAAGTGTTCGATGTGAAGTTCGTGTAACATTTCGAAGGAGTCTTGTCAATTTACGGGGGGGGGGGACCGTATACGTTAAAATGCCATCTTCTCAGCATCTATTTTGTGCTAGACTTGAAATTTGTACAGGTTAATCATCACACTTTCAGATTGTTATGGCACTAGAACAATAAATTTATAAATTTACAAAATTTATAATTTTCTAAATTTTTTAAATAAAAACCTTTTTTATTTCGGTCAGGGATATCCTCGGTCAGTTTTTAAAACATTTTTATAATTCTAGCAGACAAATGTTATTAGTAGAACAACTGTAAAAATTTTAACTTCCTATGTTATAAAGGTAATTATATAATTCTCGAAGATAAATAATAAACACAATTGAGAATAAATTCATATCATACCATTTCTTACATACCTATTATTACCCTGAATCGTATATTTTGTTTCAGCGTTTATCACTCCAGAAACAAAAATAATTGATTAAATTGACTCCAGATAAATACGAAACCAACCTGCGAAGTTAGTGCACAGGTAAAGAGGAGTTTTACCGCAAGCAACTGATTACAGCAATATACAGGGTGTCCCGGGAGGAGAGGGAAATAATTAGAGAAATGGTTCTATAGTGTAAAAGAAGAAAAAAAGTTCATATAAACATATGTCTGGAAACGCTTTGTAAGCGAGCTACGGCTAGCGAAAGATTTCGCCCGGGTTTGGTTCCCCCGGGTAAATGAAGACTTTCTGAAATTCTGGGAAGGGGCGAATTCTGTTGTTTCTTATGGTTTTTGACCTGAAAAATCGAATAAAACAGGTCGCAGAACTGTATCTCCCATAAGTTTCATGATATCCGACGTAAAACAGAAAAATCTTTGCCTAAAAACAAATTTTGGAAAATTGAAAACAATTGGAATTTTTTGTTGATTTTTATTGACTTTATTTACACCATTTTTCTCAGAATTAAATTCTTTACAAGTTTTGCTTTTAACTTTTATGCATTTATTAGTCATTTAGCAAAGTTATTGTACTTCTAACCTAAAAAAAGTGTGTAAAAATGTACCCCTTCAGAATTTCAGAAAGTTTTCATTTACCCGGGGGAACCGAAACCCGGGCGAAATTTTTGCTAGCCGTAACTCGCTTACAAAGCGTTTCCGGACATATGTTTATATGAACTTTTTTCTTCTTTTACACTATAGAACCATTTCTCAAAATTATTTCCCTCTCCTCCCGGGACAACCTGTATATCAAAACCAACATTATGAGTACAAAAAACTGAACTTAAAAACCGGCAAAACAGTATAAAATAAGTTTTCTTAATAAACGTATATTTCATATACTAATGCGACGATGTACGTAGTCAAAAGGTTCATATTTTTCTGGGGAGCCAGTGAAATTGTGTTTGTTTCTGGAGGAAACAAAGGTTAAAACAAAAACTACAATTCAGGGTAATCAGGGGTGACTATCCCCCCCCTCAAACGCTATGGCGCATGGCCCCCCCCAAATTCAGTTATCCCCTCAGGCCACCTGAACGTCGCCCGGCGGTGCATGTGCTCACACATTTGATATTTAAATGGTGGTATAAAGGTAACCAAAAAAAAAGTAGAAGTGTTTTGAGATACAATAAAAACTATATTTTTACAATTTATTCAGAAAGTGAAAATATAAATAAAAAGAATATTGCAAATTTTACATCTCTGTAGAGATTTTTTCGTTGTTCTCACTTGATGTTGTCACTTTGATGCTCTGAACGATTGATATAATAAAAGTTGTTTTCTCCGAGAAGTTGTCAATTCAAATTTGTTTACTATTTCTTCATTTGGAATCACTTTAAAAATGTCTTTTTCAGAAGCTAAAATTAAAAGATTAGAAAGCCACAAATCACCCATACTACTGCGTAGCCAATTTTATTTATTTGCCCCCCCCTTTATCATCAAAAATGCTGTAAAAACATGCCCCTCCAAACTTTTGATGGCGCAACTTGCGCCATGCACCCCTCTTCTGGGCACCACTGAGGGCAGTAAATGGAATACAACGATATGGTTAAATTAATTCTATATTATGTTTTAATATTTAACTGTGACCACAATCAATATTCATTTTAATATTCAATTCATCCGCTATGTACACAGGAAAACCCCGATTTGGATAAAAATACGTGGATTTCATTATACACGTTAAGTGTGGAGTGGGTTGACGAGAGAGTAGACAATAGCGGCGGACGAACAGTAACGAAGTTGCCCGAGTGGCTTCACGCTGTCAGTCTGCAGACTCAAGTTGTTACACTTGGTTATGCGTAGGCAAAGGCGGGAAGGGGAGGTCTGTTGCAAACAATGGCAATACCACAGTGGGCTGGAAGCTTATTATGATACGTCTCACATAATAACATTATTTTAAATTGCAGTAGGTAATTATATTATTTGTCTATTGCATTTTTCACCTTACTGACTTCTGATAGTATTGTGCCTGCAGGGCAATGTAGTATTAAATGTTAATTAAATAGAACAGACAATAATTAGGCTACTTTATTACATTTATAATCTATTAATTGGCTTACCTTTATGTGTGTTTTCAAATTACTGACACTTAAGTCAGCGTTTTAATATGTTTGTCCTTGGGCACACACATCGAGCACTTAAAAAGTAAGTTGAGATCATTTTACTTTCTAAGTATGTTCATAAATAAATATAATTATATCACTACCGACTTGGAACACAATTTTGTTATGGGTAAAAACGTAAAAGTTTTACCTTATAACCTGAACCAGTTTTCACTTTTAAAAAGCTTCTTCAGAGGCTTTTAAAATACAACCTCTGAAGAAGCTTTTTAAAAGTGAAAACTGGTTCAGGTTATAAGGTAAAACTATTACGTTTTTACCCATAAAAAACTTGTGTCCCAAGTCGGTAGTGATATAATTACATTTAGTTAAGTAACGGACACATCATGGACAACGAAATCCAAGAATTATGTTCATAAAATCTAGACATCTGTGGCCAAGGCTAGAAGATGATACCATAGTAATATAAAAATAATAAATGATACGTAACAAAAATAAATTCATGAAAAAACAAAAATACGTAACAAAAAACTACTCTTTTTACAAAACAATTAACACAAAACTGCAGAAACACAACAATAACAATTCATTACACAGACTGCACTAATATAAAAATGACGACAAGCATATGAAAAATGGACAGTGAACTTATATGAATTTATGGAAGCATATGAATTGATGGAATTGAAAATATGTTTAAATTAACCTCCTTTGTGATATCTGGGTAGTAGGAGGAGTAGAGTTTGGCGTTCTTTGAACTAGCCAATCATTGCTACATTTATTACGCGCTCCTCCAGCAGCAGATGATGTTTCCGGTTCATGTCACCAAATGAACAAGTGTAATATTTAGTGCATGCAACGCAGTTTCGTTTTAGATTTCAGCATGTCATTAAAACGTATGTTAACAACACTGTATTCCCACTACTTCGGATGTCAAAACAGAAGTTGTTTGTTGTGTACTTGTCTGGGGTAGTCATGCGAATAATTTAACAAAAGACAGAAAACCATCCTTGTGGCCAGACATTGAAAACAAGGAAACAAAGGAGACCTAACGGTGCCATGGGGGAAAACCAGTCCATTTTCTGCCAACAGATTAGGAATTAGGCTACCTAGAAGAAACTTTCTCCATCATTGACTTTAACAACTATTCTGGCAACTTTACTCTTGGGCAGCCAACAAAATTAACTCGTTAATTTTTTAATTGTTAACAAAAAATTTAATGATTAATGATTAAAATTAACCATTTTAAAATTTAATGATTAAGTTAAAAAGTTATCAAATTTTTTAAACAATTAATTTAATCAATTTTTTTTAATCGTTAATCCCATGTCTGCCGAGGATTAATAATATGTATTGCACTTTTCTGACACAGAACACTAATTTTTATATATTTAAATTTTTGTTAAAATTTTTTCCTCACCTAAGCCGGCGTTCACTCATTGCTGGTTCTGCAGCTGGTCATTTCTGTTTCTGGTGCTGGAAGTAGCCCCACTGTTTGAAATGATATCACATTGTTGTTGGGAGTGTGATGTGTTCAAAGTATATATATGATTTGAACTATGTGTGTTGATTTAGAATGTTGTTTCCATATGTTTATGTGTATATGTATATTTCTAATTGTTTCTAAGTTTCTGTTTATGTGAAGAATTTTCATGTTATCGATGTTTGTATATGTGTCATCTGTTTTACTGTGATAGTTGGCAAAAGTAGATTCAGTAGAAGAATTTAGTGCCTTCATGTGTTCATTGTATCTTTGTTTAAAGCAAGCCTGTGTATAATTTTGAAAACATTAAACACACAGAAAAAAGGATCCAATAACCATTTCAAGCAATCCTAGCTGTCACCTCTGGCAAAGCTCACAATGAGAAAACAAACATTTAAAGAAATTTGTTTTACTTGGGATTTACAAACTAATAGATTCTTCTTAGACAAAGGTAAAAATTGTAACAAAAATTTTTATTCAAGAATTAATATTCTCAGTCAGAAAAGTTCAATACATACTATTCCCGCTACTCTCCTCAAGTAATCTATTCAGCGGTTTTGAACATGTTTTCTTTTCTTGATTCCATTATCCATACTTTTTACAAGAGTCCATAATTCTTAGCTTATTTGCTTTTGATATGTGTTGATCCCACATCATGTCTTTCATCATTGAAATCACTTTTCAACTCTGGATATTTTTATTCTCAATTGTTAAACAATATTCTGTCTTGGATTATTTCTGTATTCCCAAGTATTCATACTTTTATAGGATTCAATCATATTCTAGCATTATAGCCTGTAATGTACAATTGATGCTAATATTTTTTGTTTTATTTATACTAACTATTTAAAATCATCTTTTTCTTCTCCCTTCAAGCATTAGACATGCAGCCTGTTGCACTCCCTGGTCATTGCACTCAGGTTCCACCATTGCCAGAAAGAAATTAGTCATCTGGTAACCATGTAGGATGGTGAGCTGTATGGTTGAGAGGGAGATATGGGTGCCTGTAAATGTCCCTTTGTTACTTGTCTAGCCCAGGCATGCCAGCCAAGACTGGTGTATTATTTGTCTCAGGAATTGGGATGGGTAGGCAGAGTCACAACCCTGATTCAGTCTCATGACCATAGCACAATCACTGCGATTGTGAGTCTTAAACCACGCTAATATGGTAGCCCATGCCACCACTTTGTTTTAATCATCAAGGATGTTAATGAGGAATATTAAAGCTACTACTACTACTATGGGGGGGGGAGAGAGAGAGAGAGAGAGAGAGAGAGAGAGAGAGAGAGAGAGAGAGAGAGAGAGAGAGAGAGAGAGAGAGAGAGAGAGAGAGCATTAGTGATTAGTGCCTTAGCTGTTGCACAGAAAAAAAGAAGAATAAAAGGTTAAGGTACTGAAGACAAAACTTCACTAAAAGAAAGAACTGAAAGAATCAGCCATAGAAAATTACTATAAAGAAAATCAAGAAGAAAAGCAAATTATTTTAAGAGAATTTAAGAGTGAATAAGGACAAGGCGAGTTGGGACAGATTTATATTGAGTGTTGAAGACAACAAACAAGTGAGACATGAATTTGTTTGTTAATGATCAAATCAAAATCAATTAAAATCACGTTTCACTGATTAAATCAGCATCATCAGAGGTTTATATATGAATAAACAAACAATTGAATTGATTCAATTTCAATAAAAAAATGGATAATTGAATTTAATATAAAAGAAACGATCAATTTAATTTGTTTTTACTTCGTTTTAATGTATATTTACTTAATCAGTTGTTTTGTCGGTCATATTGGAAATATATTATGTTTATATTTAATGTATTTTAATAAATTTATAATTTTAAATAGATTAAATAAATAAATCAAATTAAATTGATCGTTTCTTTTATATTAAATTTGATTGTCTGTTATTTTTTATACTGAAATTGAATCAATTCAATTGTTTGTTTATCCATTCATAGAGCTCTGATGATGCTGATTGAATCAGTGAAACGTGTGTAAGGTAACAATAGAATATAATTTTACTTGTAGTAATAGTTAATATATGAAGAACTATTCTTAATATTGAAACCTGCAAGAAACATTTATGAGTTACTTACAAAACAACGATATATGTATAAGAATGAATAGGTAAAGACAGGCTCCAGCAAGGATTTCCTCTGGGGTGTATGGTATAAAAGAAAAAGAGCTTGTTATTTGCTATATTACTTTGTTATGCTCAAGAACCTAAGTGTGGAAGCATAAAGGTTACATCAATAGTTGTCATCGTCAAGTCTTTTTGATGGTTTAGGTCATTGGACATGTTCCACTTCACCAGCACTATGGTGTCTTTCAGGTTTATACCAATGCAACATTGTCGGCATGTGGTTCTCATCACTTCTGGACAGGTGTCCTTCCCATTTGTCTTATAACTCTGCAGTTTCTCTTATAGTGGTTCTACTTTCAACATTTACAGACGCGATACATGTCTGTACTGGGAGGCTCATAGGCGAATGGCAGAGATGCCAAGAGCTGGCATTGGATAAAGTAAAGTAAAGTACTTTCAACTCAACCCATATATTCACACTTCTTATTCTATCTGCTTTCGTATAACCTGTAATTCTTCTGAAGAATTTCATCTCGGGTGTTTGGAGTCTTTGTTACTTTATTTTTGTAGATGGTATTATATTACAGATATTTAAAATTTACGAGTCATGAGGATGACGTTTTACATTACAACATAAATAAAATAGATAATATAAAGAAACTGCATGAACTTTTTCATTCTGCAAACCCTGATAGCATTAAATATAAAAATATTTTAAAACTTTGCCTTAGTGAGTATGTGTCTGTAAATCAGCAGCAAATGGAATTAGATCTACTCATTTAGCCAAAGAAATGAACAAAAGACCAAATCGGTCTGTAGTAGTGCTTGTAAACCAAGTTGCAGCATTTGGCCTTAGGTTTATATGTGTATGGAATAATGGATACATTTTCAACATTTTAATTGATGGTTTGTTTTCAAAATAATAATAAAGTACTGACTTAAAAAATGTAGAAAAAAAGTTAAATATGGATTGGAAAACTTGTACAACAATAGGTACATCTGTATAAGATTTGAATAGCAAGGAAGAAAAAACTGTTTAATGTAAACGTTTTAAAAATTTCTGTGGAATGAATTACTGTACTCTAAATATCATAAACCAAGCTGAATATACTGCATGCTTAATAAACATGAGAAGACTATTTTTTTACTCACTAAGAGTGGTAACTTCAAAAATTATCACTATTACATTAACGACTCGGAACACTAGTGTTCCGAGTCATTAATGTAATAGTGATATTTAGTTAAGTAACGGACACGTCATGGACAACGAAATCCAAGAATCAAAAAATATAATACAAATTTGAACCATTCCCCAACCATCTCAGTGTTTACACGAATTGATTTTTTATACTACTTCCGTAATTAATTAGCTGTACACAATTATAATTATTACCACACATAATAGCTGTATATAATCATTACATAATTATTGAATTTGGCTTAAATTACTACATTTTTATTGCCACTTGTTTAAAAAATTTTTGAATTTTATCTTTTTCTTTATACTGTTGGGAGGGATTTTAACCCTCCCCCCCAACTACAGACCCCCTCTTGTGCCATTGGGTGAATAAATACTGATATAATGGTGGAGTTACAAAAGCAAATAATGGTTGACTAAACAAATAAAAGAATACAGGATAAAATAGCCAAATCATCAAGAAAGTATGGGTCCCACTCATATTCCTATAAAGGTATTTGAATATCAACCAAAGGGATTAAGACCCTTAGGATGGGTAAGAAAAAGAGGGAGAATTCAACTCCAGTAGGAAGTAGATGTAAACCTGTATGAATGAAATGTGGCAAAAGAAGAAGAAGACAATGACTTATATTAAATTCCTGGCCCCAACTCTCATAATTTTTTATAAGTTTTCTAGCCATATATTCTAAATCATTGTGTACTTTAGGTAAGTACAATTGGTTGTTAGAAAGATAATATAATAATCTATTCTCATTATTTTGAATGAAAGTTTGTAAGACATGTTTACAGCCTGGTGAATCATGAGGACATTGTAAGATTCATAAAGGCTCAATGAATACAATAGCTAGGTAATCTAGAGTGGATGGATGATCGATGTATGACAAAGAAAATCTTGAGAGTCCAAGTCTATAAAAGCAGAAAATGGGGCCGATGTAGGCTAAGTTGGTTGGATAATGTGCTAGAAGACCTCAGAGGACTGGATATGAGGGGTTACAGTGAGATGGCAATGGACAGGAGAGTTTGGGGAAGATTGGTGTTGGAAGCCAGGGCTCATGTTGGGCTGTAATGCTGAAGAAGAACAACAAGAATATCATTATTGCACAATACACATAATGGCTGTAGTTATTCACACAATGGTTGTCACTCTTAAACAACACAAACAAGTCATTAACATAAGAGAAGTAAGACTGAGTACTTCTTGGGTGTCCTCTACTTCCCAAGTTGGATATTGTAACGCGACAAAATGGAAGACCCAAAATACGATTAAAACCAACAGAAAATACACTTAGTTATAAAATGAATAAATTACCAAATGACCACAATGGGTACGATGCAATGTAGGATAAAATAAACAGTATGTTAAATTAGTAAGAAATAACTATTTATATTATTGTCTTGTTGGTACATCCTCTTCATTCACTTTTTTAAATATTATATATATATATATACACAAACTTTCAATAGTGAACATGGGACATAAAACCAAAAGTAAGTGTTCACTATTGAAAGTTTGTGTATATATATATTATAATATTTATATTATTAATGCTTATATGTGATCAGTACAATCAGTTATAAAGTGCAAAGATAATTGAGAAATAATAGTCACTAAATATACAGATAGGACTGTGAGTATTAGTGGCAGTGTATAGTGAACAGAATACAATCACAACAAACCAAAAACAATGTGTGATTCCATAAAAAAAAAAATGTAGAGTGTCAAGGGACTGGTATTCAATATACCTTAGGAGTATCCATTCATTTAAAGGTTTCAATAGGTTAAGAACTAAAAGGTAACATTAGTAGTAGTTTAAGTCAATTGTTTAATGTTCATAGAATACTATTAAGTTTTAATATTTGTTAATAACGATTGCCTATTTATTTAGTAATGTTCATTAAAGGGAAAATGCTATCATTGGCTTCATTACAAATAATACACCAAACTTGTTTATAGTAATAAGAAGTTATTAAACAAAATAGTTCTACAATTTATGCAAAAACAAATTATTATTGTTGTATAAATTATGTAACATGTTTTATACAATAATTCGTTATTGTTTAGTGTTAATTAGAATTTTAGCCATAAGGGCATAATATGGTTTTAATATCTGTTTCATGTTTATGTTTTTATGTTACCGTATATCATGGAATAATTATAAAACAAAAAAAATGTAAAAGGCCAACAGGCTACATAATGTTATAAATTGAAACATTGTACTATGAAGAAGTATTAAGTAATAGGCCCATGTCTACATAAAAATTATTGTAAATCTAAAGTAAACAACCACATTATTGTAAATTAATAAGAAGTGATATAAATAGCAAAATAGGCCGTAATTAAATGTTAAGAACAACATTTTAATAGTTTAATATAATTGTAATATAATTTGGGAAGTGTCAGAAATTATATATAATGATCCATAAGATAGGATTTTGTAAATTCTTAAATTAACTATTAGAGCAATCACATGTATCATGTGAGGTGTCAAAATGTTTGTATTTTTATTAGGAATATCATTATGTTAACTAATTTAAGGTTTATTAACTACTAAATAGGGAGTATAAAATGTAAAAATTGTAAATTTTAAATAATCAGGGTCACATGACGCTTGAACCCAATGGTATTGACCAATAGGAATTTAGCTAATTTTGGTCAAACCAGTTGAAGGAAAAAGAAAAATACATTATTCTATTGTTAAACACGAAAGGATTCAGAACACCTCTGTGCTGCTATGAGCCATAAAGTATAACAAAGAATCAAATCCGAGTGGAAGAAAAAGTATAAAATTTTATAAAACCTAAAATCTAAATGAAAGAATGAAGAATTGAAGATAATATAAAATAAATAAATAAAAGAAGAACAAGTGAAAGTAATATTTTAGAAAAGTGAATAATTAATTTCAACCATAGAACTGGGTGAGACAACCTTTATAATACCATATTTACAACTACACGACACCAAGATTAACTCAACTAACACTTTTCTTCAATAGAACACTAGTGAAAAAAAAACAAAATCTAATTCAAACACAGTGAACATTTTGTGTAATTTATTTTATTTGATAAAACTGTTTGTGAATACATTCCACACTAATTTTGTTTAACAACAAGCCGCCATCTTGAAATGTTTCTTTGAACTTTGGGTAGGCCCATGATGCATTGCGTTGGCAAACCGAACTGAACAAACATCTTGTTACACTTTATTAAAATTAATTTTATTTGTATTAGACAATAAGAATTAAATAATTGTAATGTGTAGTACTTCGTAGTGGACATTTTTAACTTTAATAACAGTCTAAAGAACCCCGAACTAAGATATTATATGAAAATAAATTAGAATCAAACTGAAAACAAGAATCGATACAGTCAATTAATAACTTCGACCTTAGAGTCATTTAACTGAATTAATGAAAATAAAAATGTTAATAATCATTCCTAATTAATGTTGAATGAGTTTTATTTATAGGATAAGATAAAGTTAAAGGTTATTTATTCGAGAAAAGAAGAGTGAAACAGTATTGGCGATTTGAACTTCATCGTAAATAAAGGATCAAGAAGATAACCTACAATAGGCAACTCGATACTACAATCGAATGCGAAAGTAAATGTTGACAAGCCTAGTCCTGCCATACAAACCAATTTTCCAATTTTTTCAAAACCATCAAACAAATAACAATTATTTTTCTTTAATAAAAAATAACCAGACAGAGAATTAAATATATTACAGATTGACACAACCAACGTGGAGCGGTAAATGACAAAAAAACAGAGTCTACAATTTCTGCATAGTAAATAATTAATTCAACCATAAAAATATGAATTTTACATACAACACTATACAACAGAAGAGGAATAGAAAATTTTATTACAATATACATGTGTACAGCAATACATGCTGTTTGCTTGTGTGTGTCACTGTACACTTCAGGTTTATTGACACAAAATTTCAATATACGAGGTGTGTTCATAAAAAGACCAAACTTTTAAAGTAACACATCAACCCGCACAAACGACGCGCCGCGACTTTGCACGCACCTAGCGATAGTTTTTGACAACAAACTGCCACTTATTGTGTTCCGCTACTAGCATTAGTCTTTGAGGTATATCAGATTGAGTGGGCACATGCGCACGCTGGCCGGCGATTAGTGCAAAAGTGATTAAGAAAAACCGCAAAGAACACAACGTGTGGCCATGCAATTTTGCGGCAAAACTAGGTTAAAACGTTTCAGAGACATTCTGGTTTTTAATTAAGCAAACACGGAGGCCTGCTTGAGCCGAACGATTATTTAAAAAATTTTTAAAGAGAGCAAAAATCTAAGTATCATTGCAATCAAAGCGATATCGAAGATCATGGGAAGAGAGCTCGCGATGTGGTAATTATAATTCATTCTTTTAATTACCGAGATTTTCTGAGAGAATGCGCATTCATATAAGATCGTAAAATTAAATTTAGATCGGTAAATTTAATTGTATGGTGTTACTGCATTTGTAAGAAAACAATTCTTACTGCGTTTGTTGACGACGATCAGAAAGAGACATGATTTGAAATCGATCAATAACTGCGTACCAACCCAAATGGTAATGATAACTTTGGAATGCAATGGAAATAGATCAGAAATAGATTTTACGAAGTTAGCACCAAAATTTTATACACACACTTTGTATTAAGATCTTCCTTCTCACTTCGTTAAAAATCCGCCGGACAGTGTGTGCCCGTGCCCACTACAGCGTGTGTAGCTCGAAGACTGAAGATCATGATGGGATGGTGTAACGTTTTGGGCTACATTACAAATCCAGGGAACCCATCATAATTGACACTCGCCAATTATACAGGCTGCCTACGTTGTAACGAACTGAAATTAAACTCAACACAATTAACAATAGTATTTACGCTATTTATTAGGACACAAGGGGAAGGTATTTCACTGATTTATGCACTCACTTCAATGTGTAATAAGATGACATCTCTTTATTAACAGAAAAGATCCCATAACATAATTATTTATACTAAAAATTCAAAAGGGTTTTCTGTAAAACAAGGGATCATATTGATCATGTAATTTTACCTCGGATCCGGGTTTACTTTAAATATTGTAAAGACGTCTGAGTTATACTATGCTCCTCTAGGAGCTTGCATGATTACATTAACCATATGAAGAATGGTATTATTTACTATAGGGATTATAATTAACATTTCCATATTAACGTTACAACGTATGATTTTCAATTCTACAGTTTACATTTCTTTGGTTTTATTTATTGATTAAAGAAAATTATAGTCTTTGAAAAGTCTCTTTCATCTATAAAGTTATGTCTCAAATGTAATTAATTCTCGATAGCCAAGCTATCGAGTCACCTTTAAAATAAGCTTTGCTGTCCTCGTCCTGGGGTGTGACTCTTCGGAATTCTGGTAGTCGGCGTAGTCATCTGGGTCGTGTCTCTGGCGAATATCTTATAGCTGTATCAGTGAGGAGATTGAAGTAATGCTGTTTAAAGTTGGTTTGATCCACGTAGGTCCTGGTCAGCGTCGTATGGGTTGTAGACGTCCATATGTGCAATTTGTACAGGTCACATATTCACATGTAGAGTTGTACTAGAGTTTACATCTTAAGTAGAGACGTCACCTTCTTTACGTGTTGTTAATTTTCTTTAAATTATTACATTTCTTAAACAAACTTTTCTACATCTTATATATTTAAAAAAATACTAGCTCCCCACGTTTTGTAGTGGTAGCTAACCGTTATATTTAAGTTTAATTAACACATTTCTGAAGAGCTCTCGCTCGGAGGTGTGTACTGTCTGACGGCGGCATAGTAACTCTTAACTTGATACGACTGGTACATTACAACGAAGCGGAGCGAGTACTCCGCGATAATATAGTTCCTACTTTTATTTAAATATACATTATTATAACAAGATGAAACAAATTATTTATACTTATTTAATTTACAGGAATTATTTTAACTACTACTCGTGCCTTCAAATTATTAATTACTTACATTACGTTTTTCAGACATTTCTAAGTTACAGACGGTTCGCTAAGCACGTTGTATCCGGAATTAAACAGGTCAACGCATGATGATTTACTAAAGGGTTAACTGTGATATTATTAGCTTTTTACAATACGATTTTTTTTATTACTTGTTTAGTTAGATTTGTTTTTTATTTAAATCTCATACTTATTCTGGGTTAGTACAGGGGTATTAGGTTTAATTGTGCGATTTAAAAATCTTAATTGCTTTTTCAATTTTTTTTTTATTATTAAATATTTTATTATCAATTAAATCGTTACAATGGAGAAAACGGCATTCAGGCGTCAAAACCTGTCGCTAGCAGCACTTAATTCTGCAGCTCGCTCTATGCGCTAGTTGACGTGCTACTCAAATAGTTCGGTCTTTTTTTGAACACACCTCGTACATACTTGAATTTAGGTACAATGTCGTCAGCAACAAAACTTTAAACATAAGCCATATAAGAGTAAACAAATAATTATGACTTCATGACCTTCATATTGATTTATTTTCTATGTATCATTGCCGCGATTCAATTGGTGTATTTTTTCTGCAATTACACTGTTGGTAGTCATTTTTTAATGATAATCTTGACCACTGTGCATGGTGATCTTATTAAGCATCTTGCTTTGTACAACTACCATCAGTAACAGTACGGTAAGCACAACATTACAGCCACATTCACAAGCTGTGGTCATCTTCAGTTTCTGTGTAAAATACAAACTGGTAACTATGAATGAATTGCTTATACTGTACCACAGAAATATTTGGTTGGTAAAGCTGTTGTAGCTAGTGAGCTCCCTGAGCTACAGAACTCGCTCATTTTGAACAAAACATATTTACTATTAGG
Source organism: Magicicada septendecula (assembly GCA_034769895.1). Classification (NCBI taxonomy): domain Eukaryota; kingdom Metazoa; phylum Arthropoda; class Insecta; order Hemiptera; family Cicadidae; genus Magicicada; species Magicicada septendecula. The sequence continues at coordinate 181,663,236 of CM068373.1, read as the reverse complement.
TTTTCATTTTCAGATAACTTTTCAGTTGTTCGAATAATTATAAAAAGCACAATCCTTTATTGTTTTTCAATAAAATAACAACATTGTAAAGCAGACAATCATACAGTAACACTAAAAATTCCTGACTACTACAGTGGTTCTTAGTTAAATTTATAAACATAATTCCTAAATGAAAATTCCTAACTTTTGAATTTATGAGTGTTTCCATAGATGTGGATAGGTCTATATCTAACAATTTTCACAAATATACATACTGATAACATTATGTAATTTTTTTTTTCAAATATAGCTTACAAACTTTTGAAGCCGGTCTAAAATAGCAAGAGTATTGAGATATATTAGTTTTGTCACATTAATAAAGGTAGTGAGTTCGTATTTTGACTAAATATAATTATTTCACTACGACTCGGAACACAAAACTTTTTATGGGTAAAAACTGAAAAGCTTTACCTTACAACCTGAACCGGTTTTCACTTTTAAAAAGCTTCTTCAGAGGTTGCCGCTGGTAGTACAGTCCGTCTTGTTGTTGGCGACGAAATCGATTTTTGAAAGTTAGTAGTTGTGTGTGTGAGGTGTGATATGTTCGAATAATGCGTGTGATTTGAATTGCGTCTGTTCGTTAAGGATGTCGTTTTATTTGCTTTCGTGTGTTTGTATATTTCCAATTGTTCTAGAGTGTCTAGTTTTCGGCCTTTTGTGTGTACATAGTATTAGAATGATGACATTCTAATACTATACAGGGGAAACAAAACACAATGTGAACAATTACTAACGCACATAAACAAAATACATAAAAACATAACCTTTACTGCCGAATACGAACACAACAATACTTAGACCTCTCCATCACAAAACTTGAACACAAGCACAAATTCAATATATACAGAAAACCGACTACAACTGACACACTAATACACAACTCCTCCAATCACCCAATACAACACAAACTAGTTGCCTTCAGAACCATGATACATAGACTTAACATTCCCCTAGATGAAAAAGACTACAAAGACGAACTAAACACAATATAAAATATCTCGCAGAATCCAACGGATACGACAGAACAAGAGTCAATAATCTCCTACACAAAACAAACAACAGACAAAGACAGAAAACAACAAATTCATAACACTAACATACTTCAACAAACAAACTGAAAAAATAGCCCACAAATTCAACAAAGCAGGATACAAAATCGCTTACAAAACTACTAATAAAACAGAACACACACTAACAAAACACACACACAAAGCACAAAACAAATTCGATCTTCCTGGTGTTTACAAACTAAATTGCTCAGATTGCAACAAATTCTACATAGGCCAGCTTCAAACAAAGATACATTGAACATACAAAGGCACTCCACTCTACTACAGGATCCACCTTTGCAAACCACCTCATTGAAGCTAACCACACATACAAAAACATCGACAATAACATGAACAGTCTACACGTACACACAAAAGGCCGAAAACTAGACACTCTAGAACAATTGGAAATATACAAACACACGAAAAAAACGACATCCTAAACTAACAGACGCAATTCAAATCACACGCATTATTCGAACATATCACACCTCACACACACAACATCGATCTTTCGAAAATAGATTTCGTCGCCAACAACAAGACGGACTGTACTACCAGCGGCAACCTCTGAAGAAGCTTTTTAAAAGTGAAAACTGGTTCAGATTGTAAGGTAAGGCTTTTGCGTTTTTACCCATAAAAAGTTTTGTGTTCAGAGTTGTAGTGAAATAATTATATTTAGTTAAGAAACGGACACGTCATGGACAACGAAATCCAAGAATTTGTATTTTGATTAAACTTCCTTACAGATTGATCCCCCACACTTTTACAATTTTTCTTAAATTTTGAGTTCCACTTTTGGCCCTTGGTGTGTTAACAAATTTTCATACTGAACGCTGTATTCGAATTTGGGTTAAAGTTCTCTTTAGTCTAATACCTGGTGGGATTTAAAAAAATTTTAATCATTTTTGATCCTTTTTTGCGCTCTGCTGCCCTACAAGTTTGAAAGTTTAACAAATTATATGGTATATTTAGATTTTGGTCAAAAATTCTCTTTAATTTCTTAACTGTTGTGGATTTATGCATTTTTATCTGAATTTTGACTCACTTTTTTGGCTTGAGTTTTCCAAAATTTTGAATCTAAAACTGAATACTATATTCCCATTTTGGTTAAAATAAAATTCCCTTTGAACTGATACTCTGTATTAGATTTTTGCTATTTTATTTTATTTATTTTTTGACCATTCACAATTTTGCCTCCCGGTCACCTATTTTTGGGGGGGGGGGGATCAATCTAAAAAAAAAAACAGTAGGGGTCTGTAGAGCTGTAGAATAGAAATATGGAGAAACACACCAAGTTTCATGAAAAAAGGTTGATGCTGTAACCTAACGAGTATCGCCTCTGTTAATAATGATTAATGTATTTTGCTTTTAATTTATAATTTAGTTATAAACCGATTATAATGATTAATAAGTTATAATAATTTTATAAGAACTCTTTTCTAAAAATAATTGCAGTAATAATTAATAAATACTGTTTGATTAGTAATGGTTGATAAATATAGTGAATAAAGCGTTAATCGCTGGTCGACTGATGAATGTAGCCGTAGCGTCGATCTGGCAGCGGAACTCCTCTCCTAGGTTAATTGTCGTCAAAGTACGTAAAGTTAAGTCTCGTCTGGACAACATAAAATTTATAATAATACACTTTCACATACCTGATCGTGATACTAGAAGTTCTGAAGTTCACTTACAATAATTAATAAGCTGCCAAAAAGGTATTTAATACCAGCTTGCTTTATTGACAAGGTTAGATCACTCCTTGTTTGATAAGGGCGCCACACGGGTTTATTTCGGGAAAATCCCCATGAAAAACCACTTAATCAAATTTAATACTTGATGAAGTTTCTTTAAAATTTGTACTAATGCTTATTGCTTTTACCGCAATTCAAATCTAACAAAATACAATCTCTATTCAGAGTTATTTTTGTATTCAAAGTTAATTATTAATTCACTCTTTGAAATAAATAGAGTCAAAGTTTATGCTGATAACCAACGGGTTTTATTTTACCCTTGAAAGTAAATTCAAACAATTACAAAGATAATTGATACATTAATATAAAATTGCAATACGAACTAGCTCAGATAGAACAAATCAACTCTTATGGTTATTACCAGATTAACTTTTAATTAAATATTATTTTATATCTCATGCGTAGGCTCTTTTAAATACAAGAAAGAACTACTTTATGCCTAGACAGACGTTAACGATAATATTTACTAATTCAGCCTCTCTTTTTAAAATTCGTACCTATTTTTAGGTTGGCGTTGGTCACGCTGACTTACTTACTAACAAATATTTTTTATCACTTAAGACTAATACAAATCTTACGTGGGATTGACAAATCCGCTAAATAAATTTGATCACAGTGTATCAGGTAGAAAGTTTTGTTGTTTTTGCGTCAGTACAATTTTGTGTTGAAGAATTACAAGTTCACACAGATTAATAAAATGAATTGTCACAATGTTACCTTTTTTTATTTTAATCTTATAGATTAAAATTTATTTTAAAACACTCCAGTGGTCGGATTATAGTGACCCTGGTTAATTACACTTCACACGAACTAAGAACGGAGTGTAATAGTCCTCTTCTAACTAAATTCGGACTAAGTTAAATACTGGTTATTAATCTTTCTCTCGTTCTAAATATCGCGCACAAAATGAAAATATTTACTTCACATCGATGCACTTCCTGTTAATAAATTGTTGTGTAGTTATCTGTCTTGAAGAAACGGTTAAAAGGATTCACTATTTACATTATACTTGAAGTTATTGAAATTTTGTGGTGACGAGCGACAACCTCTCGCTCGCGATGTTGACAATAAAGTGTAACGAATTCGCTCTGTTTTTTATTATATACCCCCTTGCTTCACGGGGCTTAGGCGATGAGATCGTTTAATAAGCTATTTTTTGATTGGCTCGGACAGCCGTTACAAAAATGACGCATTGTTTTCCAACCGTCGTTTGGCGAACTTGATTGACAGTTGAGTGTGTTGTTAGTGTTACCCAACCAATTTTTCACTTTATAATAACAAATGATGCTAACGCATGCTACGCACTTATTATAGTTGCGATCGCGAGTTTATTACTATCAAATTAAAGAATAGTTTATGAGCTTTAATTTGATATGACTTAACACTGGTTTTAATCGCATTTTCTTTGACACTGCTAATAAATAATGTTCAGAAACATGGTTTCTCACTGTCTTCTGCTAGCGAAGCCAAATACGATTATTACCTATCTATTTATATTTAGTGTTTCACATCGCGTTTTCTTTTAAACGTCTTTGTCGGAACACTAACACATTTGTCATTATCCTTAATAGTTATTTATTGCTATACAATTATTAAATCTTAGCTTAACTATGGTGATACATTATTATTAAGAATCCTTATTTTCTATTTACATTTTGTTTTGCCTACTCAACTTAATGTTACTCATTAATAATTGAGTGGTGATATTCACTATTACATTTATTTATAGTAATTGTTCAGTAAACTTTATTGTACACTAGGAGTCCTTTTTCCTTACTAATTTACTGACAAACTTTTGTTTAGGCATAGTCTAGGCATACCTTTAGCATCGGTTTATGCCTGAATAATTGTCACTAGTTACATTGTGTATAATGAGGAAATTACTTATTCATATAAGGTTTCCTTTTATTAGTATTCTTACTTCTTAATATTACATTTGGGGTTTGCAATGCTAGTTTTAACTTTACATTGTGGCCATAGCTAGTCTTAGTCATAGGCATTGTTATTTACTGGTCATGGTTCATTTATTTTCAGCCAAATGCTGTTACTGATATTATATTATTCTTGTCATTCTTTAATTAATTTTATCAATATATGACTTTACATTTATGTCATTGACTGGCTTGTTTGACAGCTTATAGTGAACTTGGCTTGTCCATTAGTTAGAGTCAGTCATAGTATTTGTTGTAGTGTCATGCAGTGTATTCCTTACTGCTTTTTGGGGTCCTTCTTCTTTCATCTTCGTTGGTCCTTCTCTTCTTTGCTACTTTCATCATAAATTATTCACTTATATTATTTCAGTGTACTTATTTATTCTTTTGGTACACGTCTAGGTTATGTAACATTTTGTTGTGTTACATATACTCCCCTCTCAAAATTGATAATTTGAGAGAAATTTTACATTTGAAGAAATTATCATTTTAGTTTGGTTTTAATACACTATTACTGCTTTTTTTTCTGCATTGAGTTTAATATTCTGTTAGTGTGTTGCACTAGATTGAGTTCTTGGCTAGTGATATATTTTTTAGCTTACTAGTATCTTTCAAGTCTCTTATATTCTAAGTCATTTAGTTATAACATGTTTTCTTTCTTAAATTAACAATTTCCTGTCTTACAATAATACATTTTTCTTTATCATTAAACACATCTTTATTCTCGTGATAAACTCTATTGTTCTTTCATTTTTACCTCCCAGTGTTTGATTTATAATCCTTGATATATTACCATTTAATTCCCTAACATTTGTAGTGGGTTCGGAATCAGAGTGGCTCACTGTGGCATACATTCTCCGCCGTTCCTCATCTACACATCCTCAGAATCAGAGGAATCTTCATCCCTGTCTGGGACAAAATAAAAATTGCACGTAGCAACAGTTGCACTATCACAACACATAAAATATATCATATCATTCATTTTTTAATAATATAACATATTCAATATAACATTCAAGGTATTAGAGGTTTCTTTGGTATCACTTTTCATGCTTTTATACTTTAGCTAATATACTTCTCTTCACAGGTCATTATTTTATTTCTAACTTGACATATTGGCTATGTTATTTATTAGCCTTGTTGTTATTTTTCTATACTAGTTTGTAAGTTGTTTTGTTGATCTTAATATTCTTAAATTACACACTTAGAATTATCATTATGCAATTATGCAGTTGTTCTTTGAACATTGAGTTCACAATACTTCACTCTTATTAATAGTTCACAAGCTTTACTCTCAACATTGCTTGTATATAGGTTTTTTAACATTTGGTTCCTTATCATACTGGATTATCAGGGTCTACAATATTCACATAATAAACATTTTTGTTAGTTACCATTTGACATATATTTTTGGTATATACAATTAGATATTTTCTTCATCGTTCAATTAACATTCTTGTTCCTTAATAATAGTAGTATTATGATAATCATTTTTGTTATTTATACATAGACATTTTTCTTTTTTATATCATATAATAATCATTCTCGTTAATCGTTTACTTAACATGCTAAACAGTCTTGGTATATGCGATACAATACACATTTTTCTTTATCATAATATGATAAGTATTTTTTATTTATCACTTAATTAATTATTCCCATTCCTTATTCAATCCATCTCCTTTATTATTCTACACTTTGATGTTCTTCCCCTCCACTCCTTCAAGTGTCTGATAAGTTACACTTATTCTGGATGATTATATATTTTTCTTATTTTGAAATTAATCACTTGAAGAGTCAGAGTAACATTATATCAATATTTTACATACATTTTCGTTATACAATATATTTTTGTTTTATACAATACAATAGATATTTTCTCTTTATCATTTGATATGATAAACATTTTCCTTACTATAAAATTATTTAATTTATACTAAACATTTTTCCTTATCATTTAATATGACAACAGGGTTCTTATTTAAGACATAATAGATGTTTTTGGTATATATAACTATAATGCACATTCCTCTTTCTGATACAATATGATAAACATTCTGGTTATATCCAATTAGATATTTTCAATACATTGAATATGATAAATGTTTTTCTTTATCATTAATTTAACTTTTTCATGGTAGACACTTTTATGATATTTGATACAATAACCACTTTTGTTATAATCATAGTATGATAACACAGTTCACTCTTCTATAATAATAAGTCCATCAATAGTCTATATGTGGTGTTCTCTCGTGCTTCACCATTCTATTGGGTTCATTATGGGTCAAATACGTTTTCACAGATCCATTTTTTATAGCTGCTCATAGTATGACATAATTTATGATATTTAACATCTTACACTACATTTTATAACAAATTTCCTTATACATAATGCCTTTTTACAATATTCTTTAAATGGTTTTATTAGTTCTGATGGTTTTTCATTTTCTTTACCTTTTGTAGCTCCTCTCGGTTATCTTTATATCTGTCCTTTTTCTTCAGTGATTGATGGTTTCTAATGTTTAGCCATAGTCATTCATATTCGGTGTGTTCGTCGGTTGGATCATTTTTACGTTCAGGCTTCTTTCATCCCTTGTCGCGTACCTCACTATCATTTGGCTCTTCCATTTTGCTGCGATCAAATCTTCAGCTATCTTATGTCCTTTCGTTTCCTTCTCCCCACTATCTTTGTTGCCCAGGTGTCCGGTGTTCTCCTGGTTTTTGTTATAATTAGCTCCTGGTGTCTCTTCTAACTCTGGTTTGTTGCCTCCTGTCTTCTGGCTGGAGTTCTCCGTAAACTGGTTCCTTTCCTGCCGCAATTTTCTTACTGCTTGGGCGTATCCTTCGATGATCCGGTCCATCTGTTTCTGGTAGTTTTCCTTCTTCCTGAAATGCATCCTTCTTCTAGGAGTATTTACTCTAAATGCCTCATTGTTTGTAACCTTCTCCGTCATAACATGGTCACTGGTATTTTACCTTGCGTTAATCGTTCCGTCATTTGGATTATTAATTAAATATTTTAATGGTCAGTTATTCTTTGAAGAATCCACTGACCTTGTCTGATGTATTTCACTTGTTGGCATTTTTAATTTAATCATATTTTTATTTAAGTTTTTATTCATGGTTTTATGATGATTTACTTTTAATATTTTCATGAAGTTCTGTTCATACTTCTTACCGTTGATTCTTGCTCTATGATCACTACTCGGGTCGTACCTGACGTTAATTAAACCACTCCTGGTGATCTCTAATATTTCCCGAGTAGTTCTCACTCTCTTCGGACGTATCATGCTTCGTTCTTCCTTTTTCTTAGTTATTCGGACCTTCTCTACACCTTCGGCGTCGGTCTCCATGCAATGAATATCTTCTGTGCTTCGGTCGAGCCTGTCTTCAGATGGTAATGTCTTTGCGTCTTGTTGCTTTTCTGCTTGTTCACCATTATTTTTAGTTCGTAAACTTGGTTGTTCTGCAATTTCATCACTTGATGTTTCTGCGGTTGTTGGTTCGCCATTATTTTTCATTTCTTCCCTCCATTTTTGGATGATTTCTATCTCTTTCCTCATCTGCACAATCTCCCGTTGTCGTAGTTCTTCTATTTTCACTCTGTTTGCAACTGTGAAGGTTCTTACGGTGTCCACCGACGCACTTATTTCTTCGCACCGTTCGTCCACGTCTGTTCTCACTCGCTTGATCTCGTCCTGGCTCATCCTCTTCAGTGACTCGATCCGGGCTTCATTTATTTCTTCGATGTTGTCGATTCTCCCGTCGACCTCCTCTCTAGTCCATTTTAAATCTTGACCGTGTTGTTCACACCTCTCGTGCACTTCCGCGATCTCTCTTCTTACGACTGTTATCTCCGTGTCTACTTTTGTATTAATTTTCTCATTATTTTCCTCCATCTTCTTACTGATATCATTGAACTTGGTATTCAGATCTTCTTTCAATGCTCTGTTGTTGACGTCTAATTTGTCATTTAATGCGTTCATGGATTTATTGGTATCGTCTATTTTCTTATTCAAATCTTCCTTCAATGATTCCATATTTCTGAGACTATCTTCTTTTAATGACTCCATATTTTTATTAATTGATTCTATATTTTTATTGTTATCGTCTAATTTTTTATTTATTGAGTCATTATTTCTATTCATTTGTTCCATCATCATCATCATCATCATGTTCTCCATTCTTGCCCCTTCGGTGGCTTTGTCTGGTTGGTCGCCGACCGTTGCTTCCACTTCCGGTTCTGCAGGAGGCGTTTCTTCTGGTCAGGTCTCTACATTATTATTCGTCGCGACTTCCCTCTCGGACGTTGGTTGCGTCTCTTGTGTCTCTGTATTTATTTCTGTATCTGTTTGTATATCTTCCACTCGGCTGGCCTTGTATCTCGTGTCGTGTTTGTGTGTATGTGGCATGGTTGTTCTCTTGTATTTGCCGGGCGTAATTTTTATATTAAAAATTTATTCGCTTAATATTTTTTCAGCCTCACGTTGCTGGTCGCCAATTTGTAACCTAACGAGTATCGCCTCTGTTAATAATGATTAATGTATTTTGCTTTTAATTTATAATTTAGTTATAAACCGATTATAATGATTAATAAGTTATAATAATTTTATAAGAACTCTTTTCTAAAAATAATTGCAGTAATAATTAATAAATACTGTTTGATTAGTAATGGTTGATAAATATAGTGAATAAAGCGTTAATCGCTGGTCGACTGATGAATGTAGCCGTAGCGTCGATCTGGCAGCGGAACTCCTCTCCTAGGTTAATTGTCGTCAAAGTACGTAAAGTTAAGTCTCGTCTGGACAACATAAAATTTATAATAATACACTTTCACGTACCTGATCATGATACTAGAAGTTCTGAAGTTCACTTACAATAATTAATAAGCTGCCAAAAAGGTATTTAATACCAGCTTGCTTTATTGACAAGGTTAGATCACTCCTTGTTTGATAAGGGTGCCACACGGGTTTATTTCGGGAAAATCCCCATGAAAAACCACTTAATCAAATTTAATACTTGATGAAGTTTCTTTAAAATTTGTACTAATGCTTATTGCTTTTACCGCAATTCAAATCTAACAAAATACAATCTCTATTCAGAGTTATTTTTGTATTCAAAGTTAATTATTAATTCACTCTTTGAAATAAATAGAGTCAAAGTTTATGCTGATAACCAACGGGTTTTATTTTACCCTTGAAAGTAAATTCAAACAATTACAAAGATAATTGATACATTAATATAAAATTGCAATACGAACTAGCTCAGATAGAACAAATCAACTCTTATGGTTATTACCAGATTAACTTTTAATTAAATATTATTTTATATCTCATGCGTAGGCTCTTTTAAATACAAGAAAGAACTACTTTATGCCTAGACAGACGTTAACGACAATATTTACTAATTCGGCCTCTCTTTTTAAAATTCGTACCTATATTTAGGTTGGCGTTGGTCACGCTGACTTACTTACTAACAAATATTTTTTATCACTTAAGACTAATACAAATCTTACGTGGGATTGACAAATCCGCTAAATAAATTTGATCACAGTGTATCAGGTAGAAAGTTTTGTTGTTTTTGCGTCAGTACAATTTTGTGTTGAAGAATTACAAGTTCACACAGATTAATAAAATGAATTGTCACAATGTTACCTTTTTTTATTTTAATCTTATAGATTAAAATTTATTTTAAAACACTCCAGTGGTCGGATTATAGTGACCATGGTTAATTACACTTCACACGAACTAAGAACGGAGAGTAATAGTCCTCTTCTAACTAAATTCGGACTAAGTTAAATACTGGTTATTAATCTTTCTCTCGTTCTAAATATCGCGCACAAAATGAAAATATTTACTTCACATCGATGCACTTCCTGTTAATAAATTGTTGTGTAGTTATCTGTCTTGAAGAAACGGTTAAAAGGATTCACTATTTACATTATACTTGAAGTTATTGAAATTTTGTGGTGACGAGCGACAACCTCTCGCTCGCGATGTTGACAATAAAGTGTAACGAATTCGCTCTGTTTTTTATTATATACCCCCTTGCTTCACGGGGCTTAGGCGATGAGATCGTTTAATAAGCTATTTTTTGATTGGCTCGGACAGCCGTTACAAAAATGACGCATTGTTTTCCAACCGTCGTTTGGCGAACTTGATTGACAGTTGAGTGTGTTGTTAGTGTTACCCAACCAATTTTTCACTTTATAATAACAAATGATGCTAACGCATGCTACGCACTTATTATAGTTGCGATCGCGAGTTTATTACTATCAAATTAAAGAATAGTTTATGAGCTTTAATTTGATATGACTTAACACTGGTTTTAATCGCATTTTCTTTGACACTGCTAATAAATAATGTTCAGAAACATGGTTTCTCACTGTCTTCTGCTAGCGAAGCCAAATACGATTATTACCTATCTATTTATATTTAGTGTTTCACATCACGTTTTCTTTTAAACGTCTTTGTCGGAACACTAACACATTTGTCATTATCCTTAATAGTTATTTATTGCTATACAATTATTAAATCTTAGCTTAACTATGGTGATACATTATTATTAAGAATCCTTATTTTCTATTTACATTTTGTTTTGCCTACTCAACTTAATGTTACTCATTAATAATTGAGTGGTGATATTCACTATTACATTTATTTATAGTAATTGTTCAGTAAACTTTATTGTACACTAGGAGTCCTTTTTCCTTACTAATTTACTGACAAACTTTTGTTTAGGCATAGTCTAGGCATACCTTTAGCATCGGTTTATGCCTGAATAATTGTCACTAGTTACATTGTGTATAATGAGGAAATTACTTATTCATATAAGGTTTCCTTTTATTAGTATTCTTACTTCTTAATATTACATTTGGGGTTTGCAATGCTAGTTTTAACTTTACATTGTGGCCATAGCTAGTCTTAGTCATAGGCATTGTTATTTACTGGTCATGGTTCATTTATTTTCAGCCAAATGCTGTTACTGATATTATATTATTCTTGTCATTCTTTAATTAATTTTATCAATATATGACTTTACATTTATGTCATTGACTGGCTTGTTTGACAGCTTATAGTGAACTTGGCTTGTCCATTAGTTAGAGTCAGTCATAGTATTTGTTGTAGTGTCATGCAGTGTATTCCTTACTGCTTTTTGGGGTCCTTCTTCTTCTTTCATCTTCGTTGGTCCTTCTCTTCTTTGCTACTTTCATCATAAATTATTCACTTATATTATTTCAGTGTACTTATTTATTCTTTTGGTACACGTCTAGGTTATGTAACATTTTGTTGTGTTACATATACTCCCCTCTCAAAAATGATAATTTGAGAGAAATTTTACATTTGAAGAAATTATCATTTTAGTTTGGTTTTAATACACTATTACTGCTTTTTTTTCTGCATTGAGTTTAATATTCTGTTAGTGTGTTGCACTAGATTGAGTTCTTGGCTAGTGATATATTAGTTTTAGCTTACTAGTATCTTTCAAGTCTCTTATATTCTAAGTCATTTAGTTATAACATGTTTTCTTTCTTAAATTAACAGTTTCCTGTCTTACAATAATACATTTTTCTTTATCATTAAACACATCTTTATTCTCGTGATAAACTCTATTGTTCTTTCATTTTTACCTCCCAGTGTTTGATTTATAATCCTTGATATATTACCATTTAATTCCCTAACATTTGTAGTGGGTTTGGAATCAGAGTGGCTCACTGTGGCATACATTCTCCGCCGTTCCTCATCTACACATCCTCAGAATCAGAGAAATCTTCATCTCTGTCTGGGACAAAATAAAAATTGCACGTAGCAACAGTTGCACTATCACAACACATAAAATATAACATATCATTCATTTTTCAATAATATAACATATTCAATATAACATTCAAGGTATTAGAGGTTTCTTTGGTATCACTTTTCATGCTTTTATACTTTAGCTAATATACTTCTCTTCACAGGTCATTATTTTATTTCTAACTTGACATATTGGCTCTGTTATTTATTAGCCTTGTTGTTATTTTTCTATACTAGTTTGTAAGTTGTTTTGTTGATCTTAATATTCTTAAATTACACACTTAGAATTATCATTATACAATTATGCAGTTGTTCTTTAAACATTGAGTTCACAATACTTCACTCTTATTAATAGTTCACAAGCTTTACTCTCAACATTGCTTGTATATAGGTTTTTTAACATTTGGTTCCTTATCATACTGGATTATCAGGGTCTACAATATTCACATAATAAACATTTTTGTTAGTTTACCATTTGACATATATTTTTGGTATATACAATTAGATATTTTCTTCATCGTTCAATTAACATTCTTGTTCCTTAATAATAGTAGTATTATGATAATCATTTTTGTTATTTATACATAGACATTTTTCTTTTTTATATCATATAATAATCATTCTCGTTAATCGTTTACTTAACATGCTAAACAGTCTTGGTATATGTGATTCAATACACATTTTTCTTTATCATAATATGATAAGTATTTTTTATTTATCACTTAATTAATTATTCCCATTCCTTATTCAATCCATCTCCTTTATTATTCTACACTTTGATGTTCTTCCCCTCTACTCCTTCAAGTGTCTGATAAGTTACACTTATTCTGGATGATTATATATTTTTCTTATTTTGAAATTAATCACTTGAAGAGTCAGAGTAACATTATATCAATATTTTACATACATTTTCGTTATACAATATATTTTTGTTTTATACAATACAATAGATATTTTCTCTTTATCATTTGATATGATAAACATTTTCCTTACTATAAAATTATTTAATTTATACTAAACATTTTTCCTTATCATTTAATATGACAAACAGGGTTCTTATTTAAGACATAATAGATGTTTTTGGTATATATAACTATAATGCACATTCCTCTTTCTGATACAATATGATAAACATTCTGGTTATATCCAATTAGATATTTTCAATACATTGAATATGATAAATGTTTTTCTTTATCATTAATTTAACTTTTTCATGGTAGACACTTTTATGATATTTGATACAATAACCACTTTTGTTATAATCATAGTATGATAACACAGTTCACTCTTCTATAATAATAAGTCCATCAATAGTCTATATGTGGTGTTCTCTCGTGCTTCACCATTCTATTGGGTTCATTATGGGTCAAATACGTTTTCACAGATCCATTTTTTATAGCTGCTCATAGTATGACATAATTTATGATATTTAACATCTTACACTACATTTTATAACAAATTTCCTTATACATAATGCCTTTTTACAATATTCTTTAAATGGTTTTATTAGTTCTGATGGTTTTTCACTTTCTTTACCTTTTGTAGCTCCTCTCAGTTATCTTTATATCTGTCCTTTTTCTTCAGTGATTGATGGTTTCTAATGTTTAGCCATAGTCATTCATATTCGGTGTGTTCGTCGGTTGGATCATTTTTACGTTCAGGCTTCTTTCATCCCTTGTCGCGTACCTCACTATCATTTGGCTCTTCCATTTTGCTGCGATCAAATCTTCAGCTATCTTATGTCCTTTCGTTTCCTTCTCCCCACTATCTTTGTTGCCCAGGTGTCCGGTGTTCTCCTGGTTTTTGTTATAATTAGCTCCTGGTGTCTCTTCTAACTCTGGTTTGTTGCCTCCTGTCTTCTGGCTGGAGTTCTCCGTCAACTGGTTCCTTTCCTGCCGCAATTTTCTTACTGCTTGGGCGTATCCTTCGATGATCCAGTCCATCTGTTTCTGGTAGTTTTCCTTCTTCCTGAAATGCATCCTTCTTCTAGGAGTATTTACTCTAAATGCCTCATTGTTTGTAACCTTCTCCGTCATAACATGGTCACTGGTATTTTACCTTGCGTTAATCGTTCCGTCATTTGGATTATTAATTAAATATTTTAATGGTCAGTTATTCTTTGAAGAATCCACTGACCTTGTCTGATGTATTTCACTTGTTGGCATTTTTAATTTAATCATATTTTTATTTAAGTTTTTATTCATGGTTTTATGATGATTTACTTTTAATATTTTCATGAAGTTCTGTTCATACTTCTTACCGTTGATTCTTGCTCTATGATCACTACTCGGGTCGTACCTGACGTTAATTAAACCACTCCTGGTGATCTCTAATATTTCCCGTGTAGTTCTCACTCTCTTCGGACGTATCATGCTTCGTTCTTCCTTTTTCTTAGTTATTCGGACCTTCTCTACACCTTCGGCGCCGGTCTCCATGCAATGAATATCTTCTGTGCTTCGGTCGAGCCTGTCTTCAGATGGTAATGTCTTTGCGTCTTGTTGCTTTTCTGCTTGTTCACCATTATTTTTAGTTCGTAAACTTGGTTGTTCTGCAATTTCATCACTTGATGTTTCTGCGGTTGTTGGTTCACCATTATTTTTCATTTCTTCCCTCCATTGTTGGATGATTTCTATCTCTTTCCTCATCTGCACAATCTCCCGTTGTCGTAGTTCTTCTATTTTCTCTCTGTTTGCAACTGTCAAGGTTCTTACGGTGTCCACTGACGCACTTATTTCTTCGCACCGTTCGCCCACGTCTGTTCTCACTCGCTTGATCTCGTCCTGGCTCATCCTCTTCAGTGACTCAATCCGGGCTTCATTTATTTCTTCGATGTTGTCGATTCTCCCGTCGACCTCCTCTCTAGTCCGTTTTAAATCTTGACCGTGTTGTTCACACCTCTCGTGCACTTCCGCGATCTCTCTTCTTACGACTGTTATCTCCGTGTCTACTTTTGTATTAATTTTCTCATTATTTTCCTCCATCTTCTTACTGATATCATTGAACTTGGTATTCAGATCTTCTTTCAATGCTCTGTTGTTGACGTCTAATTTGTCATTTAATGCGTTCATGGATTTATTGGTATCGTCTATTTTCTTATTCAAATCTTCCTTCAATGATTCCATATTTCTGAGACTATCTTCTTTTAATGACTCCATATTTTTATTAATTGATTCTATATTTTTATTGTTATCGTCTAATTTTTTATTTATTGAGTCATTATTTCTATTCATTTGTTCCATCATCATCATCATCATCATGTTCTCCATTCTTGCCCCTTCGGTGGCTTTGTCTGGTTGGTCGCCGACCGTTGCTTCCACTTCCGGTTCTGCAGGAGGCGTTTCTTCTGGTCGGGTCTCTACATTATTATTCGTCGCGACTTCCCTCTCGGACGTTGGTTGCGTCTCTTGTGTCTCTGTATTTATTTCTGTATCTGTTTGTATATCTTCCACTCGGCTGGCCTTGTATCTCGTGTCGTGTTTGTGTGTATGTGGCATGGTTGTTCTCTTGTATTTGCCGGGCTTAATTTTTATATTAAAAATTTATTCGCTTAATATTTTTTCAGCCTCACGTTGCTGGTCGCCAATTTGTAACCTAACGAGTATCGCCTCTGTTAATAATGATTAATGTATTTTGCTTTTAATTTATAATTTAGTTATAAACCGATTATAATGATTAATAAGTTATAATAATTTTATAAGAACTCTTTTCTAAAAATAATTGCAGTAATAATTAATAAATACTGTTTGATTAGTAATGGTTGATAAATATAGTGAATAAAGCGTTAATCGCTGGTCGACTGATGAATGTAGCCGTAGTGTCGATCTGGCAGCGGAACTCCTCTCCTAGGTTAATTGTCGTCAAAGTACGTAAAGTTTAAGTCTCGTCTGGACAACATAAAATTTATAATAATACACTTTCACGTACCTGATCATGATACTAGAAGTTCTGAAGTTCACTTACAATAATTAATAAGCTGCCAAAAAGGTATTTAATACCAGCTTGCTTTATTGACAAGGTTAGATCACTCCTTGTTTGATAAGGGTGCCACACGGGTTTATTTCGGGAAAATCCCCATGAAAAACCACTTAATCAAATTTAATACTTGATGAAGTTTCTTTAAAATTTGTACTAATGCTTATTGCTTTTACCGCAATTCAAATCTAACAAAATACAATCTCTATTCAGAGTTATTTTTGTATTCAAAGTTAATTATTAATTCACTCTTTGAAATAAATAGAGTCAAAGTTTATGCTGATAACCAACGTGGTTTTATTTTACCCTTGAAAGTAAATTCAAACAATTACAAAGATAATTGATACATTAATATAAAATTGCAATACGAACTAGCTCAGATAGAACAAATCAACTCTTATGGTTATTACCAGATTAACTTTTAATTAAATATTATTTTATATCTCATGCGTAGGCTCTTTTAAATACAAGAAAGAACTACTTTATGCCTAGACAGACGTTAACGACAATATTTACTAATTCGGCCTCCCTTTTTAAAATTCGTACCTATATTTAGGTTGGCGTTGGTCACGCTGACTTACTTACTAACAAATATTTTTTATCACTTAAGACTAATACAAATCTTACGTGGGATTGACAAATCCGCTAAATAAATTTGATCACAGTGTATCAGGTAGAAAGTTTTGTTGTTTTTGCGTCAGTACAATTTTGTGTTGAAGAATTACAAGTTCACACAGATTAATAAAATGAATTGTCACAATGTTACCTTTTTTTATTTTAATCTTATAGATTAAAATTTATTTTAAAACACTCCAGTGGTCGGATTATAGTGACCATGGTTAATTACACTTCACACGAACTAAGAACGGAGAGTAATAGTCCTCTTCTAACTAAATTCGGACTAAGTTAAATACTGGTTATTAATCTTTCTCTCGTTCTAAATATCGCGCACAAAATGAAAATATTTACTTCACATCGATGCACTTCCTGTTAATAAATTGTTGTGTAGTTATCTGTCTTGAAGAAACGGTTAAAAGGATTCACTATTTACATTATACTTGAAGTTATTGAAATTTTGTGGTGACGAGCGACAACCTCTCGCTCGCGATGTTGACAATAAAGTGTAACGAATTCGCTCTGTTTTTTATTATATACCCCCTTGCTTCACGGGGCTTAGGCGATGAGATCGTTTAATAAGCTATTTTTTGATTGGCTCGGACAGCCGTTACAAAAATGACGCATTGTTTTCCAACCATCGTTTGGCGAACTTGATTGACAGTTGAGTGTGTTGTTAGTGTTACCCAACCAATTTTTCACTTTATAATAACAAATGATGCTAACGCATGCTACGCACTTATTATAGTTGCGATCGCGAGTTTATTACTATCAAATTAAAGAATATTTTATGAGCTTTAATTTGATATGACTTAACACTGGTTTTAATCGCATTTTCTTTGACACTGCTAATAAATAATGTTCAGAAACATTGTTTCTCACTGTCTTCTGCTAGCGAAGCCAAATACGATTATTACCTATCTATTTATATTTAGTGTTTCACATCACGTTTTCTTTTAAACGTCTTTGTCGGAACACTAACACATTTGTCATTATCCTTAATAGTTATTTATTGCTATACAATTATTAAATCTTAGCTTAACTATGGTGATACATTATTATTAAGAATCCTTATTTTCTATTTACATTTTGTTTTGCCTACTCAACTTAATGTTACTCATTAATAATTGAGTGGTGATATTCACTATTACATTTATTTATAGTAATTGTTCAGTAAACTTTATTGTACACTAGGAGTCCTTTTTCCTTACTAATTTACTGACAAACTTTTGTTTAGGCATAGTCTAGGCATACCTTTAGCATCGGTTTATGCCTGAATAATTGTCACTAGTTACATTGTGTATAATGAGGAAATTACTTATTCATATAAGGTTTCCTTTTATTAGTATTCTTACTTCTTAATATTACATTTGGGGTTTGCAATGCTAGTTTTAACTTTACATTGTGGCCATAGCTAGTCTTAGTCATAGGCATTGTTATTTACTGGTCATGGTTCATTTATTTTCAGCCAAATGCTGTTACTGATATTATATTATTCTTGTCATTCTTTAATTAATTTTATCAATATATGACTTTACATTTATGTCATTGACTGGCTTGTTTGACAGCTTATAGTGAACTTGGCTTGTCCATTAGTTAGAGTCAGTCATAGTATTTGTTGTAGTGTCATGCAGTGTATTCCTTACTGCTTTTTGGGGTCCTTCTTCTTCTTTCATCTTCGTTGGTCCTTCTCTTCTTTGCTACTTTCATCATAAATTATTCACTTATATTATTTCAGTGTACTTATTTATTCTTTTGGTACACGTCTAGGTTATGTAACATTTTGTTGTGTTACATATACTCCCCTCTCAAAAATGATAATTTGAGAGAAATTTTACATTTGAAGAAATTATCATTTTAGTTTGGTTTTAATACACTATTACTGCTTTTTTTTCTGCATTGAGTTTAATATTCTGTTAGTGTGTTGCACTAGATTGAGTTCTTGGCTAGTGATATATTAGTTTTAGCTTACTAGTATCTTTCAAGTCTCTTATATTCTAAGTCATTTAGTTATAACATGTTTTCTTTCTTAAATTAACAATTTCCTGTCTTACAATAATACATTTTTCTTTATCATTAAACACATCTTTATTCTCGTGATAAACTCTATTGTTCTTTCATTTTTACCTCCCAGTGTTTGATTTATAATCCTTGATATATTACCATTTAATTCCCTAACATTTGTAGTGGGTTTGGAATCAGAGTGGCACACTGTGGCATACATTCTCCGCCGTTCCTCATCTACACATCCTCAGAATCAGAGAAATCTTCATCTCTGTCTGGGACAAAATAAAAATTGCACGTAGCAACAGTTGCACTATCACAACACATAAAATATAACATATCATTCATTTTTCAATAATATAACATATTCAATATAACATTCAAGGTATTAGAGGTTTCTTTGGTATCACTTTTCATGCTTTTATACTTTAGCTAATATACTTCTCTTCACAGGTCATTATTTTATTTCTAACTTGACATATTGGCTCTGTTATTTATTAGCCTTGTTGTTATTTTTCTATACTAGTTTGTAAGTTGTTTTGTTGATCTTAATATTCTTAAATTACACACTTAGAATTATCATTATACAATTATGCAGTTGTTCTTTAAACATTGAGTTCACAATACTTCACTCTTATTAATAGTTCACAAGCTTTACTCTCAACATTGCTTGTATATAGGTTTTTTAACATTTGGTTCCTTATCATACTGGATTATCAGGGTCTACAATATTCACATAATAAACATTTTTGTTAGTTACCATTTGACATATATTTTTGGTATATACAATTAGATATTTTCTTCATCGTTCAATTAACATTCTTGTTCCTTAATAATAGTAGTATTATGATAATCATTTTTGTTATTTATACATAGACATTTTTCTTTTTTATATCATATAATAATCATTCTCGTTAATCGTTTACTTAACATGCTAAACAGTCTTGGTATATGTGATTCAATACACATTTTTCTTTATCATAATATGATAAGTATTTTTTATTTATCACTTAATTAATTATTCCCATTCCTTATTCAATCCATCTCCTTTATTATTCTACACTTTGATGTTCTTCCCCTCTACTCCTTCAAGTGTCTGATAAGTTACACTTATTCTGGATGATTATATATTTTTCTTATTTTGAAATTAATCACTTGAAGAGTCAGAGTAACATTATATCAATATTTTACATACATTTTCGTTATACAATATATTTTTGTTTTATACAATACAATAGATATTTTCTCTTTATCATTTGATATGATAAACATTTTCCTTACTATAAAATTATTTAATTTATACTAAACATTTTTCCTTATCATTTAATATGACAAACAGGGTTCTTATTTAAGACATAATAGATGTTTTTGGTATATATAACTATAATGCACATTCCTCTTTCTGATACAATATGATAAACATTCTGGTTATATCCAATTAGATATTTTCAATACATTGAATATGATAAATGTTTTTCTTTATCATTAATTTAACTTTTTCATGGTAGACACTTTTATGATATTTGATACAATAACCACTTTTGTTATAATCATAGTATGATAACACAGTTCACTCTTCTATAATAATAAGTCCATCAATAGTCTATATGTGGTGTTCTCTCGTGCTTCACCATTCTATTGGGTTCATTATGGGTCAAATACGTTTTCACAGATCCATTTTTTATAGCTGCTCATAGTATGACATAATTTATGATATTTAACATCTTACACTACATTTTATAACAAATTTCCTTATACATAATGCCTTTTTACAATATTCTTTAAATGGTTTTATTAGTTCTGATGGTTTTTCACTTTCTTTACCTTTTGTAGCTCCTCTCAGTTATCTTTATATCTGTCCTTTTTCTTCAGTGATTGATGGTTTCTAATGTTTAGCCATAGTCATTCATATTCGGTGTGTTCGTCGGTTGGATCATTTTTACGTTCAGGCTTCTTTCATCCCTTGTCGCGTACCTCACTATCATTTGGCTCTTCCATTTTGCTGCGATCAAATCTTCAGCTATCTTATGTCCTTTCGTTTCCTTCTCCCCACTATCTTTGTTGCCCAGGTGTCCGGTGTTCTCCTGGTTTTTGTTATAATTAGCTCCTGGTGTCTCTTCTAACTCTGGTTTGTTGCCTCCTGTCTTCTGGCTGGAGTTCTCCGTCAACTGGTTCCTTTCCTGCCGCAATTTTCTTACTGCTTGGGCGTATCCTTCGATGATCCAGTCCATCTGTTTCTGGTAGTTTTCCTTCTTCCTGAAATGCATCCTTCTTCTAGGAGTATTTACTCTAAATGCCTCATTGTTTGTAACCTTCTCCGTCATAACATGGTCACTGGTATTTTACCTTGCGTTAATCGTTCCGTCATTTGGATTATTAATTAAATATTTTAATGGTCAGTTATTCTTTGAAGAATCCACTGACCTTGTCTGATGTATTTCACTTGTTGGCATTTTTAATTTAATCATATTTTTATTTAAGTTTTTATTCATGGTTTTATGATGATTTACTTTTAATATTTTCATGAAGTTCTGTTCATACTTCTTACCATTGATTCTTGCTCTATGATCACTACTCGGGTCGTACCTGACGTTAATTAAACCACTCCTGGTGATCTCTAATATTTCCCGTGTAGTTCTCACTCTCTTCGGACGTATCATGCTTCGTTCTTCCTTTTTCTTAGTTATTCGGACCTTCTCTACACCTTCGGCGCCGGTCTCCATGCAATGAATATCTTCTGTGCTTCGGTCGAGCCTGTCTTCAGATGGTAATGTCTTTGCGTCTTGTTGCTTTTCTGCTTGTTCACCATTATTTTTAGTTCGTAAACTTGGTTGTTCTGCAATTTCATCACTTGATGTTTCTGCGGTTGTTGGTTCACCATTATTTTTCATTTCTTCCCTCCATTGTTGGATGATTTCTATCTCTTTCCTCATCTGCACAATCTCCCGTTGTCGTAGTTCTTCTATTTTCTCTCTGTTTGCAACTGTCAAGGTTCTTACGGTGTCCACTGACGCACTTATTTCTTCGCACCGTTCGCCCACGTCTGTTCTCACTCGCTTGATCTCGTCCTGGCTCATCCTCTTCAGTGACTCAATCCGGGCTTCATTTATTTCTTCGATGTTGTCGATTCTCCCGTCGACCTCCTCTCTAGTCCGTTTTAAATCTTGACCGTGTTGTTCACACCTCTCGTGCACTTCCGCGATCTCTCTTCTTACGACTGTTATCTCCGTGTCTACTTTTGTATTAATTTTCTCATTATTTTCCTCCATCTTCTTACTGATATCATTGAACTTGGTATTCAGATCTTCTTTCAATGCTCTGTTGTTGACGTCTAATTTGTCATTTAATGCGTTCATGGATTTATTGGTATCGTCTATTTTCTTATTCAAATCTTCCTTCAATGATTCCATATTTCTGAGACTATCTTCTTTTAATGACTCCATATTTTTATTAATTGATTCTATATTTTTATTGTTATCGTCTAATTTTTTATTTATTGAGTCATTATTTCTATTCATTTGTTCCATCATCATCATCATCATCATGTTCTCCATTCTTGCCCCTTCGGTGGCTTTGTCTGGTTGGTCGCCGACCGTTGCTTCCACTTCCGGTTCTGCAGGAGGCGTTTCTTCTGGTCGGGTCTCTACATTATTATTCGTCGCGACTTCCCTCTCGGACGTTGGTTGCGTCTCTTGTGTCTCTGTATTTATTTCTGTATCTGTTTGTATATCTTCCACTCGGCTGGCCTTGTATCTCGTGTCGTGTTTGTGTGTATGTGGCATGGTTGTTCTCTTGTATTTGCCGGGCTTAATTTTTATATTAAAAATTTATTCGCTTAATATTTTTTCAGCCTCACGTTGCTGGTCGCCAATTTGTAACCTAACGAGTATCGCCTCTGTTAATAATGATTAATGTATTTTGCTTTTAATTTATAATTTAGTTATAAACCGATTATAATGATTAATAAGTTATAATAATTTTATAAGAACTCTTTTCTAAAAATAATTGCAGTAATAATTAATAAATACTGTTTGATTAGTAATGGTTGATAAATATAGTGAATAAAGCGTTAATCGCTGGTCGACTGATGAATGTAGCCGTAGTGTCGATCTGGCAGCGGAACTCCTCTCCTAGGTTAATTGTCGTCAAAGTACGTAAAGTTTAAGTCTCGTCTGGACAACATAAAATTTATAATAATACACTTTCACGTACCTGATCATGATACTAGAAGTTCTGAAGTTCACTTACAATAATTAATAAGCTGCCAAAAAGGTATTTAATACCAGCTTGCTTTATTGACAAGGTTAGATCACTCCTTGTTTGATAAGGGTGCCACACGGGTTTATTTCGGGAAAATCCCCATGAAAAACCACTTAATCAAATTTAATACTTGATGAAGTTTCTTTAAAATTTGTACTAATGCTTATTGCTTTTACCGCAATTCAAATCTAACAAAATACAATCTCTATTCAGAGTTATTTTTGTATTCAAAGTTAATTATTAATTCACTCTTTGAAATAAATAGAGTCAAAGTTTATGCTGATAACCAACGTGGTTTTATTTTACCCTTGAAAGTAAATTCAAACAATTACAAAGATAATTGATACATTAATATAAAATTGCAATACGAACTAGCTCAGATAGAACAAATCAACTCTTATGGTTATTACCAGATTAACTTTTAATTAAATATTATTTTATATCTCATGCGTAGGCTCTTTTAAATACAAGAAAGAACTACTTTATGCCTAGACAGACGTTAACGACAATATTTACTAATTCGGCCTCCCTTTTTAAAATTCGTACCTATATTTAGGTTGGCGTTGGTCACGCTGACTTACTTACTAACAAATATTTTTTATCACTTAAGACTAATACAAATCTTACGTGGGATTGACAAATCCGCTAAATAAATTTGATCACAGTGTATCAGGTAGAAAGTTTTGTTGTTTTTGCGTCAGTACAATTTTGTGTTGAAGAATTACAAGTTCACACAGATTAATAAAATGAATTTTCACAATGTTACCTTTTTTTATTTTAATCTTATAGATTAAAATTTATTTTAAAACACTCCAGTGGTCGGATTATAGTGACCATGGTTAATTACACTTCACACGAACTAAGAACGGAGAGTAATAGTCCTCTTCTAACTAAATTCGGACTAAGTTAAATACTGGTTATTAATCTTTCTCTCGTTCTAAATATCGCGCACAAAATGAAAATATTTACTTCACATCGATGCACTTCCTGTTAATAAATTGTTGTGTAGTTATCTGTCTTGAAGAAACGGTTAAAAGGATTCACTATTTACATTATACTTGAAGTTATTGAAATTTTGTGGTGACGAGCGACAACCTCTCGCTCGCAATGTTGACAATAAAGTGTAACGAATTCGCTCTGTTTTTTTATTATATACCCCCTTGCTTCACGGGGCTTAGGCGATGAGATCGTTTAATAAGCTATTTTTTGATTGGCTCGGACAGCCGTTACAAAAATGACGCATTGTTTTCCAACCATCGTTTGGCGAACTTGATTGACAGTTGAGTGTGTTGTTAGTGTTACCCAACCAATTTTTCACTTTATAATAACAAATGATGCTTACGCATGCTACGCACTTATTATAGTTGCGATCGCGAGTTTATTACTATCAAATTAAAGAATATTTTATGAGCTTTAATTTGATATGACTTAACACTGGTTTTAATCGCATTTTCTTTGACACTGCTAATAAATAATGTTCAGAAACATGGTTTCTCACTGTCTTCTGCTAGCGAAGCCAAATACGATTATTACCTATCTATTTATATTTAGTGTTTCACATCACGTTTTCTTTTAAACGTCTTTGTCGGAACACTAACACATTTGTCATTATCCTTAATAGCTATTTATTGCTATACAATTATTAAATCTTAGCTTAACTATGGTGATACATTATTATTAAGAATCCTTATTTTCTATTTACATTTTGTTTTGCCTACTCAACTTAATGTTACTCATTAATAATTGAGTGGTGATATTCACTATTACATTTATTTATAGTAATTGTTCAGTAAACTTTATTGTACACTAGGAGTCCTTTTTCCTTACTAATTTACTGACAAAATTTTGTTTAGGCATAGTCTAGGCATACCTTTAGCATCGGTTTATGCCTGAATAATTGTCACTAGTTACATTGTGTATAATGAGGAAATTACTTATTCATATAAGGTTTCCTTTTATTAGTATTCTTACTTCTTAATATTACATTTGGGGTTTGCAATGCTAGTTTTAACTTTACATTGTGGCCATAGCTAGTCTTAGTCATAGGCATTGTTATTTACTGGTCATGGTTCATTTATTTTCAGCCAAATGCTGTTACTGATATTATATTATTCTTGTCATTCTTTAATTAATTTCATCAATATATGACTTTACATTTATGTCATTGACTGGCTTGTTTGACAGCTTATAGTGGACTTGGCTTGTCCATTAGTTAGAGTCAGTCATAGTATTTGTTGTAGTGTCATGCAGTGTATTCCTTACTGCTTTTTGGGGTCCTTCTTCTTTCATCTTCGTTGGTCCTTCTCTTCTTTGCTACTTTCATCATAAATTATTCACTTATATTATTTCAGTGTACTTATTTATTCTTTTGGTACACGTCTAGGTTATGTAACATTTTGTTGTGTTACAATGCATTAAAAAGTTATCATGAGACATACTCCAAACAGCACACAGTCAGACAGACAGACAAATGCCAAACAATCAAGATAAAACTCAGAACTCACTTTGTTCATTTAATTATATTTTAATTAAATAAAAATAAACTGAACAATTGTAATACTGATTCAATAAACACAAAAGCAATATTATTATCAGCATTCCATAACAGTCAATGAGCATGACATGATCATAAAGCATGGGTTAAATTAAGGGTTAAATTAATAGCATAAAAGTAATAACAATTATTAAATATTGGAATGTTGATTTTTAAGTTCTACAAATATCAAATCATTTGCCAAATATGAAATAAGTAAATACCTACAGAAAACAAGTATGACTAAAGATGTTTATACTATTATCATATCTGTGTACTGCCAATAATGTTGATAACATACGGCTTTTAACCAGGAATTTTAATTTTCATTCACAGCATTTGTCAAAACACTAACTATAGCAAAATATGTAAATAGAGGTCATGTATTTATAGTGTATTATGACGTCACATGTGTATCATTTTTCTGTGAATAATTACAGGAATCACACTGCTGACACATGATAGTCTACAACATCTGACTAATTTTAATGGCTTATCTCTACACACAAAGACAGTGCAGAACCAGAGAAAGAACTACCTAATATGATATGAATCCTGATATTGACAAAAAACACTGCAGTTATTTGTTTTACATATAAATACAGGCCTGAATGTATTCTTACTGATATGCCTTCATACAACAAACTTCCAATGATGTTAACAAGATTTATGCGAACCCCTGTGTGACCCTGAAAAGAAAGTATGTTTATCAAAACTTTTTTGGCAGTCATGTTTCCAGGTTGAACTCCGATACTTTACTAACTTGTTTATTAAGCTCACCTTGTAGGAGACCCAATTCTGTGGTACTATGCACTTGCATCTGTTTCTCCTCCTGTATTAATGCTTTAACGTCTTCTGTTTCACGCTTCCATTCCTCTGCTTCCAGCAGGAGGGTTTTATGTCTCGCATCCACTTTTTCATCTTGTCGTTTTTCTGCTTCTTTCCTTTCTTGTCTTCGTTCTTCTTTTTGTTGGCTTTCTGCTTCTTCTGGCTCTTTTTGACGTTCTAATTTTTGTTGTTTGTGTGTCTGCTGCAGTAGCGATTCATATCCTTCGAATTGATTTATTTTCTACGTATCAATGCCGCTATTCATTATTGGTGTTTTATCTGCAATTACAATGTTGGTGGTCATTTTTCAATGATAATCTTGACCACTGTGCATGGTGATCTTATTAAGCATCTTGCTTTGTACAACTATCATCAGTAACAGTACGGGGCAATAACAATGCGCGGGGCTGGCGATGTCCCGAAAAGTCTTGCGAGCGCATGTTGAAATCACGTAGCGATTGGAAAGCTTCCATCATCTGACTGGCATCCATTGTTTACAATTAATTATAAATTACACTCGTCTTGTACAATGTCCACTGTTTTCACTGTTAACGGTTCTTTCGCACTTCTGACCAACTGTTACGACAGTCTACTTGATCGTCGTGTGGTACAGTGGAAAACAAAATACAAGACACAGTTACGTCACTAATTTAGCGGTTTGTAATTAACAAGACAGTCTCTTACAACAAATCAAATAAAAATTGTTCACATGCAATCAAAAATGTCTACTAATATAAAACACAATTGTATTACAATTATCTTGCACAATTATAAAACACGTAATACTTCGCCACATCTTCAAACCGTACTGTGTAAATCGCCACTTAAACACACTGTGTAATCACTTTGTAATAGCCTGACAAGAACTTGAACCGCACTGTAATATATCGCAACTCAAAACTGAAACTGAACGTAGCCGAGTACTTTTATTTATACCCCGCCGATGTTCAAGAATATTCGCTAATGGGTATCTACTAGAAAACACTACGCATCAGCTCTACACTGGGACGCAAATAATTGCGGCCTTGACGCAGTGCGCGGGGCTGGCGACGTCCAGAAAAGTCTTGCGAGCACATGTTGAAATCACGTACGCCACAACATTCAGTTGGATTCCTCTGGAACATTCGGTAACCATGTAGACTGTTCTGTAAGGTTGTAACAATATATATAAAACTCAAAGTCTTAGGTTTTATTTGTATTGAATACAAATCAATACCGTTAAACCGATTGCCACCAAATTTTGCACAGGTAACCTTTGACACAAGGCAAAAAACTCTGTTTAACTTAGCATTCTATATTCTGCCCCGTTCGCATGATTTAGGCCCTTTTAATTATGCCTTTTTATTGATGTGTATAAAGTTGTCAACAACACCATGGAGACCAGAATTAATTACCATAGTAACAATTAAATAAACAATGCTATTTAGCAGCATTGGAACTGTACCTATATCCATTCCTGCAGTATATTTTTGATGTTTTTAATATATGATGATATCGATATATTATGATGTGGAAAAGAAGAAGTGTACTAATTGTAAATTGTTCTATTTCTTAATGCAAAGCGAAAATACATGGTGTTTTCATTTGTGAGGTTAGGTGACAATGATGTGTGGTTTTTAATTTACAGCTGAAATAAATAAAAAGCCATGGCTGAGGAAAATATAATGTTTAATGTGTATATACAATGCTTATAACACAGTAATACTTAAAGAACCTAACGTTTTTGAGTTAACAGGTACTTGTGTTGACATAATTTGAAAATGCAGATACGTCTATATATTTTGTAACTGTCTTAAACGATTATAAAATTTATGTTTACATGTATTTCTGATGATGCAATGAACAACTAATGAAATATATTAAATACTACTACAAGTAATGAAATATATTAAATACTACTACAAGTAATGAAATATATTAAATACTACTACTAATATATATATATATATATATATATATATATATATATATATAAAACTCAAAGTCTGAGGATTTGTTTATTTGTATTGAATACAAATCCATACTGTTACACTGATTTCGACCAAATTTTGGTGAAAAACACTGTCTAACTTGGAATTCGATATTCAGCCCCGTTCGCACGATTTAGGCCCTTTTAATTATGCGGTTTATTCACAGTTGATGTGTGACGCATATAAAGATGTCAAAAACACCATGGAGACCAGAATTAATTACCATAGTAACAAGTAAATAAACAAAGCTATTTATCAGCATCTTTGAACAGTGCGTGTGACTACCCTTGCGTGTGTTAATAACATAAATAAAAGGTAGGATGTTGCGTTTCGATGCAGGAGACCTTAAAAATGCAGCAGAGTTGATGACCGTGCGTTTTTTCCATGTCTGTGTGACCAATTTCATTGCTGCCTGTGTGTTAAATTTAATACGTTTCCACACCATACCCTAAGGCACAGTGATCGCCCCCATTGATCAGTTTTTACTTTGACTTTGAAGACAAGTAAACAGTACATGAGAGTTATACCTTCACACAGTTTTTACCATTTCTGTTTCTCTATTGAGTTATTCATTCATCGTCATATTAGTTACACTTATTTGATCGAATTATTCTGTATCCTGTTATTCATTTTTCTTAACTATGCTCCTTTTAAACTTCACCTTCAAATAAGTTTACAGTCCCGTTTGTTTTCCTTACTCTTCACTTCCTATCATACCAATTTCCAATTTCCTCCTTTCAAGTTCCAGTTAACAACACTCCTTTTAAATTTCACCTTCAACTAACTTTATAATCCCGTTTGTTTTCCTTATTCTTCATGTCCATTTAAATCAACCCTCCTTTGAAGTACGAGTATTTTATCACCTTACTTTGGGGAATGCCTCTGAAAAAACGACAAAGCATTGGGCAGGTCCATCCAAATGCTAAGTGAGCAAGGTTATTGTGAGCAGCTGAGGAAAGTTGAGTCTCGGCTTGAACAACAACGAAGAAGACAGGCAGAGATTATGGCTGCGGAAACACCTGGGGAGGATAGAGAGTGTGTAGACCAACAACGAAAAAGGCAAGCTGAATTAAGGACCACGGAAACACCCGAGGAGCATGGGGAGCATGTCAAGTGGAAACGCAGGAGGCAGGCTGAATTAAGGGATATGGAATTACCAGAACGACATGAATATCGGCTTGAAAATGACCGCATATGGCATGCTCAAGTCAGACAAGGTAATTTGATTTTACAGGCTTTTCGGTATGATCCAAATTATGACTATTCGTCACATCCAAAAGTTTTAATTGGCAATATGGATGTGGTATGTGAATTCTGTCAAGCAAAAAATTTAAAACTGAATCACCTGTGATGTGCTACTCTAATGGAAAAGTAATTTTACAACCATTGGATCAACCACCAGAACCACTTCGTTTGTACTGTACTATATCATTTTATTGATAAATTAATTGAACTGATTTTAAGGTTACTGTACACTGTTTACTTTCTAGAATTTCTTCGGGCGCCATCTTGTATTTATTAATTACAAGAAACAGAACAAAAAAATTTGTACTTACCATTTTTGGGGTTCTTTTTAGGCGAACTCAGGAGATCAGAATGGGTTGTTCAAAATAAAGAAAGCTTTATTTTGTTTCCCATGATTTAAAATTTATTGGTATTTCAATTTTATCAAACAAATTATTCTTTTCTCCCTCTTTTACATTTTGTTCCCATAGTAATTCAAGTAAAATATAGACATAAAATGGATCATTATTAAGTTGAATATAGTTTCTTCAGCACTAGTCAAAATAAAACAGGAAATATAAATACAAAATAATTCGCTTACTATTTAACTTAACTAACACAACGGAAACCAGCGCTTTCACTCACACACACATACATATCTACCCCAGGATTCTAAGAGCTCTCTATTAATTGTGAAAATCTTTAAATGTGAATATTACAATTTTGAATATTTAAATCATAATTGAAAATTTTGTTTTCATTCTTGTAGACTACTTAGCTGAGTTTGAGTCCAGACGACATCGCATTTCTCCACACACACATTTTACGTTAATGAATAATTTGTTTTACATCTCCGAAACTGTCATTGAATCAAGAAAACTGTTCATTTACATTATTTACGCATAAATTTCGATTTTATATCACATTTTTCTGTACTGTGGGCGACGTAAACTTCGTCTAAACCGGCGAGCCGGCGGACGCGAAGGTTGTTTGCGTCCGACACTGGTAGTTGTTATTTGCCGACTGCCTTTGTTTGCTGTGTGCAACGAAAAACTAGTGGCACACTACACCCACATTCCTCGTTATGTAAGGTGCTGACGTAACATCGCCTGATGTTCAGTTACATAATTTGTTTACGCTGTTTTGTGTGTCATTGTCTGACCTTGGCACAGTTTTGTCGGTTGTTTAACTCGCTTCAATAATTTTGTCACCAGCAGTGCTACCACTGTCGCTACCGTCGCTACCAATAAATATACCTTTGTTTACGTTTTGTCCCTATCATAGTAAAAAAAATGTTATTTGTTTTATTAAAAAAATACAAACTTCTTTATTACCCCAAAAATAGGCCCAAAATGTCCCGTTACAATACCCCCTCAATGAGATATTTTATGCCGAAGCATAAAAAATCTCATTGACACATTCATACTTGCTAAAGGGATCAGCCAGGATACGTCGCCACAACCCCCTTTATGGTTTACAAAAAAAAATATAATTAACTCACCCTTGGTCCGGTGACTGTGACCGCACCTGAATGACAATACTGGACTTCTCTATCGAGATCCCAACACCGTAGAGTCAGACAGATACTTAACGCCCCTGCTCTGACGCGCTGGCCAGCTCAGGTCCGCCGCCACAGCATCACCAAACACTGAAACAACAAATCAAAATATCAAATAGTGGCCTTATACGACACCATATCCCCAACTGATCTGTTTCCCCCTAGCGGTGCTGGTTTGCGCTAAGAAGCACTGGTTTTGTTTTTTCACTTACTTCTAACATATATATCAAAATACCTAACAACAACATGATACCCATTTTAAAATTCCATAATCTCATTCTATCTACTTTCTCTTGTTAACTTTTATCCCAAAATTCAAAATTATTGCCCTGATTCCCATCAGAATATAAATAAACATTTCCCATTACCATATTATACATCTCTGTCATCCCCAATTTGCATTTAAAATATTTAAATTCATAAAATTCTATTACACTAACAAACACAATACAACATAAGAAGACATAGTACACTCATAATTCACATTGTTATTATTATCTTAAAATAAACAATTTGTATTTAAAAATTTACACACTTTACATCATTAAATTTGCATATAAAATTATAAGATTACCTTTTAAACTCACTTTACTTTTATTAATTCGTTTCTCAAAACATTTTTTTTTCTTTTTTTTCCACAGCATTTCATTTATTATTCCATTTCATTAACTTGGGTGATTCTACGTTATTCATTATAATTCACTTTTTCAACTTGGCATTTACTCATAATCTTACCCCTTTTATTACTCTAACGCTCCCTTACAAAATCTTTAACTAGTATGACACCCCAGCTCTATCAAAAAATCTACTAACCCTTCTCTACCTCTAACTACTTACTACTTTAACTCAATTCGCCACATTCTCTCTATATATAAAAAAAATACTCTCTAACCCTTTGTACATAGGATACGTGTTCCCCCCCCCAAAAAAACTCATTTCCCTTATCTGGTTCCTGGATTCTACCTAAGGCAACCCCTTTCCACTAAAATCGTTCCTATCCCATCCCAACTTATCATTATGTTGCGGACTCCCACATTACACTACCCCCTACTACAAAATTGCCATCCCCAAAAAATCTCAATCTTATTACCTCACTACAACTACAACAAAATAACAACATCAATTATAAACAACAATATATCACTCAAAATGCTACATATATTCTCCATTACTACTGTGTCAGCATCAATACTTCTAAAATTCTCTACTACATGTATTTCATCTCTCATTCTCTTTAATACCCCAATATATTCAACTCGGACTGACTTAATGTTTTACTTAAACAATTACTACCACCCAACTTCTATCTTTTGCAACCCATTGAAAATTTTAACTATCACACCTTTATTTCATTTTATTTTAAAATCTATAAACACATTGAAAACATATTATTATATTTTATAATCCTTATTCCTAACATACTACATGCAATTAACACAATAAGACATAATAAACACAATATAGGAAGTATCTAGTGCATCTATTTTTCAAATCAAAACAAAATTATTTAGTAGCGAGTCATCATTATTAAAATACAACAAATTTCTAATTCGTTACCCCCCTGGATAACCTCCCTGCCACACACACACATCTTAACATAACATAATAAACAAATAGATATTTACCTTGATTATTAGCATACATTAAACAAACAATTCTCTTTTACCTAATTTATATAAAAACTTATAAACATTATTGTTTGAAATTTTTCATTAACTCTTTTATATATCATCATTTCATTATTTATCCTTTGCTGCAATTAGATTTTCAAAATTTCCAAATTTATTATTAATCTATTTATTTTAACAATTATGTTATTCCACAAAATAAACCATTTAACATTTATTTATTTATTCATTAATTGTCGTTAAATTGAAATCTCATCAAATAATTTAAATTCATTATAAAAACTCAAACATACAACATTCAATCACAATATTGAAACATCTCAAATTATTTACTTCAATTGATTATTAAAACACAACATATTTCAATTATTATCAAAATTTACAAATCATCAATTATTGTCTTCATAATTATTTTATTATTTATTTAGACTGCAAACTATTAATAATATTACTATTATTATCACAACATTTTTCTACTACATATACACATTACTTACCTAACATTTCATAATACACACAATTGAATTCACTACATTATTTACAAATTATTCGTCAATAACTGTTCAATTGTTTCACACTTCATCTGTCCAAGTCTGCCAGGTCATTACCATAAATTACAATATTTAAAATTGTCCATTCACTGATATTTTAGTTCAACCTCCATCGTCATATAGATATCTAATATATTTGTAACATGCATCATTGTTATCCACACACAATTTGTTATTATTATTATTATAATAATCCATTAACTTTATTTCATTCATCTTGCCATTATAATTTATAGGGTTATTCCCTATTAATATTTCATAAACCTTGTCAACATAAGTTATTATTGTCCAGTCTCCATCAGTATTATTGGTCAATGTCAGGTAAGCTATTTTATCATTCTTATATTCCTCTACTATTATATCAGGTAAGTGTTTATTGTTTATAAAGATATCATCAAAATAATTCTCTATCTCTCTTTCAACAGGTAAGTATTTTATATGGTTTATATTCACCTCCTCTAACCTTTCTCTCAACTCATTATAGTTTCTTTTTAACTTATATAATTCTATCTCTCTCCCAATACACAACTCTCTCTCTAAATCTCTCTCATCATACCACCATATCACATTTTCTCTCTCACTCCACACAGAGGGTACTAAATCATACAAAAAGGGGAAACAACTTAAATCTTCCATTAACAAGGGACTCTTGCCCTTCAACAATAACATTTTTGAACACCTTGGTTCATCATAAATAAGGGGAAAATTTACCTTCTGCCCCACATACTCATCTACTCTCTCTTTCCACTTTCTCTCTGACTCATAAACACACATTAACATTCCATTATTACATTCTAAAACTTCATCAGTACTATCAATATTTGCCCCATTATTTTTTAACATCATATTTTCACTTATATTGTCATAATTATCACTCCTACTTACCTCAGACTTGTAATTAACATCATTATCTAACACTACCTCTTCCACTATTTCGTCATCATTAATATTTGTTATACCTATAACATTGTCATCTACCTTCTTATTCAGTATTTGATTTAATTTAACTTCTAAATTTTTATTCATCTCATCAAACTTTTTCTCACAACTACTATTTATTGACTCTACTATCTGGTCTTTAAATGTACTAAAACGTTCATCAATCTCGTTCAGACGTTTATTCATGTTACTTTCAAATTTAACATTTTGTGTAGTCATTTCATCGAATTTTCTGTTCTGAATATCAAATTTATCATTGAAATTATTATTCTGTACCTCAAATTTATTGTTAAAATTACTGTTCATTTTCTCTAACTGATTTAGTATAACACTAATCATATCATTTTCTTGTACCTTGGCCATGTTTAAAAGATTTTTATTATAATACCCTTTCTACTACTTAATAATTATCATACATATTAATTACTATACCTATTACTTCACAATACCCGCTACAAAACATCAACATCAATATTTCACATTTATCACAACATAACCCCTATCTACGTCTATTTTACGTACACACAAAAATTTTATTTCCTATTTCAAACAACCATTCTGCTCTTCCAGTAGGCCTATATTTTATATAAAACAAAATTTTATACAAAATGTCCCTGCCTTCGGAAGCCAATTGTACTATATCATTTTATTGATAAATTAATTGAACTGATTTTAAGGTTACTGTACACTGTTTACTTTCTAGAATTTCTTCGGGCGCCATCTTGTATTTATTAATTACAAGAAACAGAACAAAAAAATTTGTACTTACCATTTTTGGGGTTCTTTTTAGGCGAACTCAGGAGATCAGAATGGGTTGTTCAAAATAAAGAAAGCTTTATTTTGTTTCCCATGATTTAAAATTTATTGGTATTTCAATTTTATCAAACAAATTATTCTTTTCTCCCTCTTTTACATTTTGTTCCCATAGTAATTCAAGTAAAATATAGACATAAAATGGATCATTATTAAGTTGAATATAATTTGTTCAGCACTAGTCAAAATAAAACAGGAAATATAAATACAAAATAATTTGCTTAATACTTAACTTAACTAACACAACGGAAACCAGCGCTTTCACTCACACACACACACACATATCTACCCCAGGATTCTAAGAGCTCTCTATTAATCGTGAAAATCTTTAAATGTGAATATTACAATTTTGAATATTTAAATCATAATTGAAAATTTTGTTTTCATTCTTGTAGACTACTTAGCTGAGTTTGAGTCCAGACGACGTCGCATTTCTCCACACACACATTTTACGTTAATGAATAATTTGTTTTACATCTCCGAAACTGTCATTGTATCAAGAAAACTGTTCATTTACATTATTTACGCATAAATTTCGATTTTATATCACATTTTTCTGTACTGCGGGCGACGTAAACTTCGTCTAAACCGGCGAGCCGGCAGACGCGAAGGTTGTTTGCGTCCGACACTGGTAGTTGTTATTTGCCGACTGCCTTTGTTTGCTGTGTGCAACGAAAAACTAGTGGCACACTACACCCACATTCCTCGTTATGTAAGGCGCTGACGTAACATCGCCTGATGTTCAGTTACATAATTTTTTTACGCTGTTTTGTGTGTCATTGTCTGACCTTGGCACAGTTTCGTCGGTTGTTTAACTCGCTTCAATAATTTTGTCACCAGCAGTGCTACCACTGTCGCTACCGTCGCTACCAATAAATATACCTTTGTTTACGTTTTGTCCCTATCATAGTAAAAAAAATGTTATTTGTTTTATTAAAAAAATACAAATTTCTTTATTACCCCAAAAATAGGCCCAAAATGTCCCGTTACAGTACATGTCAGGAACGAATTCAGAATCCAAGCATTTTCTCCAATTTATTCGGAGATACAATTCATGCTTTCAGATGACATCTTTCGGTACGACAGCAGCAACCGAAGAAACTGATGGTTTTATGCAAACTTTTAAAATGAAAAATCCAAAGTTTTTACAAATCTATTTCATGGGAGACGATCAAGACCAGGCCAATCAGCACTGTGGAGCCATCCCCAATACAAGAAAGAATATTGTTTTAAATCTCCAAAGGCTGTTGCAACAACATAATAATTTATTATAAGTGTTAAAAACAGTTTTGGGGAGAATGCCGACTGATGAGTACAAATTTATTATATGAGATGACAGAATGCCATATAGACTTAGATAATAAAAAATTATATTACAATACGTATTAAAAACCAAATATTTCCATGCAAAGCTGCAGATAACAGCTAGTAATTAATAAATTCAAAATGTTTAAATTTTTGTTCTAAACAGCTGTTTTATATGTAGACTAAATTTAATGTTTTTATATGTGTATATAAAATATGTTATATAATTAATTGTAAAATATAATATAATAATTATTATTTTATTAAATTAGTAATTTTGAAAATGTTATAATTTTTTGTATTAATCTCAATTTTTTCTGGCATTAATTTATTACTTGTTTTATGTTTAAATATTTCTAAATTTTCCCATAAGGTCATTTTGGACCTTTAGAAATGTGTTTTAATAAACTGATGTTATTTAAATTTGGAAATGTGTGTTTTTTATTGAGTGTGTAGCTAAATTTGATTTATATATATCTGGTTTTAAATATGAATTATGGTGTTGTATATATCTTTCTTTTAAATATTTTTTACTTTGGCCAACATAAAATTTGTTACAGTCAGGGCATTCATTTTATATACTCCATTTAAATTATGAATTAATTTGTCTGTTTTAGGTTTGATTCCATCAAAATCTGTTTTATTATTGTTATAGATAATTTTTATATTTGGGTTTTAAATAATTTTTTGATTAATATTGCCTATGTATAAGAAATTATTATTAATATTTTGATTTTTCTGTGTTGTGTTACTGACAGAATATTTAGCATTTTTTTATTAATTTTGTTTACTATGTTATCAGTAATTTTGGGGTCATATCCATTTTTTAGCAATATCAAATATAATTTTCTTTTCTTTTTGTATTTTAAAATTATTTAAAGGAATATTATTCATTCTATACATCATAGAATTGAATACAGCATATTTGTATTGAGGAGGATTACCTGAATATTTTGGAATTATTAATGAAGTTTGAGTTGGTTTTCTGAATATATTGTATTCAAATGTATTATGGTTATTTATAATAGTAATATATAAAAAAATTTAATTTATTATTATATTATTAGATTCATGTTTTATAGTAAATTTGATATTTTTATGGAGATTATTAATTAAATTAAAAATTTGACTATTGTTATTACCATTATATTTACTCTACATATCTCAAAATAATTTGTATCAACCAAAGGGATGAAGACCCTAAGGATGGGTAAGAAAAAGAGGGAGAGTTCAACTCCAATAGGAAGTAGATGTAAGCCTGTATGAATAAAACGTGGCAAAAAAAAGAAGATGAAGAAGAAGACTTATATTAAATTCCAGGCCCCAACTCTCATAATCTTTTATAAGTTTTTTAACCATATATTCTAAATCATTGTGTACTTTGGGCAAGTACAATTGGTTGTCAGAAACACAATATACCGTAATAATAAATTCTCATTACTTTGAAAGAAAGTTAGTAAGACATAATTAGGCTGCAGCCTAGAGCAGCAAATTTTAGAAGAAAAAATTATGTAGTGATTTACTATTTTAATACTGGGAAAATATTATAGTTTTGTCTTGTGATTTTCTTATATCTTTCTTTAGTTTGTTTAGTAGAACAAAACTACATTAACGGAACATAACACATTTTCATTCAGATCTCAGCTGAAAGTATGCTATGTTAAACTCATGTATAAAGAAGATCTTGAACTGGATTTCATTGAAGAATGTATTCACTTTCCAAGACATTGCATTGCTGGAATAGAAAATCCATAAGAGAAATCCTTACAAGGAATTTCAAAATTTTTAAGATTTCATTCCTTAAAAGACGTTTATCCAAATTTGGATATTGCACTAAGAATAAGTTTGTGCATACCTGCCACAAATTGTCCTGGGGAACATAGCTTTTCCTGCCTAAGAAGAGTTAAAAACTACCTGAGATCTAGCACTTCTGAGGATAGGTTAAACTCTCTCAGAATACTATGTATTGAGTCAAACACAGCACAAAAACTTTCATGGGAAGAAGTCATAAAAGAATTTGCCATTAAAAGATCTCGTAGGAAAGTTATTTGAATGTACAAGTTTAAACCGTAATTGATTTGTCTATCTTAGTTTACTATACAGTATTATCATTATTCTTTATCACTAAGAATTAGTCGATAGAAAAATGTAGATTATTCAAGTTGGATTTGTCATTTATTGTTCCTGCTAATTATTATTAGATACTGAAACAAATCAATCTTGTATTAATTTGTTGTGTTTATTTTAAAAACCAAGAACCAATTAATTTTATATGGCCATTGTGAATCTGCAGCTACGAGGGGGGAGGGCAATTGACCTCAGCCTACAGGCGGCCAAACCCTAAATCAAGGCCTGCACATGTTGATCTGACAACTAAAAGTAAAACAAGGACAAGCAGTCTAAGGAACAGTTGGTCAGATGGCACAGAAAAGGATTTTAAGAACGACTTGTGGGGTGAACAAGAAATATAGAGATTAAAGTGTAAAAGACAGAACATAAAACCCAAATGTTATGATATTTTCTTAAACATAACAAAGAATGTAAATGAAATCCAATTTATATTGAACAAATGAATTAGTTATCATAGTATAAATGGTCTCCAAGTTCAGATAAGACTCTAGTTTGGTAAATATTTACCATCAAGAATCCTTCTTGCAAGCCTATCTTTAGTTACAATTGTTGAAGTTAATTTGAGATGACTTATTAATCTTCACATTGCTTGTGTAAATAATGCATAAATAAAAATAAACACAAAAAGAAAATTCACAGCTATAATACTCACCCAATCCATTTACAATATTTTATCTGTGCATTGTATTCTGACAACTTTCTTGATTTGTGTGTTATTTATTTTCTGTTTTTTGTTTTTCGTTTTTTTAATTATTTTAATTACCAAAACTGTAACCTAAAAATGGGCCTACGAACCTCATGATAAAACAAATTTTCAAGCATTATTTAGACGATTATTTATTTCTAAAAGAGGCTGTTTTTCTGGCTATAACAACAAATCTATCAATCCAGTATTCATTTATATCATATTAAAAACAAAATAAACAAAACTTCAATATAAACGTATTTTACGTTTAATTAATTTATTTTTACTTAAGCTTAATAAATTATAAATGTTTTATTTTACTTACTTATAGAATCGAATAATACTTTATCACTGTTAATATATAATTACATTACACTCCCTTCTAAACATGTGTGACTGAGAGAGTCTCTACTATGACTGATAGTAAAACTTGACCTGTTGGCTTCTTGCCAAGTATGTCATATCATCTTCAGCCTACTGCCTCAACACTCTCTCTTTCTCAATAAACAGAGTCCTCCTTTTCAGTTCTTTATAAAATAAAATCTCTTGTTTTTAAAATATCATGTATCTTTTCAATAAAAACAACATTTTTTTAATAATACTGAATTTACAAAAAATATGCCACAGGTTAAAGTTTAACTGTTCAACTAGCTACTGTACTGAGGTTTGTAACATGCACGTATTACACAAGTGTACAAGGAATGAATAGGCAGTGTTATATGTCTCTGTAACTATTTGTTTCAATCACAGCCAAGAAAGCAATTATGGAAATTTTTTCTGATATGTAAATTAGTACCAACTACTAGACAACAGTTGCAAGATTTACTTTATCAGAGGTTCTCAGTCATCTCCTTAGGATTCATTGTATGTATCATCACCATCATCATCACAATTGCAGCATCATTATTGTTGTCATTGTTATGAAATACAAAATTGTTTAATGTTAGATTTTGGTTGACCCTTGTATTCTACCTTGGACAGCTTTATACAGAGTGATTCAGATAAGTCAGAACTCCAACACTTATTTACCAACATCATTTAATACCGAACCGTAAATGTTTATGCAGTTTGTTTTAAAAGTAATAATGATTTCTCTGTGTTGTTGATTGTTAGATTGTTATTCATAGCATTGACCTTGACCTTGGGAAACGTTGTGTAGTAATGCATTATTCCCCCACTCGCGCGCTGGTGTTAGGTGGCGGCTAGTCAGTCCGCCACGATGCTCACGCAAGAGCAGAGGGTTGCATTATTGGAAGCTTACTTCGCGGTAACATCTTACAAGCGGTGCATTGAGTTGTTCCACGAGAAGTTCCCTGATGTCCCTATTCCAGGGAAAACAACAGTTTATGACATTGTGAAACATTTTCGTGAAACAGGAAGTGTTAATGAAAGGTCTCGAAGCCGTCAGCCTGATGTGTTAACACCGGAATTTACGGAGCGTGTTCAGCAGTCTCTGCTGCGATGTCCCAGTAAATCACTTCGTCGGTTGTCTCAACAGCTTGGAGCATCTTATTCAACCTGCCACAGAGCCACTAAACGTCTGAGGTTGCGGGCATACAGAGTTCGAGTAGTTCAAGAACTGCATCCTTTGGATTCAGAAAAGCGTGTCGCCTATTGTCAGTGGTTTAAGAGATTCACTCTTAACGATGTGAATAATAAGCTGAACAATACGTTTTTCAGTGATGAAGCATGGTTCCACTTAAATGGATATGTTAACAGCCAGAACACTCGCATTTGGGCTGCCAATAATCCTCACACATTGCATGAGACCCAACTTCACCCACAAAAAATTGGAGTGTGGTGTGCCATGTCTAGGCATCGAATTGTTGGACCAATATTTTTTAACACAACTGTTACTTCAGTTGTTTATGCAGACATCATACAGAAATTTATAGCCATGCTTGAAGTGAATGAACGTTATTGCTGGTTTCAACAAGACGGTGCAACGTGTCACACCTCCAATGACACGATGACGATG
The DNA here is from genome assembly GCA_034769895.1 of Magicicada septendecula. Classification (NCBI taxonomy): domain Eukaryota; kingdom Metazoa; phylum Arthropoda; class Insecta; order Hemiptera; family Cicadidae; genus Magicicada; species Magicicada septendecula. The sequence continues at coordinate 181,621,671 of CM068373.1, read as the reverse complement.
CTTCGTGAGTTCTTCAATGATCTATTAATCTCTAACAATCTGTGGCCCCCACGCTCACCAGACCTGACTTCCCCAGATTTCTTTTTGTGGGGCCATCTTAAGGAAAGGTGTACTGCAATAATCCGAGAACGCTGGAGGATTTAAAGAATAACATTACCGCTGCTGTAAGGGAAGTCATAGTTGATGTACTGAGACGAGTATCTGAAAACATGTGCCGTCAAGTCGATATGTGTTTACTACAAAATGGAGGACAATTTCAGCGTCTTTTATAAAGGTATTTAAATGTATTAAATACATTAAAAATGTATTAAATGATATTGATATTAAATGATGTTGGTAAATAAGTGTTGGAGTTCTGACTTATCTGAATCACCCTGTAGTATCACTTTCCTTCCTTCAAATCTGTCCGCATTCCAAACCTTCTTCTAACCTCACCAATTTTTTCTTCTAATTTTCTTTCAGTGATTAATTTATTCACAAAGTTCCAATGGCTAATCCAATCATATCTCTTTCTTTAATAAACATTGAGATTTTCCTTTATTATCCTCGCTTGTCACTCTGTCTACCCACTTAATCTTTCCACTTTTCACTACCACATTTCAAAACTTTCCAAATATTTCTCATCTTCCTTCTTCAATGTTTGTGTTTATGAGCCATAGGCACAACAATCCAGAAAAGAACATTGCACAAACCGTTTTCTATGACCAATAATATGCACCATACTATACACTAAAATAAGAACAACTGTTCCTAATAATATTTTTAAACATAAGCTAGTATTGTCTCATCTGTGTTGACAAACACAGTTTACAGCCTTTTTAAATATTACCCATAATAAATCAGCCAAATGCTTTGCCTACTTTATGACTACACATTATCAGTTATAGCTATCAGCAAACTTTTTCATCTAATAATATAATAATATATATAATACTTTCACTATGAACTTACTGTTGTCACTTCCCAAACGTTTCAAGATGTTATTTCTCTTCTTCAGTGGGTTGAGTACTAACTGTCGATTACAGAATAACCGTTACGGAATGGAGTGTGTGGTGGGGGTTGATGGTGGGAAGGGATTGGCGCTGAGGTTCGAATTATGTGTGTGGATCAGTGTGTCAAATAGTGTATGTGATTTGTAATGTATCTGTTCATTTAATATGTTGTTTGGTTGTAGTGTGTGATATCTGTATATTTCAAATTGTTCAGCTGTGTTTAGTTTTCTACTTTTTGGTAAGTAGTGTAATATTTCCATGTTGTGTTCTATGTTTGTGTAGCTGTGGTTTTCGTTATGTAAATGTGTGGCAAATGTGGAATGTATGTAGTTTGTGGTGAGGGCTTTTAAATGTTCAGAAAACCTGGAAGAAAAAGATCTTCCCGTCTGGCCGATATAGAATTGTGGACAATCATTGCAATTTAATTTATAAACCCCTGTTTTGCTGTATGTGTCAATGTCTTTGTTAGTATTGTTTATGTGTTTTCTAATGGTGTTGTTGGTTCTGTAAGCTACTTTATAATTTTGTTTCCTAAATGTGTTTGCAATTTTATGTGTATTGGAATTGTAGTTTTTTTTCATCTAAGTTTAACTATGGCATTGATTATTTCTAATTACAAGCAATATGTAGATAGTGCCATAGTCAAGAGGGCTATCGAGCTTACAACTTCCTCACTGGGTAAGGTCCCACTAGGGGTCTTGTGGGTAAAAAACATTTCACTAGAAGTCTTTCTCACCAAAGTTGCCATAAGGGTCTGTGGACTGCCTGTGAACAGTGTACTGATTTATTATTATTATTATTTAAGTGAATAATAAAACAAATATATCTTTATTTTGTAAGTAACTCTTAATTATTTCTTGCAAGTTTTTATATTATAAATAATATTTGAATAATATTATAAATAGTAATATTTTTATTACTATTTCTGCAAGTAAAATATATTGTATTATCACCTTACACATGTTTCATTCATTCATTTATAAACCTCTGATGATGCTGATTTAATCAGTGAAACATGCATAAGGTGATAGTAGGACTACAGTATATTTTACTTGCAGAAACAGTTAATATTTGAAGAACTATTCATTTTATACATATTGCAACAATACAGCCAAATGCTGTATTGAGCATTGATTTAAATAAATCAAAAATTTGCTTAATTAATATAAGTTTGGGGTAAATGGACAGGTCTGGGATTGTAAAAATGTTTCATTGTTATACTAGGGGAGAAATTAACCTGTTTCAACAGGCAAAGAACACCTGCTTGATTGTATGTGTGTTATGCGTGTAACTTGTGTGTGTTAGTGATGCATGTACAGACAGGAATCTCAGCTACCCTCCCCAAGTAATTACTAAAATAATTATTTTAATTCACTGTGTAAAAAATAATTAGTGTATAAACAAACAAAAGGCACGTAAGTGTGTGTAAATTTTATAGTTATCCACAGTATGAAAATGACGTTAATAGGACACACTACGCGAAGACAGTGCGAAATAAATGTGCCAAAAATATGCAAATTACCCTAAGACGCTCAAATTAATACAGTGAGTGCTTAATCAAATTAGCTATGATTTGTGCTATCTCGATTCCATGCAAAACATTGCCATTTGCAAAAAATTGCAAATATATGAAAAGGTTTGGGAGTGGGGGCTAGCATGTGATATGCAGGTCTCAACAAGATGATTTCAGAACCAACAGGTGCGGAATCTCAAGAGGGTATAAATTAAAGGTTTGACTGAAAACCCTTCTCTTCATTTCAAGACACAGTTGCAGTCGGACACACTGTACATCGGCAGAACAGTTTTATTTTATTTTTAAGTCTCATCTATGAATTAAGTGTGATGGATTGATAATAAAATAAAATTTTGTAAGTTATGAAATTTGTTTTTGGTTTAATTGGTTAATTTAATTAATTAATAAATAATTAATTAATTGTGTGTGTACTTTTCTTAGATATTTATTCTAACACTGTAAATTATTTTTGTTTAGAAGAAAAAATAGTTTACATTAATTATATAAATAAAGACAACTCTTGTAACTGAATAATGATGTTCATTTATTGACATTCAAAATTATGCGCCAGTCAAACTGCGCATGGCCAAGGCATTGGCTGATATGTGCTCCAGTCGGTAGCGAACAAGATTAGCAAAATATATTTTTTACAAGGTTAGTAATTATGGTTCTTTTAACGAGTCGAAATGGTCAGAGGGCAAGGAACAAGATACATTCTTACAGGTATTCTTAAACTAAATTATTATGGCTGAAATAAAACAATATTATTATTTAAATTGTCAATTATGAAAATTAATATCGAACCATTCGACGAAATGACGTCACTCCCTTCAAGCTGGCCGTGTTTTCGTGCTGGTTCGGGAAACAAGTATGGCTGCCGTCACCTCGCTTTTGACTGCTATGAACTGTTTGGGCTTCTCCCGCAGAAATAAATGAATATTCCCTTCTCTGCGAAGTAGTGTTGGTCCAGGAATATAGTGTAGAGTGTCCTCTCTTCTCCTGTGATGTCGTTTCGTGATGGGTTTCTTGTGAAGTGTCCGGTGTTCAAATATGTGTATCCGTGTTCTGCGAATATGGTCCAAAATTGTCTCAAAATGGCCGTTGATTTCTGATGCTTGTGTTTGATGATGTTATTACTGTTGTTTGGAATTAGTGAGGTGTTAAATATTAATAGTTAATGTTATTTTCATTTTTAGATAACCTCTGTTACACTCCGCATAACCATACTCGGTTTTACACAAAATTATTCCTTTTCGGTATTCTGTTAGTACATTTTCAACTAGTCGTCTTCACGATTAACAATAGACTAAAAGACTGAACGTCGTCGTTTTAGGGTAATTTGTGATATGTCTTTTTCCTCTTTCTATTGTTCAAATATAAAAATATCTGTCTAAGACTTGGTTCACCATCTAAATATACATAATAAGTTTTCTTATTTTTTACTGTATTTTCAATATTTCTTAATTTTACATAAATCTAACTACTCAGTAATATTGATTAATTAATTTTACATATTTGGATATATAGCTGGGTTTGTTTCAAGTTCATTTAAGCCCAAAAATTACAATTTTTTATAATTATTGTATGCCTCATATTTTGTACAAATTTAGTGTTTAAATGGTTTTTAAGTGTTTTTTCTGATAATATTTCCATGGAATATTCTTAATAACTCCGTGATTATCTTTGTTGTTAATAATTTTGCTGTTAAAACACTTTAATATTGATTAATTTACTGTTTAGTCTGATTTGATTACCATTATAGGCCTAGTATTATTTGTTTCAAAAAGAAGTTAATTTTCTTTCCTTTGTCATTCCATTCGCTAATAATTGTATCTGTATTAATTATATTTTCAATTTCTGTGTTGTATGTATTGAATTCTATTCCCTATTATGTAATTTGATTCTCTGATAGATAGTTTTGGGTTTACATTACTAGTCTGTTTTCTAAAGTGGTGTCTTAGCTAGTCTGCTTGTACATTATATATGGTTTACTGTTTTGAATAAAATTATTACATTTCTATTTCCTACTTGCCTCTCTGCCTTACAAACTTGAAAATTAAATAACATGATTTAAAAATACAATGGAATATCTTATATCTACTAAACTTTTTTTTTAATATCATTTAAACATAATAAAAACATCTTATGCCTAATAACACTTTCAGTTATCCACTGTCTCTTGTGTTTATTATAACTATTTTAGTAATATAATGAAATAAAAATAAAAACATCTTATAATTAATGGCACCTTCAGTTATGAACTGTCTCTAGTGTTCATTATAATTATTTTTGGTAACACAATGAAAAAAAAAATAAAAACATCTTATACTTATTATTTTCTTATACTACTTAATTATTTGAAAACACTTTTATTATCATAATTGACCTCAGTCATTAGACTGTCTTTTAGTTTTTATATAGTATTTCCCTACACTGATGGAGTTAGGGTGGAACGAAAAAACCAAGTTTGGATTTTTAATTTGTAATAGCGCGGAAAAGTTGCCTTTTGGTGTAGATAAGATAAAAAAAAAATATGAAAAATATTGGAGCACGTCTTGAGGTGCCGCAAGGACGATAAATTTTCATAAAATTGCAATTTTCGCTACATTTTTAAGTTTTTTTAAGAAGTTGTCAAACATTTTTTTTTATTTCAAATACTGTCAAAAAAGCAGTTTTTATATCAAAAAAGACATACAATTTTTTTTTTAACTTTTTGGATTATGTCTTGAGGTGCCGCAAGAGCGGTAAAATTTTATAAAAACACACTTTTTGTAACTTTTTCAAAGATTTTACGTGTCTCGATTATGCAATAAAAAGTTTCAAATAGGCGTTTTAATATGAATAGAAAGATAAAAACAGTTTAACTATTGCATTCCATCAATAGTGTAACTACTGATAAAAACATATTGCATCAAGAAAAGAAAGTAATTAAGTTGTACAAAAAAGTTATTTCAGAAGACCACGTTTCACTAATAGAGGAACCAAACTCAAAGTTTTTAGGCCACGTAACACCTAAATCTGGCACTGGAAAAGACATAGCAGACAGTATTATGTGTTTCTTGAAGATAGAGAACACAACGAACAACTTTTGAACTTTACTGCTATTGGGTGTGATGGAACCGTTGTAAACACTGGACATAAATGGTGTGATTTCTTTGATGGAAAATGAAATAGGAAGACCTTTACAATGGTTAGTTTGTTTGTTCCATGGAAATGAGCTACCTTTGCGACATCTTTTTTGTCATTTAGATGGTAAAACATAGGGACCCAATGAGTTTAAAGGCGAAATAGGTCAGCAGCTGGAAAACTGTGCTAATCTTCCTGTGGTTACTTTCTTGCCAATTGAAAATAACCTTCCTCTTTTGGAAAACATAAATGATTTAAGTACAGATCAGAAGTATTTATTGGATATGTGTATCGCTGTATCAAGTGGAAATTGCTCACTAGATTTATCTTTAAGAAACCCTGGAAAACTTGCTCACTCCAGGTGGCTTACATTAGCAAACCGTATACTTAGATTGTATGTGGCAACTGAAAATCCAACTGAAAACCTTAAGACTCTGGCTGAGTACATTGTGAAAGTGTATGCACCTGTGTGGTTTAACATTAAGTTAAAACCTTCATGTACTTATGGTTCCAAACATCTGTTTAAGCTTATCTCATATTCACGCTATCTCTCTGATGATTTCAAGAACGTTCTAAACCCGGTTATTCAAAGAAATGGGTACTTTGCTGCTGGAGAAAATCTCCTTTTGTCCATGCTATGTGATGAGCGCAAAAATGTAAGAGAACTTGGTTTACGACGTGTTTTAAAAGCAAGAACAGTAAGTAGAGGCGGAGTCAGGAAGTTCCAAAGATAAACTTTGACGCAAAGGATTACATCGACATGATCTCATGGGCTGAAAATGACGTAACTGAACCCCCCTTGGTAAAACATGTTTCCATTGACTCTCTCAAAGACTTTATACAGAAGACATCTGAAGCTCAACCAAATAGTAAAGTGGACCCGCTTATCGACTTTCCCCGGCTTCCTTGTCACATGCAAGCAGTGGAAAGAGCTGTGAAACTGGTGACCGAATCGGCTCAAAATGTCTGTGGTTCAATCGTAAGAGAAGGATATATAAGAGCAAAAATTGACTCACATGAGAACATGCCAAAATTTGATACAAAAAAAAACAGTTTAATGTGTCAATGAAGTAGAAACAAACATTTTGCAGCTGTAATATTTGTAATTATTAAGGGTTTTTTAAATCATAAAAAATGAACTTTCAATGTCTTTAAAAGTGTATTATGATATTTTTTTACGTGTGCTCTAATAAAAAAAATATATAATTGATTTGACAAGCTTTTATTTCAACCTTATTTACTACTATTTGTAACAACCAAAATGTTCGCAAAAGTTTCAAAATTAGCAAAAATACAAACTTTTTGACATTAAAAAATATTTTTTTATTATTATTATATTTTGTAATTAATAATTTTTTCCAATTCTAATGCTTATATATGTATTTACAACTATCTTTTGTAACATTATATGTACGAGAAAACCATAAAAAATAATTTATCAAAGTTTATAATTTTTCAATTTTTTTACAAACTTTAAGCTCTTTGCGGCACCTCAAGATGTTGTAGTATAGCAACCAAATTTTTTTTCCTTCTTTTTGAACCTAAAAGGCAACTTTTCCCCACTATTACAAAACTAAAAAAAAAAAAAATTAAAAAAAGGCCATTTTCGTTCCACCCTACTGATGGTAGTCTTTTTAATAGATTTCTTACACTACACTTCATTATAGTGTGTCACTTATTTTTGTCTACACTAATGGTAGTCTTTTTAAATAAATTTCTATTTCTTATACTACACTTTATTATAGTGTGTCACTTATTTTTGTCTATACTAATGGTAGTCCTTTTAAAGAATTTTTCACATATCATACTTATAACTAGTTTACAATTCGATTTTCTTTGGGATGTATCTTGTAACTTGTTACTGGGTCTAAATATATTGGTTTTAATTTTGTTAATGGTATTTATTCCATGATTATCATGTTTTGGAATAACTCTTCTTGTTTCTAGGCTCTTTGTGGGAATCTTGACCTATTTTGTCCTTTCTTCATTATTATATTAGTAATTTCTGGTCTTGTGGTTTCTCTGCTTCTTGACCTTGTACATTTCCATTATTAATATGGTTTTCATCCTTTTATTTCCTTTTTCTTGTCTTTCCCTTTTTACTGCTTCCCCAATCTACTGGGTATACTGCTGGTTTATTAGGTTTTTACATAGTAAGTTATTTTGACCAATGGTTTTCTTTGTTATTTTTCATTCTTATTAACATTTTATTGAACTAATATACAGTTTCTAGTTTAATCCTTAAAACAATTCATTCTTCTCACTCACTATGGAACTTTTCTCCTTTATTTATGTTGCATTAAGTTAAATGTTTAGCGTGATAATTTTGTTATGCTACAATATTGTTCTGTCATATGTGTGTATACTCCCATTCTTTCGTTTTTCATTTGTGTTTCATTATTGTACCATCTCTTCCAATCATCATTAGTCATTTTCTCCACCTTTTTATCGTTAATGTCATGGGTTGTCCTGATAATCTCTTCTGTATTACACTTTGCGTCTAGCTTCCACATTTCCTCATTAATTATTTTTGTATGTTAGTTATTTTAAAATTGTTGTGTGTATTGTATTGTAATAATGCAACTGGCGCCCACCCCAATAAACAGGTGTAATTGTAACATGAGTAGATAAAAATAAATAAATAATAATAATTAAACAATAAATAAATAAAAGATCGCATACGGTTCACCAATAATAAATTATAAATAAATACTTAAATATAATATTCAACATGGCAATATCGGGAAGTTTAAACAAACAAACAGAAAAAGTAAAAGAAAATAATATTAGAACACAAATAGACGAGTTAACAGAATATTTTAGAGAACAAACAGAAAAATTAAGAGAAGAAAGAAAAGCAAAATTAGAACAAGATATCGTAAATAAGACTGCGCACTTAGTATCAATGGACATCGATTCTAATATGCACATAGCGGCAGTAGAAAATACAAGTAAAACTATGATAGATGAACAAACAATTGTAATTGAAAATAAGAGAGAACAGACGTTCATAATTACTGATGATAATTCAAATACAATAATTAACACTAGGGAAGAATGCAAAATACAAAGTAAACAATCCTACCGTGTTGGCAAAAATATCCAAAGTATTGGTTACACACACACTAGTAGAACAATTATAAAAGGTAACACAAGTGAAACAAATCACACGCGACGAGGGTACGCACAGCAATTATTGATTGAACGATAATCATAATGATAATCACAATAATTATAAAAACTACAGAGGTTATCATAAGCGATGCACAAAAATATGTTCAACTGTGTATGTAAAACGCATACAGCGGAGTACTAGAGTGGAACAGGTGAGGTACGCAATGACGTCAGATGAGCTCACGACTCGCTACATTACAATGGAATATTAACAAGGGTGATAAGCAGCGGAAATGTTACATGGCGGCTACTATGCTACAAAGGAAACAATGTCCAGCTGCTAATCAAACAATATATGTCCGGGAGACGACACACAAGGCGATTGTTAACTTAAACTAGGGAGAGTTTAAATTGAACCACACTCAATACCCAAATGTGAATGAATAATTATTTTAAAAAAAAATATTACTGTTAATTATTAATGATAGAAAAGGAGTTAAATAATAAGGAATAATATTCTTGGATTTCGTTGTCCATGACGTGTCCGTTACTTAACTAAATATCACTATAATATTGACGACTCGGAACACAAAGTTTTTTATAAGTAAAAACGTAAAGTTTTACCTTACAGCCTAAACCGGCTTTCACCTATAGAAGGCTTCATCAGAGGCTGTCGTTAGTAGCGCTGCTCGTCTTGTTGTTGGCGACGAGAAAGTGTTTCGAAAGATTGAAGCTGTGTGTGTGTGGTGAGATGTGTTCGAATAATGCGTGCGATTTGAATTGTGTCTTTTCGTTTAGGATGTCGTTTTTATTTGTTTTTGTGTGTTTGTATATTTCTAATTGTTCTAGAGTGTCTAGTTTTCGGCCTTTTGTGTGTACGTGTAGTATGTTCATGTTATTGTCGATGTTTTTATATGTGTGGTTTGCTTCAATGAGGTGGTTTGCGAAGGTAGATTCTGTAGTGGTGTGGAGTGCTTTTGTGTGTTCAATGTATCTCTGTTTGAAGCTACGTCCTGTCTGGCCTATGTAGAATTTACTGCAATTTGAACAATTTAGTTTATATACACCGGGTAGATCGAATTTGTTTTGTGCTTTGGGCATGCGTTTTGATAGTGTGTGTTCTGTTTTGTTAGTAGTTTTGTAAGCGATTCTGTATCCTGCTTTTTTGAATTTGTGGGCAATTTTTTCTGTTTGTTTGTTGATGTATGTTAGTGTTATGAATTTGTTGTTTTCTGTCTTTATCTGTTGTTTGTTTTGTGTTTTGTGTAGGAGTTTACTGACTATTGTTCTGTCATAACCGTTAGATTCTGCTAGATATTTTATCGTGTTTAGTTCGTCTTTGTAGTCTATTTCATCTAAGGGGATGTTGTTAAGTCTATGTATCATGGTTCTAAAAGCAGCTAGTTTGTGTTGTATTGGGTGATTGGAGGTGTTGTGTATTAGTGTGTCAGTTGTAGTTGGTTTTCTGTATATACTGAATTTGTGCCTGTGTTCTAGTTTTGTGATGGAGAGGTCTAAGAAGTTTATGGTATTGTTGTGTTCATATTCGGCAGTGAAGGTTATGTTTTTATGTATTTTGTTTATGTGCGTTAGTAACTGTTCACATTGTCTTTTGTTTCCCCTGTATAGTATTAGAATGTCATCAACGTATCTGTGCCAATATAGTATTTTATGTGAGTGTCTGTCATTGTTTGTGAGTATTTTTGTTTTTTCTAAGTGTTGGAGGAAGACTTCTGCTAGAATGCTGGATATGGGGGAGCCCATGGGTAGGCCATCGTTCTGTGTGTAGTATTTATTGTTATAAGTAAAGTAGTTTTGTTTTGTGATAATGTTCAGAGTTTCTGTTATTTCATTGATAAGTTCGTCTGGTGTGTTGTTCTGTTTGAGTTTGTTTTGTAGGATGGTGATTGTTTCAGAGATGGGGATGTTTGTGTACAGGTTTTTAATGTCAAAGGAGGCTAATGTGGCATTATGGGGGATGTGTATGTCTTTTATTTTTGTTACTAGGTCAGTGTTGTTTTTTACTGCAATGTTGTTGTCTATTTGTGTGTGTTGTCTAATAATTTTGTCTAGATATTTTGCCAGTTTGTGTGCAGGGGCATTACGGTAGTTGATAATGGGGCGGATCGGAATGTCTTCTTTATGGATTTTGGGAAGCGCTTGGAGTGTAGGTGCTGATGGTCGGATTTGTTTCATGTAGGGCTTTTGTTTATGTGTCATAATGTGTTTGGCTTTGTTGACTATTTGTTTTACTGAGTTTTGGTATCTGTCGGTGGGGTCGTGTTTTAGTTCTGTGATGTTGTTCTGTTCTATGAAGTCTTGTACTTTTTTGTGTAGGTTGTCTGTGGGGATTACAACACGACTGTAATTATCCCCACAGACAACCTACACAAAAAAGTACAAGACTTCATAGAACAGAACAACATCACAGAACTAAAACACGACCCCACCGACAGATACCAAAACTCAGTAAAACAAATAGTCAACAAAGCCAAACACATTATGACACATAAACAAAAGCCCTACATGAAACAAATCCGACCATCAGCACCTACACTCCAAGCGCTTCCCAAAATCCATAAAGAAGACATTCCGATCCGCCCCATTATCAACTACCGTAATGCCCCTGCACACAAACTGGCAAAATATCTAGACAAAATTATTAGACAACACACACAAATAGACAACAACATTGCAGTAAAAAACAACACTGACCTAGTAACAAAAATAAAAGACATACACATCCCCCATAATGCCACATTAGCCTCCTTTGACATTAAAAACCTGTACACAAACATCCCCATCTCTGAAACAATCACCATCCTACAAAACAAACTCAAACAGAACAACACACCAGACGAACTTATCAATGAAATAACAGAAACTCTGAACATTATCACAAAACAAAACTACTTTACTTATAACAATAAATACTACACACAGAACGATGGCCTACCCATGGGCTCCCCCATATCCAGCATTCTAGCAGAAGTCTTCCTCCAACACTTAGAAAAAACAAAAATACTCACAAACAATGACAGACACTCACATAAAATACTATATTGGCACAGATACGTTGATGACATTCTAATACTATACAGGGGAAACAAAAGACAATGTGAACAGTTACTAACGCACATAAACAAAATACATAAAAACATAACCTTCACTGCCGAATACGAACACAACAATACCATAAACTTCTTAGACCTCTCCATCACAAAACTAGAACACAGGCACAAATTCAGTATATACAGAAAACCAACTACAACTGACACACTAATACACAACACCTCCAATCACCCAATACAACACAAACTAGCTGCTTTTAGAACCATGATACATAGACTTAACAACATCCCCTTAGATGAAATAGACTACAAAGACGAACTAAACACGATAAAATATCTAGCAGAATCTAACGGTTATGACAGAACAATAGTCAGTAAACTCCTACACAAAACACAAAACAAACAACAGATAAAGACAGAAAACAACAAATTCATAACACTAACATACATCAACAAACAAACAGAAAAAATTGCCCACAAATTCAAAAAAGCAGGATACAGAATCGCTTACAAAACTACTAACAAAACAGAACACACACTATCAAAACGCATGCCCAAAGCACAAAACAAATTCGATCTACCCGGTGTATATAAACTAAATTGTTCAAATTGCAGTAAATTCTACATAGGCCAGACAGGACGTAGCTTCAAACAGAGATACATTGAACACACAAAAGCACTCCACACCACTACAGAATCTACCTTCGCAAACCACCTCATTGAAGCAAACCACACATATAAAAACATCGACAATAACATGAACATACTACACGTACACACAAAAGGCCGAAAACTAGACACTCTAGAACAATTAGAAATATACAAACACACAAAAACAAATAAAAACGACATCCTAAACGAAAAGACACAATTCAAATCGCACGCATTATTCGAACACATCTCACCACACACACACAGCTTCAATCTTTCGAAACACTTTCTCGTCGCCAACAACAAGACGAGCAGCGCTACTAACGACAGCCTCTGATGAAGCCTTCTATAGGTGAAAGCCGGTTTAGGCTGTAAGGTAAAACTTTACGTTTTTACTTATAAAAAACTTTGTGTTCCGAGTCGTCAATATTATAGTGATATTTAAGGAATAATATGTGTAAAAAAGGTTAGAAATTATATTTAAGAAAATGTTATGATTGAAAAGAAAATGTTAAGGAATTAAATTAAATAAAGAATGTTATTTTAAAAGAAAGGTAAGAAATGTATTAAAAATGTTGAGGAATGTTAGTGTAAAGAAATGTTAAGAAATGAAAGGAATGTTATTATTGATGTTGTTATTGATATGAAGAAAGGATTAGAGATGAGAAATAAATGTTATAATTGTCAGAACGGCTGATCAAGTGAAATCTTCATACCGTAGTGGAAATGCAAGGACACAGAATAAAGCGATAGTGAAAGTCAAGGGCAGAGATTAGTTAGAGCTCAAATACTACGATTAAAACATTGAGTGAGTAAAGCACATAAAGTCTGGATATCGATGTGTTTCTAAGGTAGTCGTCTGTAGCGATAATGCGACTCACTACGAAGCTAAAAAAAAGGTGTATTTCAGCACATGGTAAGAATGAAGAAAATTATGAGCGATCAGAAAGGTAATGTCAAAGAAATGTAATAAAGGGTAATGAAAGTTAATGTATTATATAAGTAATGTAAGAAATGGTAAGTAATGATCTTGTTAAGAAAAGAGTTAAGGAACGAAGGTAAGAATGTATGAGTAAGGAAATGTAAAAGTACAGAGAGAAAGATGGTATAAATACGAAGAAATGCAGAGCATCCAGAAAGAAAATAAGGGAAAGCTAATTGCAGTGGATTTTTTGGGACCACTTCCAAGATCAAGTCGTGGAGTGAAACACATACTTGTTTGTATTGATGTATTTTCCAAAGCCGTCCATCTGTATACAATTAGGCGATCCACAACTAAAGTTGTTGCAGAAATACAATCCTGCATATGGTAAAATGAAGAAGGTACTTAGCGACCAAGGAGTGCAGTTCCAAAGCGATGTATGGGAAGAGAACAATGACACTGAGCCCGTCCAAGGTCAATGCACCGATCAGCTGTATAATGGGGGGTGAAAATATTGCATTCCATCACTGGCGAGCGTTATACTGACCTACTCATTATTATGTGTCGTTTAAATGATGTAAACTAAAGTTAAGCTAATATAATATTATTTGTATTTGTCTAGAACAAATAGACAAAAATTTAATAAATAAATATTTATTAAATTTTTTTTTCAAGCAGAGGAATAATGCAACGACACAGCCATATGCTGTATTGAGCATTGATTTAAATAAATATAAAATTTGCTTAATTAATATAAGTTTGGGGTAAATGGACAGGTCTGGGATTGTAAAAATGTTTCATTGTTATACTAGGGGAGAAATTAACCTGTTTCAACAGGCAAAGAACACCTGCTCAATTGTATGTGTGTTATGCGTGTATCTTGTGTGTGTTAGTGATGCATGTACAGACAGGAATCTCAGCCACCCCAAGTAATTACTAAAATAATTATTTCAATTCACTGTGTGAAAAATAATTAGTGTACACAGACAAAAGGCACCTAAGTGTGTGTAAATTTTATAGTTATCCACAGTATGAAAATGACGTTAATAGGACACACTACGCGAAGACAGTGCGAAATAAATGTGCCAAAAATACGCAAATTACCCTAAGACGCTCAAATTAATACAGTGAGTGCTTAATCAAATTAGCTATGATTTGTGCTATCTCGATTCCATGCAAAACATTGCCATTTGCAAAAATTGCAAATATATGAAAAGGTTTGGGAGTGGGGGCTAGCATGTGATATGCAGGTCTCGACAAGATGATTTCGGAACCAACAGGTGCGGAATCTTGAGAGGGTATAAATTAAGGGTTCGACTGAAAACCCTTCTCTTCATTTCAAGACACAGTTGCAGTCGGACACACTGTACATCGGCAGAACAGTTTTATTTTATTTTTAAGTCTCATCTATGAACGAATAAAGACGTTCAGTAATTGTGTTTATGATATTTTGGGAAATGTAAAGTACCGGGACCGTTTAAGTCAGCAGAGTATCTACGGAGAAGCTACAAGAGGGGGCGTGGGATGTTGGACATTAGGAGATGCTTTTTAGACGCCTAACCGACGACTGAGATCCACCTTGCAGCAGATAGTAATTCTCTGAGACGGACCACACACTGCTGGAGAACAACGCTGGACTCTGGACATACCCAGGACCACACCAAGCCAGGAGTAACGGAAACCCAACTCTGGACAACGCTGGACCCCGCCAATAAGTCGTAAGATCATCAAAACTCGAGGTGACATGCATAATGCATTTATAAATGATTTAAAAAAAAAAGAGCTCATAAAGACTATATAAAAAGACAATAAATTAAAACAAAAAAAGTTTATAGTTAGAAATAATATATTAGAATCTTAGATAAATGTTTTAGTCATAAGAATGAGCGATCGCATATAAAGAAATATAAAAAAAAGAGTTTAAATTTGAGATAGTATATTTTTGTCATCAAAGTAAATAATTGAAATGATTTGATATTTGCATTTGGTAGAAGAAAATAAGTTAAATTTTGAATATGAAACAAATGCCAGTCTAAGAGTAATGAATATAATTTTAAATTTATTTTTTTTTAAACATTGGTATAGACTGAGTAAGCTGAGGTCAGATCTGAATTAAAAGAATTCAATTAAAATTACATTTAAATTTTATTTAGTTTTTAGTAAATCAAATAGAATAAATGTCTCGAGTAAGATTATTAACATGTCTAGATGTAAGTGTGTTTTAAATGTGTGTAACACCGTATAGTTTAAGAGATAAACACTTAATAACGAGTGATATCTTGATCGAATATTATTAACAATGTTTTATTCTTTATAATGTTTGATAAAACAATAAATATGAATTTTTAACTACTCATAAATCTACTATCATATTATAGTTACACCTGGTATTGTTATAATTACTTCCAACCTACATTTAATCATATGTACCGTTGTATAGAATTGTCGCCCATGAACGTGGAGCTCGACACGCCTACATTTAATGATTAATGTATGCTCTATGATTACCAGTGTTTGATAATTTATATTATTATAAAAATACGTTCTACTTTCTTTATATTTGTCCTTCAAATCAGTACTTTGACATTATTCAGCTAATGTGCTGTTTCTAATAATAATACATGTTCCAAATATCATTCTTGTCATCTTTTATCTTATTTATTTTATTTGACTTGGTTTATTAAAGGTTTTACTAAGCTCACTTAACAGTCTATTTGGGAAACTTGTCTTGTCAATTCATCTCTGTCAAATTGTCTCTTTATGTTGTAGTGTCATATTATGCAGATAGTAAATTTACTACTGTTCACTTGAAGGTCTTTTCTCCTTTCATTCTTTAATGGTTTATAATTTTAACTATTACATTCTTCCTTGTTACCTATACTTGGTTCTTACTTATATTTATTTTAGTATCATTCACTCTCCTGGTGTTTTTATTATTATGGAACGTTTTGTGACGTTACATATGCTCCCCTCTCAAAATTGATAATTTGTGAAAAACAAGTTTCTTGGTTTGATGAAATTATCATTTTAATTTGGTTAATTATCTTTTAAAACTCCTGCTTTCTTCTTATATAACTTTACTAGCACTACTACCCATCGCGGTTTCGCCCGCAAAAAGAGTACAGACTGATTAAATAACAACTTCCTCATCAATGCCATACATTATTTGTAGTTTAATACAATAAATTTACGTGATTACTTGCTATCTATATTGCCTTTGTGGCCTAAACAAAACAAAATTACTACAACTTATCATTATTATTATAGTTTATATAACATATTGCGAATTGTATTTGTTTCACAAATTTGTGAAATGCAATGTTTTTTAACTCTTTCACATAACATACTATGTTCCACTTTGTACACTGCACTTTTATAATTACACTTAGTATTGTTTTCTATGGTTACAGTGTTTTTAGAGTACAAAGGTTCTAATAGTTTGATACATAATCCCAATATAACATAATTTTTGATAACATAATTATAAAAAATCATTCAGTTTTCATGAAAATTATAAACATTAATGTATCTCTCGGTGTACTCGTATACTCTCTGTGTATATTAGCTATATCTGTTGCCCGCGACTTCGTCCGCGTCGAAGAATATTTTTGTCTAAAGTACCTATGTCCTTCCGCGTATTTCAAGAAACTAAAAAAGTAAGTTAGAAGATTTTCAGTTCCTTAATTCTACTGCTATGATTTTCAGTTGCTATCTTTCCAAGACCTCTCTGTAAACAACATTCCTGGTTTTCCTTTCTGGCTGGAGGATGACCAAGCTATCAGATGAACTGACTCTCGAGCACGCCACGTACAACTGGCCATGGGAGAAACAGTCACTCCTGAGATCCACACCAGCCACTTTTAAACTCTGTCCCTGCGCCTTATTAATCGTCATAGCATAACAAACTTTAACCGGGAATTGCAGACGTTTAAACTCAAAATGGTAATCCAATGGAATCATTGGAATTCGGGAGATGAAGACAGTTTCTCCCTGACTGACGCCTGTGAAAATCTGGGCTTCAATCACGTGCTTGTACAGATTTTTTACTTGAAGCCTAGTGCCGTTACAGAGTTTGGGTGGATTTAGATTGCGCAAAAGCATGATTGGAGCACCAACCTTAAGGTAGAGGACGTGTGGTGGGATTCCTGGTGGATCGAGTGTGTGCAAAAACTCTACAGGATAATGGACCGCATCTTGTACCTCCACTACCGAGTCAATAGATTCATACTTCATGAGTTCATTAGGTAGCTTCTCTAGTAGAAGATTATTGATAGAATTGGCTGAATCGTTGGTTGGAGTAAGAATAGCCCTTTACCTTGAGCCATGATATACAATCTGCACCACTCTGTTGAATATTACTTCCATAGATCTTGTCAGTCAGGCTTGTTAAATCTCTTACAACGGAGCAAAGATTATTTGGAATATTTATTTTTCCATCCTCCTCTTCTAAAATCCTTCCATCCCCAATATCAAGTAATAATTTAGAAAACTCCTCTGCTCTCAAATCATGTTGAAGGTGGACACGCATGTTAACTCTTAAGGACAGTATTTTGAAATTAGGCCATAAAGTGGATGACTTTAGACAGGCCTTAAGTTCATCCGCACGTGTCCCTCGTGGAACAACGGGTAATGTTTGTCTGAAGTCACCAGCCAAAAGCACTGTAACTCCACCCATAAGGATTTTGCGGTCTCTAATATCCTGGAGTGTTCTGTTCAGAGCCTCAACGCCTCTTTTATGAGCCATAGTGCACTCATCCCACACTATTAATTTAGCTTCACGAAGCACCTGTGCCATATCACTCTGCTTAGAAATATTACAAAGTGCAGACTCAAAATGATTCAGGTTAAGTGGTAACTTGAATGCAGAGTGAGCAGTCTTTCCTCCTTCAATCAAGGTAGCTGCAATACCTGATGAAGCAACTGCAACTGCGATATTCCTTTTGCACCTAACTGTGGCGAGCAACAGATTTATCAAGAACGTTTTCCCAGTGCCGCCAGGAGCGTCCAGAAAGAACAATTTCCCAGAATCACAATTAATACTGTGAGTGATTTTGTCATAGGCATCTTTTTGTTCTTGATTTAATTTTAGAAAATTTACAGCCACTGTTTCAGTCAACCGAACACAATCATAGGACAGTTCGTTCAGGTATTGATGGTTGCTGATAACTTCTTGCTGTCGTGATGGTGTTGGAAGACCGAACTCTTTGAGTGTTTTACCCGACATGCATATGACAGTATCCTCAAGAAGCTTAAGGCATTGGTTGTAAACAATGTCCTGGACTAATTGGACGTCTCCGCGCTCTCTTTCTATTTGCCTTCTAACATCTTCTGCAAGACTGTCTCGGCTATTTCTCCCACAATTTTAGGGGGTCTGCCACTTGGCAGAATACTAACATTATGGCAAATAGCTCACGAATTTTATTAGGAGAGTCAGAGATAGAAGCTTCTTCAAGAGTACGGTCCCAATGGGCATCATCCTCCAGCAAGCCAAGTGCTCTACACGCCGCTTGAAATGTTGGCTGAACTACCCCTGCGATAGTTTTTAATGCAGTAAATGATACAGGACCGCAGATCTCATGTAAGAGGAGGCGTAAATAGTAGCACTCAGCATTGCCAGGATGGACAGTGTATACTCTACCCAACACCTGATCTTTTTTTACCCCTGGATAGCCTGTCACAGATTTACCTTGCTTCCTCCTGCAGAATTGATTGCTTTTCCATACGTAGTAGGACGGAACTTCGCAATATAAAAGGGTCCTTGCGAAGGCATCAACTTTACACAGGTCAAAAAAT
Organism: Magicicada septendecula; assembly: GCA_034769895.1. Lineage (NCBI taxonomy): Eukaryota > Metazoa > Arthropoda > Insecta > Hemiptera > Cicadidae > Magicicada > Magicicada septendecula. Next base: position 181,602,489 of record CM068373.1, on the reverse strand, counting down.
CCCAAAAGTGTCGTTTTTGGAGGATTATTTATCCTGACAATAGTAAAAGTCAGTAGCAGATACAGTTTTCTTGAGAGGAGCCTTTGCCTTTGGGTCACGCTGTGGTATGTCTATAGAATAGCCGTCTTCTCCACGACAGAACATCAAAGGGTATTGAAGAGCATCATAGGCATGGTGTGTCTCACTGATTCGTATCAATCTATTGTCTCTGCTATGGAGAACGATATATCTTTTATCAAAATCCTGGCTGACAATGAGAATTGCCACTTCTCTAGTTGTTGGAACATTGAAACGACCATGGTGTTCTCCAGAAGGCTTCATATTTGCTTTAATAACTACCTGAAACTCCTTCTGGTCCTTGGGAACAGAATCAACAGCAGCCTTAAAATCCAAAATATACTTGTTGTGCTCATGAAGTAATTTCTGCAGCTGGCTAACCAATCCTGGCTTGACGCCAGGGTATATTCCACAACGGATATCCCTCTCTTTGTCATCATCACCAACAAAGTATATTTGGAGAAATGAAGGCTGTTGCTCAGGCTCAGCCATAAGACTCCTTATCCTGTGATAGACCTGGCCCTGTACTTTATAAGTTGGCATAAAGTTTCCTTCTTTTACCTCTTTGGCTCCAAAAGACGTCATTTGGAAGCATCCATTGTACTTCCGGGTAGCAGGAAGAAAGTGCTCAGTCATTGCATGCTGGTGATTGAGGAGACTGTGTAAGGGTTCAGGATAGGGCTCAAGGAGAGGAAGCTGGACCTTACCATTATTGCAACACAAACCAGGAGTCTCATCCTTCCACTTCAGTGCACGGCACCAGTTACATGGTGACCGAACTCCAAGCTCAACGAACTTGTCAGTGGAATAATCTATTTCTGGTTCATATTGAAATCCGGACAAAAGTTTATCCCAGGTCAATAATCTATTATGTGCTCTCTTTTCATTATATTTCGCAGAAGCTACTGGATTGATATGGGGGTTATTAGATGCATATTTTTTAACAGCCTCCCTATGAACTGTTGGATGACTTTTATTGTATTTTTTTACGGCCTCTCTATTAACTGTTGGATGATTTTCATTGTATTTTTTTACAGCCTCCCGGTTAACTGTCGGGTGACTATCAGTATATATTTTGACTGCCTCCCTATGTACTTTTGGGTTGTTTTTGGCATATTTGGTAGCAGCTTCCGTTACTTGTTTTTTCCTGATTGCATTTGCAAACCTTTTTCTGCGTTTTTTTCCTCTTTTCCCTTTGACTGATGCTACAGTCGAAGCAACAGATTCGTCTGAACTTGGACTGGAGAGGTCAACGTAAGGAGAGGATTGGGACTGGGAGACAGTGCAAGACAAATTCAGTTGACATTCCGCTGGGTTATTGGTATTCGGGGATTCGGACAAATTCAGTTGACATTCCGCTGGGTTATTGGTATTCGGGGATTCTAAGTTAACTGTATTATGTGTTGATTCGGCCAAGGGAATTAAAACATCAAATTGCCCTTCATTGAAATCTCCAGTGAACCGAATTCTTTTGACTCCCTGTAATGCCTCCCCAAAAATAGCAAGAATAGAGCCACCTTGAAACACCTGAAACTCATAAGGAAATATTTCTCCAGCAGCCTTGAGCTCGCAAGTAGTCCCATATGTGTACGGCCTAGACATTTCGGCAAGGTACAGACGTTTGGTACCATAAGCAGCTCCAGACCGCTGGTGAGTAAAGCATTTGAACCTTTGCCAGTTATTGGACACGTGATTCACTATTTCTGCACGAACTTGAGCAGCCCTTGAAACGTCGCCGTGCACCAGATAGGACAGGGAGGAGAAGAGACACACGCCATCACCACTTATCTTTACTATTCGGTAAGGAATCTGTAATCCGTTGCTTATTATAAACTCAATTTCCTCGTCCATTTTCTACTTTCAAAATAGAACGTTTATTTAGCTAATAGGTATCAAAATTCGTAGCTGCTTACTTAGGTACTTAACTAAAAAAGCGAGAGCGCACAAACCGATCAGACCGACTGACTTAGCGTAGCGTAGGTAATTATGTTATTTTATTATATTTAACATAATAATGTTAAATTATGTTATTATTACTATTATTGTTATGTTACTGTTATTTTATTATATTTAGCATATTGGTCTGTATCAAACTTTACATAAATTATGTTAAAATTTGTATAATCTGTAATATTCAGTTGATTGTTTGTCTGCTAGAGCGCAGACTACGTTTCTTCACTGACAAAAAAAACAAACACTATTTACTTAGTATGGCTATAATGTTATTAACCATGTATTATTAACCAAAATAATGAATTTACAGAGATGGTGCTGTTTCTAGTGTTTTAGATTTGTAGTTGAGGTGTAATTTAGTTAACTTGTAAACAGAAACGATCTCACCGAAAGGTTTTCAATGATGACGTCTGGATTGAGCTGATATTAGCAGAATTTATTGTTTGTTCATCGATTTTCTGGTGTGGATCAGTTTATTCCAATGGATATCTCGGATGTAGTGTCTAGTGCTGATTAATTCCGAATATAGTAGTGTAGAAGTTGATTATGATGTAGTGTAGAAGTGGTTAATTCCGAATATTCTTTGAAATTTATTTAACTTTTATAGGACATTACACTTTTTCATCTCACATTGAATTGCATTTAACAATTAATATTTCTTGTTAGTCAGTTGCTCCTAGTAACCAATAAATGTTTATACTTTTTTATTAGGTAACCTAGATACCTTTTTGTAAATAGGCTAATAATTATTGTTATTATTTTGTTTCTTCTTTTAGAAAAATAATTCTTTACAAATTTTGGTTTTAGTTAAATTTCATTTATATACGATTTTTCTTTTTGTCTTTACTTAAACTTGTCTACTGACTTTTTCGAATTTAATTTCTTTTATTTTAGTTTATTTATGATTTAACTTTTAGTGAATGTATCACTACTCTGCCCTACTTTTACTTGCTATCTCTCTAGCAAAATACCCGTGCTTCGCTACGGAGTTTCACGTTGTACGTAATTATACAATTATTGCTCGCTTAATAGTATAGGATTAGATAGATTGTACAAATTCTCAACTCTTAGTTTGTTTATTTACATTCATAGCAACAGCTATTTATTATTTATTTCGAGAAAATCGTTAGAGCCGTTTCCGAGAAAAAAGGACATACATTTATTAATTAATTGAACTTCAAAATTTTCTCGACTATAAGAACCTGCAAACAACAAAGTTTTTTTCAATTTAAAACAAAGATTAAAAACTCGGGACTAAATGTATTCAGGGTTTCCAGTAAACTGAGATGTCAACCACTTACAGTGGATAAATTTCAGTATTTGGTTTTTTGCCCCTTAGGAGTGAAAGTTTGTAAAACCGTTTCTTAGTAAGACCTATGGTGAAGCTATGTTCAAAGTTTCATTGATATCCATTCAGTGGTTTCAGAGATATCGTGAAACCAGAAGGTTTCAGAGGTATCGTTCTGGGGAAGGCTCGTCGGACGACTCCCGCGCTATTTCCTACGCGGGAGACTTCCACCGATGCTATGGTAACCAGAATCTATTCTATTGGGTTGCCATAGTAACCAGATCTAATAGTTTTTTAAGACCCAAAGGACCCCCCAGAGGATCGTATCGAAAAAACACTTGTCCTATGTTGGTTCTCCCGTTGCGTAAAATATTTGTGCCAAGTTTGGTTGAAATCGGTCCAGTGGTTTAGGAGATGTGGAAGACCCCAAAGAACCCCCAAAGGACCCCATCGAAAAAAACACCTATCCTATGTTGGTTCTCCCGTTGCGTAAAATATTTGTGCCAAGTTTGGTTGAAATCGGTCCAGTGGTTTAGGAGGAGATGTGGAAGACCCCAAAGAACCCCCCAAAGGACCCCATCGAAAAAAGCACCTCACCTATGTTGGTTCTCCTGTCGCGTAAATTTTTGTGCCAAGTTTGGTTGAAATCGGTCCAGTGGTTTAGGAGGAGATGTGAAAGACCCCAAAGAACCCCCCAAAGACCCCATCGAAAAAAACACCTATCCTATGTTGGTTCTCCCATCGCGTAAAATATTTGTGCCAAGTTTGGTTGAAATCGGTCCAGTGGTTTAGGAGATGTGGAACATACATACATAGATAAAATGGGGGGGGGGGTTTGCCCCTTAGGAGTGAAAGTTTTTAAAACTGTTTCTTAGTGAGCACCTAAGACCTATGATGAAGCTATGTTCAAAGTTTCATTGATATCCATTCAGTAATTTTTGCTCTACGTTGATTCTATGTCAGTCAGTCAGGCAAACTTTCCTCCCCCTTTTTCCCCCTTTAACGGTCGAATTTCCAAAAATCCCTTCTTAGCGGATACCTACATCACATAAGGAACCTACATGCCAAATTTCAAGTTTCTAGGTGTTATAGTTTCGGAGATTTCGTGATGAATCAGTGAGTCAGTGGTATTTCTCTTTTATATATATAGATAATGTTTGATAAAACAATAAATATGTATTTTTAACTACTCATAAATCTACTACTCATATTATAGTTACACCTGGTATTGTTATAATTACTTACAACCTGCATATATAATTTGTGTTGTTATAATATATATGTATATATATATATATATATATCTATATATATATATAGCGACAATACAAGCATATGCTGTAATGCGCATATATGAAATAAAATAAATATTTAAATTAATTTTAGTAATATATAATAGATGAGCAGGTGTGAAATTGGAAGCTGGCTTATAAACAGGAATCAACAGGAACATCACGCGATTGCCGTTGAGAGCGTGTACGCAAGTAAATAGAGTGTGTGCGTGAAGCCTGTTAGAGTCTGAAAGTCTGCAACCTCACCCCAAGTAAATGCTAAATTAAGATTGTATTTAATTTTAAGCAAACCATAAATGTTAGAAAGAGTATAAAAACTTCTAAAAATGCGTAAAAATGAGACACATGTGCAGTGTGAATTCTACATAATTCGAACAATCAATGTGAATTCTGTGCAATTTTTAAAGCATAATAATTACACTAATGACGCGATCATTATGATAATTATTGTAGCGTGACAGAAAATCCACTACATTTTAAGTCATGTGAAATCATAAAGTTTAATTACACCAACAAATGTTATAATAATATTGAATGACATTTAAATAAATCAGAGGAATGAACCACAATAAAATAAAAATCCTCACTACATTATATATAAAAACCACTGTATTAAAAACCAAAGAAAGTATCGAAGCAACTCATCAACTCATAGTATAATATCAGTAAGTTACCCAGGAAGCTCAGAGCAGTAAACCAGTTATATAAGACCATATCAAGAAAAAAGGAGAATCAATTAAAGAGTGGTGAATACCAAAATACCCCAAAAACAAGAAGAGGGAAGAATAAAGTTTGTGAACAGGAAGAAAACAATACCCTGAAACCTGTATAGAAGAATAAAGTCAGTTCAGTGAATAAATTAAATACTCCAAACTAAACCTCAGCCGAGATGACACCAAGTACCTTGGTTTACCCAAGAATGAGGAAGGAAGAACAGAAGAGGGAAGACTAGACGAGGGACAAGAATGAAGACTAGAAGAGGGACAAGAATGAAGACCAGAAGGAAGATACGAAGAAGGACAAGAAGGAAGACAGGAGGAGAGGAAGAAATAGTATGAAAGAAACACCGTAGTAAAACCTATTATTATATAAACTACTATCAGCCCCAAACCCACAAACAAAAACTATGCAAAAGAAAGTATAACATACCCAAAATCTTATAAAAATGTAATTATTGAGAAAACTAAAGTGCTGTATAGCGTTATAAGAAGTGCACCGACTAAAGCTATTGTGTAATAAAGAAAATAAACTAGTCTTAACGGTCCATGATTACTAAAGGTCTGGTCTGAGATAATAAGACTCAAAATATCAGAACCAACAGTGAAAGTGAATTTGTGTAAGTGTTTTTTAAAAAATGCAATAAACTTAAAGTTGGTGATACTATAACTTATCTGTATGCTATATCACAACTTTAAAATCTAATAATAAGCAGCATAATAAAATAATAAAATGGAAGATTTCCAGTATTTTATTATTTTAAGGTAAATCTTTATTTACAAGACATTTGTAAAAAATGATAATAAATAGAGTATGGGAGTTAATGTTTACTGAGGTAGGGGATCACAATAATAATGGTTTAAACCAGAAAGGACTGGTATTAATATAGTATTAATAAGTGTAAAATGTTTAAATAGACTGTTATTTCACAGTCCTAAAATCAATGTGTTAATAAATGTATTTGTAAGGTTTTTAGAAAATAAGATTTATGTTATGTGTTTTAAAAAGAATTATGTTTGATAAATAATAGCCAACATACCATTAATAATGTTCTAATAGGGATGCTATGTTAGCTCAAAAATAGTTAAAAGATATATGTTCAAACCATATCTGCAATATGTTCAATTGTGCAGATTGCTAAACAATGTTCATAATTATTTATTTTAATAACTGTAGTGTTAAGTAACTACTACACCACACAATAAATTATAAACCATGTTATTTTCATATAATTGTAATTATGTAAAGTCAGAGGAGGAATTAAGTTTAAATTATTTGAGAAAGAAAGAAATATAAAATTCTAAAATCTAGGCCATTTGGTGAAATCACAGAACCAATATAAACTAGTATAATTCACTAATAAATCCTGTAAACTACCAAGATTTATATAAGATAACTCAATTAACCACTAATAGGAATGATCCTATGAGTTAAAATGATAATAAGGAAATATACCTTAACATTTTGTAAATTTTCAAAATATATAAATCAATTAATTTTAAAGAGCAATGTCAAATTTACAGATTAACACAAAAAACCAGTTCAAAGGTGTAATTTATATGTATTTAAGGAAAGGAAGAGGAATATGATTAATTAAAATTTATTATAATAGTATTAATAATATTTAAAATGGAGGAATTTTATATAAAAACGGAAATCCAATTTTGAGCCTATATTTCCAAAATGTGAACAAAATTTGTTAATTTCCACAAAATGTCCACAGATATGGACTATAATACATCAATTTAAAGGGAATGAGATGATTAAACCGATAATAAGGTTCATAATTCATAAAAGAGATGAATAAAATAGATAAATTCTATATATAATGTAATATTTTATCATGTGTACAGGTAATCGAAAATGTTAACAATACTTTTTCAAAGATTAACTGGGCCAGATTTATGACCAAGTTAATTAGTCTTTTGTTGAATATCAAGCTGGACAGTTGTGTAAAGAACGTTTCTTTAAATCGAGAAAAATGGTACTAGCGTTTAGCCATTGAAATAAGTGAACGAGAGTTAGACGGTTTAGACACTTTTTAAAGCTAAAGCTGTTAATACATTCACGACAATAGTGAAAACAAACAATTAACTCCATAATACGAGTGATAGAAACAAGTAAAACACTATATCTCAACTGATTTATTTTGCAATTCCTAACCAATAACTTGAAAACTTAACCGCAGAAGTTGAACACATAGAAAATAAACTAACTAACACAAGTTTACACAGAACACTTCACCAGAATACACCAAATAGATTAACAGATATATTACACCAGTGCGGGGACATTTTAAACCTTAATAAAGGGAATTTTATTGTGATTTTCTGACACGACGCATATGCTGTAACTTAGTCCAACTCGAGTAGCGGCCATCTTGAAAACGGAGTCTGCTAACCATATCGCAGTGACGTCAGTCTTCATTGGTTTGACAAAACATTTATATTCAAATATTATATACTGAAATTATTTAAATACTATTGAATAGTAATTATTGTATTTATTTTTAATTGTTAATGTTATACTTTCTCGTCACCCTTCTCTGACTATTAATTCTAATCGCTCAAAGAACCTGTCTTTTAATATAATATAACATAAAATTTTGTTCTGTATGACACAATCGATAATTCCCGAGACAGAGTCGATAATTGCTCTCCATCGATAAAATATCGATTATTTATTTAAAATTGTCAATAAATCTTTATATTTCCATTATTTTGTATCTGTTACTTATTTCACAGGGTAATTTAAGGGTATTTATAAGGCTGAAGGACTTAAGTAAGAAGAATATATTCTATCTGAACAAGATATTGGACCCGTCAGAAAAGTCACCAATCGATTATTACCTGGAGTTAATCTATTTAACTCCAGACTTGGTACAAATCTTCAAGAAGTGTTCGACGGTCAATAAATACCTACCTGTTATTAAAATTTTACAGAACCTTTTTAGAACAGATGTATTTCTCATTTAAACACATCAATTAACATAACAAAATTATTTTATTGTTTGAAAATTCTATTTTTTATTGAATTTTCCATATACATTTTATTCTTTTGTAACGACCGGCATACAGGGTCTTCTTACATTATATATCATGTATGTAATTAAATTAGACAATATTAGATCACCTTAAAATCCGCATTAAACAGTGCGATTGGCAAAAAAGTGCGAATATGTGAAATGAGACGAGAGTGGGGCACTCACACCATGGACAGTTTTTGACATGCTTATTCCTGAGCCAATAGGTATGGTTTTCTTGGTGAATATAAATACGAGCACAGGAGAAACAAAGTCTCTCTTCAATCAGTCGTCTGTTGTGGCGGTACGCTATGTCCATCAGCGACGAGAATTTTTAATTCTTCTTAAACAGTCTTCAGTCGTGGCGGTACACTATGTCCATCTGAGACCCGAATTTTTAATTACTTTGGACAAAGTTAGAAGCTATGTCTAACATCAACAAGATTTTTATATCGTAACAGTAAAATATTACGAGAAATGTTTTGATTTCATGTAGTAATAAAAGATAATAAATAAAAAGTACTGTAAATAAAATCGTCGGACGTCTACGAGCAGTCTACAACTAAGAACATCAACTCTAGACAGATGGCGAGAGAACATCTAGCAGAGGAACGAGACAGAGCACTAGAGACGGTTCTGTCACATCAGCAACCGATCCAGAGCTAAACGTCATTACAATCTACAGCAGCCGATGGACCATGAAGGACGAGAGAGGGAGAACGACCAGTGAAACCAGGAAAGACAAGAGGACATCCAGTAGGAGAGGACCGACAGATCACTGGAGGACATGGGACAATCTGCAGAATTTGAGGTGACAAAAAACCAATTTATAATTATCAAAGAATAAAGACATTGAAAGCCATTAATAAAAACATTTTAAAATTAAAGAATAACTATGTAGATAGAGATAAGAGAATGTAATTTACTTGTAACCAGAATTTTTTTAATGATTTTTCTTTAATGAATGAACAGTCAATGTAAAGATAATTTAAATCCTTGCTTGGTGTATTAATAATTGATTTAATGATTTAAAATTTTGTTTATTGAAAGCACATAAAGTAAAGTAATTGGAAATAATCAATTAGTTTTGTTAAAATGATTATAAAACCGTAAAAGGTATTTCAAGTATAGAATAAGAATGTATTAACAAATTTAAAAAGCACACATTCAGACTGAGTAGTGAAGAAATTATAATATAACGAAGAAATGTTGTACTTAGAATTGCTAATATAATATCTAAGATATAAAATCTATTTTTATGATGAGAGTACGGCAAGCAAAGAAACATTGAAATGATAGATAATGAATATCTTATGGCGAAGCGATTATTACTATTATATTATTATTATTATTATGTTTGTTTGAATTAATAAATGAAAACATATTACGATTCCTAAAAGGACTACTCTTATTATAATTACACCTGAACTCCAATTATACATACACGTTGTTAGTAAGGTTATATAAAGTGTATGAGTTAAATTAATGAAAAAATTAAATTACACAGAAAATTAATTTGTTACATTTTGCCGCTCCAAAATCGTGGGGCTATTCAAACACAAATAGATTTTTATTTGTATTTGTAATATGTTACAATATATATACACCTGTATATATATATATATATACATATATATATATATATATATTGTAACGTAACAGAGTGGAGGTCCCCAACGTTACATAAAAAACTATGTAAATATGGTTTAGAACAATGCCCGAAACCGATTATAATTCAATACAAGAGGGTCCATCTCACCTGAAGAATGCATTAGAGGTACATAGTAAGGTTACTAAGTAATTAAAACATCAAAGATGTACCTAAATCTAAAATAAGTAATGTATAATACAAGATGTAAAACATAAACATTATGTCTAATGGGAGGAGTTTAATGTGTAGGAATTAATTATAAAATACTATTCAAATTAATATTTAATGTGTTATAAAATGTACTTGGTGTTGTGCTGTAGCATGATATAGTGTTTACAGGATATTTATTTTATGTTTTGTGGATAGTAAGAGTGGAGCTGTTGCTTTAAAGAAGTACTTAGTCAGTGGTACTCCTTTTATTTATGTTAAAATTGTATTTAAATAATGAAGTATAAGTACATGTATTAGGTATTTGGACTGTGGAATGTACAGACAATGTGGCAGGTAGGAAGATTGGCTGAAGTATCCAGGGAAATGAAGCGATACAGGTTGGACATACTGGGTTTGAGCGAGACGAGATGGAATGGGTTTGGTGAGATAAGGACCCAGGAAGGGGATACGCTGTTGTACTCAGGAAGAGAGGAAGAACATAGAGAGGGTGTTGGATTACTGATTACCCAGAAGACAAGGAAGAGTTTGATAGAATGGTACCCAGTCTCAGAAAGGATTGTAGTAGCTCGATTTGTATCAAGGGTTAGACCTATTATACTTGTGCAGTGTTATGCACCGACAGAGGCAGGAGATGAAGAAGACAAAGAGCAATTTTATGGTCAGTTACATCGAACCCTGTTAAAGGCAAAGAAAAGGGATATTCTGGTCGTGATGGGAGACCTGAATGCGAAAGTTGGCACTGATAATCAAGGAGTAGAAAATATAATGGGAAGACATGGCATAGGAACTAGAAATGAGAATGGTGAAAGACTTATTGAACTTTGTAGTAACCACAGACTGGTGATAGGAGGCACTATCTTTCCTCATAAGAACTGCCATAAAGTGACATGGGTTTCCCCAGACCATAGAACGGAGAACCAGATCGATCATTTCACTATTAGCAAGACATGGCGAACCTCCCTGTTGGATGTGAGGAACAAGGGAACAAGAGGGGGCAGATGTGGGAAGTGACCATCATTTGGTAGTAGCCACGCTCCGACTGAAGATTGCAAGTATTAGACACATACATCAAAAGAGGAGGATAAAGTATAACTTTGATAAATTGAAGGATAAGGAGATGCAACAACATTTTTCACTGGAATTGAGTAACCGATTCCAACAGCTAAGGGAGGAAGAAGAAGGACAGGATATTGAACACAATTGGAAGAGCATAGAGAGTACCTACATTAATACCTGTGAAAAGGTCCTAGGCAAGAGGGAGAGAGGAAGAGAGGAATGGATTACTTCAGAGACATGGGAAGCCGTGAATCAAAGGAAGGGATGTAAGAAAAGACTCAATACCACAAGAACGCAAGAAGAGAAGGTACAAGCTAGAACAGACTTTAATCAACTTAACAAAACAGTGAAGAGGAGTTTTTGACGAGACAAACGAGCATTTATCAACAATCTTGCAACACAAGCTGAGACGGCAGCACAAAACAATGACAGTAGGACTCTGTACCACATTACCAAGAGATTAACAGGAAAGTTTTCAAGAGCGGACAAACCAGTGAGAGCTAAAGATGGGAGATTACTGTCCACACAAAAAGAACAGCTAGAAAGATGGAGAGAACATTTTCTGGAGATTTTGAATCGTGAAACAATCGAAGAAGGGGAGACAGAGGTGATGATGGAAGAAGAGCAGGAAGATGTTGCTATTAGTACAGAGCCACCATCAAGAACAGAGATTCAAAGGGCCATTAAACAACTTAAGAATGGCAAAGCGGCAGGCATAGACAATATCGCACCGGAGGCCTTGAAAGTGGATATGGGTACTTCGGTTGAGATTCTATTCCCACTTTTCAAGAAGATTTGGGAAGAAGAGAAGATCCCCTCATATTGGAAGAAAGGACTGTTGATTAAGCTTCCGAAGAAAGGAGATTTATTAGAATGTGATAACTGGAGAGGGATTACCCTCCTTTCGATACCAAGTAAGGTACTCTCACGAGTAATTCTTGAAAGGATAAAACAGTGAGTTAACTCAAGGTTGAGGAAAGTACAAGCAGGATTTAGAGAAGGTTATTCCTGTACGGACCAGATCAATACACTGCGTATAATTATAGAACAATCCACGGAGCTGCAGTCGTCACTGTATATACTATTTGTAGACTTTGAAAAGGCGTTTGATAGTGTAATGAGGAAGAAGATGTGGAAAGCCATGAAAGAGTTTGGGATTCCAAAGAAAATTATTAAGTTAACTCAAGAAATGTATGAGAACTACACATGTCAAGTTTTACACCAGGGGATGTTGTCCGAGCCCATCCCAGTAGATAAAGGAGTGAAGCAAGGATGTTTGCTGTCACCAATATTATTTATTATGGTGCTGGATCTCATGATGAAGAAGGCAATGAATCGCCGAAGAGGAATTCAGTGGGGACTGACAGATAGGTTGGAGGACTTGGACTTCGCGGATGACCTGTGCTTGCTAACCAACAGTTTTAAGGATATGGAAGCAAAGCTGAACGATTTAAAAACCGAAGCATCAGAGGTAGGATTGAAGATTAATGGAAAGAAAACCAAGGAGATGCGTTATAATAACCGCAATAAGGCACTATTATTTTTAGGAAACCAAGAGATCGAACAAGTCAAACAGTTTTGTTACCTGGGAAGTATGGTCACCACGGAGGGAGGAACCATAGAGGATATAGGAAATAGAATAAATAAGGCTAAAGGAGCATTTGCAATGCTGAGACCAATCTGGAAATCAAGGGAACTTAACACCAATACCAAACTACGCATCTTCAATACAAATGTCAAGTCAGTACTGCTCTATGGGTGTGAAACTTGGAAGACTAACAAACAACTGATTAGCAGACTCCAAACATTCGTGAACAGAAGTTTGCGGAATATCCTGAGGATATGGTGGCCACAAGTTATCTCCAATGAAGAGCTGTGGAGAAGAACCCATCAAACACCCATTGACATTGAGATGCGTCGTAGGAAATGGAAGTGGATTGGGCATACATTACGACGAGATGGAGACAACATAGCAAGACAAGCCCTGGAATGGAACCCACAAGGTAGCAGGAGAAGAGGCAGACCAAGGAACACATGGAGGAGGAGTGTAATAGCGGAAGGGATGGAGAAAGGAAGGAAGACCTGGCCCGAGATCAAGACGATGGCGCGGAACAGAGTCCGGTGGCGGAAGTTCATTGATGCCCTATGCTCCACTTAGGAGATGCAGGAATAATGATGAATTGATGGTAATGTGCTCAGTTAAGAAAGTCAGATAAGAAGAATAAAGAACAATTTAATGACTCCAATGAAACTGAAGGAGGATGATAATTAATACAACAATAATTAGAATTTCTCGGAATTGAAGATTATATAAGAAGAAATGATACGGAGAAATATGTCACAAGAAGGAAAGTCAAAAGAATTTTAACATAATGCCTATCAATAATGTTATATGCTATTAGTTAATGGAAAAGAAGAAGGAATCAAGAAGAAGAAGAAATATATAAATAAATGCAAACAGCTACAGTATGAAGAATCCCAAAGGTGTTTAGTATTAGTCGCTAATTGACTACTTATAATCTTTTTATTTTTATGTATTGACCGTAGAAATGTTCCGGCAATAATTTTCATGAGCAGGGATGATGTTCCCCTGGTCTCAGAAGGTGTAAGGCTGAACAGCGGAGTTATGGACCCAAAAGTGGCCACCCGACTGGTACCACCGCGCAGGATAGGGAAAAATGTTAGGGAAATTAAATATTTAAGGGATAATTATAAAATAGCTGAGAAAAGAGTGATATTAGATTCCAGAAGTATAGATGAAGAAAACAGAAGGAAGATAGCAGACAGAAGCTTAATTGAGAAAGCGAATTTATAAAAGTAAATAAGAAAATAAGTGTTAAAACAAGTTTTTATGATTAGTGTGACCAGTCCTTATCAAGTAAAATGTGGAAGTACCACTACCCAGAGAAATAAATAATTGATGAATTTACCTCCAAGAGAGAGAGAGTTGAGAAGGAAAACAGCAATTACCATTAACCGAATAACAGGTATATAACCGAACGGAAATAAAAAAAAATATTATGAGTAAAAAGATAACCTGATCAGGGACGAAATATAAGTTTATTTTTTCTAAACATACATTGAGCCAAAATAAACTTCTTTCGAAGGGGGAGTGTTATGTAACGTAACAGAGTGGAGGTCCCCAACGTTACATAAAAAACTATGTAAATATGGTTTAGAACAATGCCCGAAACCGATTATAATTCAATACAAGAGGGTCCATCTCACCTGAAGAATGCATTAGAGGTACATAGTAAGGTTACTAAGTAATTAAAACATCAAAGATGTACCTAAATCTAAAATAAGTAATGTATAATACAAGATGTAAAACATAAACATTGTGTCTAATGGGAGGAGTTTAATGTGTAGGAATTAATTATAAAATACTATTCAAATTAATATTTAATGTGTTATAAAATGTACTTGGTGTTGTGCTGTACCATGATATAGTGTTTACAGGATATTTATTTTATGTTTTGTGGATAGTAAGAGTGGAGCTGTTGCTTTAAAGAAGTACTTAGTCAGTGGTACTCCTTTTATTTATGTTAAAATTGTATTTAAATAATGAAGTATAAGTACATGTATTAGGTATTATATTATGTTAAATGTATTTACTGTAATTGATTAATGAAGATGTTTGAAATAATGTTTGTAAACTTGGCCAGGAAGGCAATAAGTGTTAATAAGTTGGCAAAGTAGTTCTTATAGTTATGTTAAAAAATAATGAAGGGTTCAATGATGAACTAAATAATATAATGAATTAAAACCAGGAAATTAAAATTGATGTAAGTGGCCATAAGCCAGTGACTATTTGTACAGTAGGTCAGGTAAAGAAAAATTAAGTTAAAAACAAAACAATATTATAACAGGTGTAAGAAAACCAATAGGCCTAAATTTAATATTTGTAAAAGGAAATTAATACCTTTTTAATAAGTCCAGTCAGATGAAACTATAGTAAAATATATACGGTTTAATAAGGTAGATTGAGTGAGAGTTTTATGTAATTTGGTATAATTCCAAGCATGGAGTATTTTATTAAAAAAGAGTAGTAATATTTTCTAATTCTGGCTCTAGGATATCAAATATTATCCAATGACAGAAAGTAATGGTTGTTAGGGTAACTAAAATGTAAAGAAGCTTGTTGATTTTCATTATTCGATTGTTAGATGTGAACCGGTTAAGTTAAAATTAATAATTATCTTGTTGTTGCATCCTCTTCGTTCACTTGTTAATTTAATAATATATATATACTTTCACTTATGAAACTTACTATTGTCACTTCCCAAATGTTTCAAGATGTTGTTTCTCTTCTTCAGTGGGTTGAGTACTCAAAGTACTGAAGAAGAGAAACAACATCTTGAAACGTTTGGGAAGTGACAATAGTAAGTTTCATAAGTGAAAGTATATATATATTATAAAATTAATACTAATCCAGAAAAGAATTTATAAAAAGCCTATATTATTCGATTGTTATATGCTATTGAGTTCAGATCAGTAGACAAATTTAAAAGAAAAGAAATAAATTAAAATAAAATTAATTAAAATTAATAAATTAAAGTATCAAAACCAATTCCTTCAAAACAAACTGATGAATAATTCATGAATTAGATTCCGAGAAATATACTCATACATCTCCAAAAGGTAGCGGAATTATTATTTCACTCTTCAAAGTAATTCCATTGGAATTAGTGATGAACCCAGTCTCCCATTTAACCAGGATACTTATTGACTGAATAAGAAGTCTGAATTAATGGAATTATAGACAAAAATATACACAAGAACCTTTGTTACTGGAGACATAAACCTCACTTTCAAAAAGGAAATTATAATACGACACCAATTCCACCGGGACCGACAACCACAAGGATCGTGAAGAAGAACGAAGAATAGAAGAGTTCCTGTTGCCCTCCGGGACATCACCTTTCCATTTTTATTAATAATCTGGACACATTTTCTAGACCAAAGTAACCTCAACTGTAAGTCTTCAAGCGTTTGTAAACAGACACAGCTATCTTGAGAATCGCCTCATACGGTAACACCAGCTTATATTTAATTTTATACACTAAGAATTAACAACAACAATTTGTAATACTTAGTAACCTTAATTTTGCATTACCTGGCCTTACTAATTGTTAAAAGAATCACACGTACCCTGGGATAAGAGATAAATAAAATTATATTTAAATTGTATTAAACAGGACTAGTCCATTGACATATCGATTCAACATTGTACAATCGATATAACAGTCATATAACCGTAAAGAGCACTGTTGGAATTTTAAAAGTAATACAAATAAAGAATCCTTCCTGTATGTAATGAGGTTTTATATTATTGTAGAATAGGTATTGTATTTTGATGGGGGAGTAATTTACAGGTAAAGAAGGCGATTAACTATCAGGTGAAACAAGCTAACCTATAAGTGTGGGCCAATTACGAATAACAGCGCTTGCAGTAGACAGCTGATAGAACGTGGGATTGCCGAACTAGCGTGTTTCCTTCGCAACTTTTGAATTAATTTAAATAATACGGACTGAATAGGGTTGGAGAGAATTATCAAATTATTAACTAAAATACATGCAATATAGAATTATCATCGAGTAAACATTTAGTAATTGATTAACACAGTGCTATGGTCTACATAAAAGTTGCAATAACAATATAATAAATAAAGTTTTTCTATTAATATTGAGTTGCAGGAGGTCACCTATAAGACTACATAATAAACATTTTCCTTAATAACAGATTGGTTAATTCCATGGGGCTGAATTAACGATAAACCCGTAGCTGTATTATACTCAAATAAAGTAATAATTTGTCTTTACATTACAAATTGACAAGCCCAACAGTGAGGCTTTCAACATCCTCAATCATAATTTATAACGTAATCTTTTAGATTACGAATTGGCGCATACCAACGTGGAGTTGAATTAAACCCCGAAACAATAAAATACACAGTTATATTTCAAATTGGCACTCACAACAGTGGGGCATCATCATCTTCTATTTTGCATATTTTATTACAAACATAAATATAATAATAAGAGGTAAGTCAGTTTTTTAAATTACAATATATATATATTGTTACAACACAAACAAGCCACCCCAATACCAGATATAAAAACGATGACTCAACTATATAAAATGTTTAAACAAATGAAAATAAAATGACTATGACAAGACAAATGACAATGACTTAACCCAAGTGATTGACTCAATACATCAAATAAAATGAAACCAAATGAGAAGGGGAAAACCACAATAAAATGAAATTAAAAGGATATAAAATGAAATTGAAGAAGGAGGAAAATGAAAATGAAACAAAACAAGAATAAAGGAAATAAAATGAAATCAAATGATAAGACACAAACAAATGATATAGAATAGAAAAAGGAGAAATGTTACACTCAAATATAATAATGCAAAAGAAACCAATAAATAACAAATGTAAAAGATAAGTATTAGAATCGACTAAATAATCAATGTAATTGATAATTGAGAAAACCCGATAAAGTAATGAAAAGAAAACTAAAAGTACACTGACCAAAGAAATAGAGTTTAAATGTAATAAAGAACTCTATAATGACATGAACTTATTAATAGTATAAATAACTTTTGTAAAGAGAGAGGTAGTGAGATAGTGAGAAAGTAAACATAAATAAGTGACAAAGAGAATGTAATGTTAGGGATTACCCACTAATAACACATAAATAACAGATAAGAAGTGAAAAGTGAAAGTGTAAAACCCCAAAATAATTAGAAACCCTATTGATAGGTATAAACACTTAATAATCTGTGATGAACACTAAATGATTAATGGTGAACAATATTAGTAAATAAGAATCTTGTTATTAATAGCATTAAGATTAATTGTAAATGAAAGATACAATAATATTCAGGGGAGGAATCCCATGGAAGGTCAAAAGTTAGTGTTACCATGGCTAGAGAGTAAAGTTAGTTGTCTTGATTATTCATCTCTTCTTTCACAGCACTAACACTTATCTTTAGATAAGTAAAGTTAGTATAAGAAAAAATATAGTAAAGAAAATAAGAGCATAATCAATAAACACCCCATGTTCAAAGGGATAGTCAATTAAGTAAATTTAAACGGTGTGATGATGTTTATCACCCAAAAAATAATTAAGAATGAAACGAATTGTAAGCAAACATTACTTAATAACTGTTAAAAAATTGTTTGATTTAATCTATGAATAGGATATGGCTGAAGGAATTATACAGACCATAGGCCTAGATGTTATGTTTTATGTAATAGAGAATAGTAAGTAATAGCCAAATTATAAACAATGGAAAAATAAATAAATAAAAAGATAAATTAATACAAATCTAATAACACTGGAAGGGCAGTTAGGAAATAATTAACAAACCATAATGTAGAAACTAATGGGAACATAGAAACTAATGGGAACATACAATTATTGTAAAAACAGATCCAAAACAAATCAACAAGTAGACAAAGCATTTATAATACCAAAACAAAACATGTATGAGGGTAAATTAAAAGGTAATTAGTATAAAATAAGAAAATATAGCCAATTAGTACTTAGGCCTATGAAATGCCTAAATGTAAAAAACAAATAACTACAAATTGTAAAAAATTAACAAGGAAATTAGAAAATCCAAGGCAAATAACTAGTCAAGGATAATTTGTGAATCATATTAAAAGATAAAAGATAGATTAAGAACTTAAAATAAGAAAGAAATGTAATTAACAAATATCAACATAATTGTCCAAACAATAATACATAAGAAAACCCAACTTTGTGGGATGTCAAAATGATCTTTGAAAGAAAATACGAACAGTAGTGATAATATTTAATACATAGAGAGGAAGACGGAAGAATAATAGCAATCAGAAGATATACAGTAATTTTGAATAAAAATTCAAATATCATAACAATGGGCTTATGTCAAGCTAAGCCAATCAAGAGCTATTAGTAACCATGACAACGGAACGTTGGTTACGAATTTTCCATTAAAACCTATTATTCCATAAGTGACGCTCATCAAGAATAGAGCCAGGCCGTGAGTGACCAACATTTTAATATAAAACATTTAAAAAGTAATCCAAATTCAAAAAGATGAAGACTTAAGATGCCGATGAAAGACAAGAACATTTAACTGATGCCTAGGAACAATTAAACCAATTCTAAATCAATAAATTTCTACAACTAACATGAAAAAGATGCCAGACGTACTTAAGCCCCAAGATAATTGAAAATTTACGACTGTTGAAGACCCCATTCCATTTCAACTGAATGACAGTTCACCTCAAGACGACTGATTTGATCTGTATTATTAAATTACCCGAATTTCTGAAATAAATTCTTTTTAAATTTTTCTCACAGTAATCTGAACTCTCACTATAAACTGACGATATTATTTCTTTCAAAGATTAATAAAAAAATAAAACACTGAAATTTTGTTAACTAGTAAAATAACCTGTATGAAAAATACGAACTTTTGAAACACACTTTACCACACTTCAGGAACAAATTATAATTACACATTATATTATTTAAGTACAACTAATGTAAGGTAGTGTACTTTATTGTAATCATTATTAATATTTCTTTCGTAATCACAAGAATCCAGGATTTGAACGTAATAAGTTGTAAACAAACGGTAGCAGTCACCATGATTGACTGAATATTTCGTTCAAAGTTTCAAAGCCATTTCGCCAACCTTGAGATTTTGTCTTATAATAATTGCCGGTGCAAATTTGTTTAATAACAAAAATATAATTTTATATATTACTGAATAAATACAAATCGCAATAAAAGAAACTAGTACAGAGTTGTAACCACTGTTTTTATTTCATAGGGAAGTGCATTATATAAATTGTGTATTATTTAGCAAAGAGGACGGTAAGCGCTCACGTCGGAAACTCGGCGAACTATCAGCGAGATTTATAAACCCGTACAGGCGGGAATAATCAAATTCACCAGACCGTCACAGCTAAGAATGCTCAATCATACTAATTGTTAATTTAATTGTTTTAATTAAACAATTTGGCAAAGAACAGGTAAGGTTCCCACATTTATGTACTGGTAACTTGAAGGATCGCTACGGACATCGTCAGCGCAATATATAAGTAACGACACCAGTGTGAGGCGAACACACAACTTATACATTTTTTCAGAGCACGTACAAAGCTAGTCGTTACAATATATATTTCTTATATATATATATATATATATATTGTAACCTTACGCGTTTTTAGACGCTGTTACAAATAATTATTTCTTCGTGTTGTACAAAGAAAAAAAAATTTATTTTAATAAAAAAAAAAATTAAAAAAAAAAGTTTATGTTTGTTTATGTGTTAATAATTTGTAAATAATTCTTGTTTTGTTGTTTCGTTAAAATTTTAAAATTCGGTGAGTTGATTTGGTCAATATAAGCACTTCTGGTAGACCTTAAATGAATCTGGAAAACAGATTGTCTTCTTACCATAATCGATTTGCGATTTTCTGTTCTGCTCCAATATATCACTTTCTTTTAATGTTTGTCGTCTCCCAGTAAGTCCTGTAGTTAACTCGAACTCTTATTTTAATATGTGAAATAATTTTAAATACTGGTAGTTGAATTAATTTAATTTATTGACAATATTTCTAAAAGATCGATTTAAAATCGATATTATTCAAATGTTCGACTCTTTCACAGGGCTTGGTCGATTTTACAATTACAGGTTATTTTATATAACTGTTAAAATGGTTCTTTTAGCGATTATAATTATATAGTCAGAGAAGGGAGCATGCATAGAAAGTATAACATGTACAAATAATTCTTAATAATTAATAAATGACAATGGATAATAATTTATAATGTTTATAATGGTAAATAATTCAAACCAATTCAGTGGGCGACGACTCGCGGCTGATATCACAGAGTACGAATATATACACTTGAATACTATCACAGAGTATGAATATATACAGGCTGATATACACTTTGCATCACGGGAGCTCAAAATGGCGGCACGTCTCGTAGTTGAAGAAAGTCCAGAAACGATGGTTATAAATTCTGTTAATAAAAACGCCTTCACTACCGTTTTATTGTCTCCGTATTATTGTATATTGTCTATTATGTGGTTAAAGGTGTCCTGAAGAAGTGTTCTGTGTTCACTGGCGTTAATAGTCTGGTGTTAGGTGGGTTCAATTATATAGCATATATGGTGAAAAATTGTTAATGTTCTTTGTAGAGTGAATTATCAATGTGGTATTGTTTTATTGGTTGAGTTCACTTATATTCTGATAGTATTGTTCGTTTTCACTTTTTGTGTTGTTGTAGTGCACTGATTTTAAGTTTAAATTAAATAATTCGTTAACTCTCGTTTTCAGTTCATAACCTTATGCACCATTACTCAGTTCGATATACAGTTTCTTAACGAATTCGAGTATCAACCGACCGTTCACGTTGAATGTTAATAAAGAACTGTTTTACTTCCTTCGTCTCAGGAAATATCTTGCCAAGTTAATATGAAAAAAGTATTGTTTAAATATATTTGACTTCCTATTTATGTAAATATAAAATACATTATATACAGAATATTTTTAGTTTATAGATTGCTTTAGTGAACTATTAACAACATAATTGGTTTATTTACCTCATTCTGTTTAACTTGATATGGCATAGTCCATATTTATAAAGATTTTTGTTAAAATTGCCATATTTCTGTCTTTTGGAAATCTAGGCCCAAAATCCTGTTTCCTGTTCTTGTACACAATTCCTGCCATTTTAGGTGTTATAAATATAATTTTAATAAATTTCAGATGGTCACAAATCTTTCGCTTTCCTTAATGCCTTATAAATTTAACATTTGAACTGTCTTTTAGTTATTATTCATGAATTTACTATTCCTCCTTTAAAATAGTTAGTTATTACATTTTGAAAATTTTTAATAATTTAATATATCTTTTTATATTACTCTTTTAAAGTATAGGATCGGTTATAGTAGTTGGTTATCGATCCACCTTACATAAATCTTATTAGTGTACATGGTTCATTGGTTAATTAACTAGTTTATATTAATTTTTTGGGAATTCATTATTTGTCCTAGATCTTAGTATTTTACTTATATTGTTTGTTCAAATAAAGTTATTTCTACACCTCCTCTGACTTTTTAAAGTTAACATAACATTAAATAATATAGCTTACATAATTATTGATACCTGTAGCATATTATTCGTGCTACTAATACAAAAAATAATATTTAACATTAACTAGCAGTCTCCAAAGTTAGACATATTAGTTTGAATTCTTTTTAACATACATAATAAATATTTTATAATCTGGTACAGCATCCATACATAAACATTTTAAGCTGTATGCATACTGTTATGTAACTAAACATTCTTATACTAAACATAAATCTTATTCTATTAGAACTTGGATTTCGTTGTCCATGACGTGTCCGTTACTTAACTAAATATCACTATAATATTGACGACTCGGAACACGAAGTTTTTTATAAGTAAAAACGTAAAGTTTTACCTTACAGCCTAAACCGGCTTTCACCTATAGAAGGCTTCATCACAGGCTGTCGTTAGTAGCGCTGCTCGTCTTGTTGTTGGCGACGAGAAAGTGTTTCGAAAGATTGAAGCTGTGTGTGTGTGGTGAGATGTGTTCGAATAATGCGTGCGATTTGAATTGTGTCTGTTCGTTTAGGATGTCGTTTTTATTTGTTTTTGTGTGTTTGTATATTTCTAATTGTTCTAGAGTGTCTAGTTTTCGGCCTTTTGTGTGTACGTGTAGTATGTTCATGTTATTGTCGATGTTTTTATATGTGTGGTTTGCTTCAATGAGGTGGTTTGCGAAGGTAGATTCTGTAGTGGTGTGGAGTGCTTTTGTGTGTTCAATGTATCTCTGTTTGAAGCTTCAAACAGAGATACATTGAACACACAAAAGCACTCCACACCACTACAGAATCTACCTTCGCAAACCACCTCATTGAAGCAAACCACACATATAAAAACATCGACAATAACATGAACATACTACACGTACACACAAAAGGCCGAAAACTAGACACTCTAGAACAATTAGAAATATACAAACACACAAAAACAAATAAAAACGACATCCTAAACGAACAGACACAATTCAAATCGAACGCATTATTCGAACACATCTCACCACACACACACAGCTTCAATCTTTCGAAACACTTTCTCGTCGCCAACAACAAGACGAGCAGCGCTACTAACGACAGCCTGTGATGAAGCCTTCTATAGGTGAAAGCCGGTTTAGGCTGTAAGGTAAAACTTTACGTTTTTACTTATAAAAAACTTTGTGTTCCGAGTCGTCAATATTATAGTGATATCTATTAGAACTCTTTGAAAAGTGGAGTTCATTGGCTATAAAAACATAATTAGCCATTTAACAATTTTTTAATTTATATTAAACCCAAGTCAATCACAGTCTTTTCTGTTTATATAGTACTTTAAATTAATCCCCTGTTTGTGTCATTATTCCCCCACATACTCTCTTTATCCTTAGCATTTCTATGAATGTTTTTTAGATAAAAAGTGACCTCTTTTATGAAACATTAGAAATATTTTTCATTTCAATATTTCATTACTTGTTAATTCTGTAATTATATAAAATATAAAAGTTATTTAATAGCACTTTGTTTAAGTAATAGTTATACATTAACTTGAAGTTTATTATATTTAAAATCACTTGCACTGGTACATATTCACTGTTGGTTCTGACTTATATTTGAGTTTTACTATATTCTCAGATCAAACCTTTAGTCATAATGGACTGTGAAGATTTGTTTATTTTACTATATAATAACTTTAGTTGGTGCACTTCTTATCACACTACTAAATACTTTTGTCTATAATTTATTTACAATTTTATGAGGTTTTGGGTTGTTATACTTTCTTTGGTGGTATTAAAGTCGTTCTTTGGTGGAGGTTTGGGGTTCATTGTCGTTAATAATAGGTTTATTAATGGGTATTTCTTATAGTTCTTCCATCCTATATCTTCTTTTCTTCTCTTTTTCCTTTTTGGGTTTACCAAGGTACTTGGTTTTATTTTGTCCGTTGGTTGGTTCGGGGTATCGTCTTTATTATCTGCTCCTAATCTTCCTGTTCCTTCTTGGGTTCGGGGTATCTTCTTTATCATCTGCTCCTAAACTTCCTGGGTAATCTCCTGATTTATATATGAGTTTCTTTTAATTTATTTTCTTGAGTTTTAGTGTTGCATTTTTATTATTTAATTACTTTTTCCCTTTTATAGTGGTGTTTTTCTTTGAAGTTTAAATTATTTTCATTTGAAATTCTTTGAGTTATTTGTAATTTAATTGTTTTTATGATCTTAATGGAATTAATTTTTAGTGGATTATCTGTCATGCTACAGATTGCCCTCCTCCAGAAGTGATTTTTTCAGACTATACTTGGTTTGTCTGAAATAATTGCTTATGATAATTATTATATTTTTTAGTATTCTTGACTTCCTTCCCTTTCAAAATTTTTCTTATGTATATATATTTGAGCTTACATCTATTTCCTTCTTACTTGATCTTCCTTGATAGTAATAGTCATCTGAGTTTCATATTTATTATTATTTTATTTTTATTTTTCTTCTTGGTGTTTTATCCTTGGGATATTTATTCCCTATCATTCCCTAACATGTGAGCTGGTGCAGTTCAGAGAGGCACAGTACGCTACTTTCTCTGCTGTCCAATACTTCACTTCTATTTGAGTACAGAGGCAAATCATCTCTGCTCAAAAAACATATTAATACTGCTGGACTTATCTACAGACAGTTATTAAAAAAATTATTTCAGAATAGTACACTTTTGTTACTATTTAAAAAATATCTTTGGATACTTCACTTCGTATATTGCTCAGAGATTTTAATATTCCTATCTCAGTTATCTCCTGACTTGTTAACTTGATGGTTATTTCAATTGGTATTATGGTGGGAAGCTCTTTTATTAATATAATTATCAATGTTTATTATCATATAAAGTTTTTGTTATTAGTTCTTTATACTTTTCTGGTTTTTATTACAATCTTCTTTTGTTTATGGTAGCATATATTTCTGATATATTTGTTTGTTTCTCTTTTTTTATTTGTTCCACTTGTTCCATGTTCTAGAACTTTGTTATAATTGTCTTTATTACATTTTACACTTATTTCATGATCATTTCATTATTGATTGATTTAATTACATTTATAACTTTGATTCTTTTCTTAAATTACTCCTGTCTGGTTTTTTATTCAAATGAATGTCTTAATTAATTATTTAATGAGGTCATTGTTTCTCTTTTATACCACTTCAAAGTTTTATTATTTTTATTTCCACACAAGTTTATTCAGTTAATCGTATCACTGGTTTTTATTTCTTTTTATATAATTTCATAAAAGGTTTTTACAATTTATTGGTTGAAATTAGACCTTACTATTTACTTTTTAGAATTGATTTGTTTTACATCTCTAAATTCTTTTCCTTTTATTCCATAAAGTTTTTATAACTAGTTTGTCAGTAAGTTGATATTACTTTATTTTTGGAATTTGGATGATTTTTTAATTCAAAATTCTTTCTTTCTATTTTATAATAGTTTCTTCATAAATTATTTGTAGTAATTGGTGCTTACTATATTTTTGAATTTTGAGGATTTTTTATTATTATTCACCTTTAAGTTCTTTTTCTTTTTTATATTTATTCTAAATGGTTTCATTTATACTGGTAGTAAGGTGATCTTACTTATTTTTTGAATTTAGGGGGTTTTATTCTAAATTCTTTTTATATTATATTTCCAAAATGTTTCTTTCAAGATAGTTGTAGTAAGTTGTTCTTACTTATATTTTTGAATTTCGTGGTATTAAATTCAGTATTGCTCCTCATGATATTTTTCATAAATAATTGTACTAGTTTTCATAATAATGTGGTAAACATATCATATTAGTACCATAAATATGGTATGAATCCTCTTCTTTTCTTTATTTCAAAAGTATTTCTTATTATTATATTTTCTTTTATACCCAGGTGGATGATTTTTATTATGTCGCACAGTTGCTCATATTTCCTCTTGTAAGGTGTAGCTCCTTAATTAATTTTCTTTCTTAAATCCCCGTTTTGTTTCTTTGTTCATTCTTCTTCTCATTTCCTTCTTTTTATTTCAGTTTGGTTAGTTTTGTATGCATTCCACATGTCGGGCGTGGTTTCTTCTTCATCGAGTTCTTGTCTTACATCCTGGGATGTGCTGGGTCAGTGGCCATCTCCTCTTAGGGGAATCCAGCGTTCTGGTGGGTTCTGTTGATTATAAGCTATTCGGACACTCCTAGATGGATCATCCCTTCTTTGGTTCTCGCTTCCGGATCTGGATTCTCCGATGCTATTGCTCCGTGGTAAATGCTCACTATCATTCTCCCTTTGGGGTTGATCCCTCCTTGGGCCATTACCCTCGGCCCTCATGAATTTTCCCTAGGTCGGGAAAACCTATCGTTATTATTATTACTATTTTGTGGATTGCCACGACTATTATTATAATAACGATCGTTGTTATTATAATTGGGGTTTCTCTGACTATTAGGGTTTGGGTGATATGGGTTTCTGTTACCCTGATAACCATTATTTGGTCGATTATTATTCGGATTATTTTGAACCTGGTTATTGTTATTATTATTTTTACTGTTGTTATTGTTGTTACTCTGTGGATTGGCTCGGTTTCCCTGGTATCCAGTGTTGTTGTTGTTTGTACCGTTATTGGTATTTGGATAGTTTCTAGGTTCTGGCCGATCGTTCCTTCTCCGGCTTTGTCGGTAGTACTCCTCATTTTCATAGTTTTCGAGGAGTTCTGTCATGGCCTGTATGGTCTTAATTTGGCTGCCTCTCCTCGCTCGAATCACTTCCTCATCATAATGATATGACAGCTTGTTGATCAGGCATTCTTCAGGTATGGCTGGTTCCAAATGCTTGGCCATACATACTTTGCCGAGGAAGTACGCCGTTATTGAGCTACCCATTTGTGGTTTGTAATGGCCGTGACAGATGTTGTCACGGATTAAATTTTGGGTAGTCTCAGACCAATATTTTGCCTTGAAGAGGCTTTTAAACTGCTGGTAATCTTCTATTTCACTGCGGTTGGCCATCCACCAATGATCGTTCATTTCTCGGAAGGACTCATCTAATAATTCTCGGTTATTCACCCATCTGCTGCCCCTATGTTTGTCCATGTATTCCTCGATTCGGGCTAAGAACTCCATGGGCTTTCGTTTATATTGGCGGAAGTTCAACCATTCTCTATGCTCGTTCATGGGGACATTAGTGAAGCTAGTCGGCCAGTTTCGGATTACCTCCATCTCTTCCTGGCTCTGTCGCACTTGTCCGGTGATATTTGTCATTACTGCTTCCATCCCGTCGCACCTTTCTGTGACTTGGGTTCGCACCTTACTTATTTCCTCCTGTGTTTCTTTTCGGTTTTCTTCCCATTTAGTTTTCTGGCGTTCTTTGATGTGGGTAATTTCCGTATTTATTACCTCCCTGACTTCCTGTAGTTCACACTCATTTTGATGACATCTTTCGTCCACTTCCCTGATCTGTTGGTTTACTATTACTGCCTCTTGTTCCAATTTTTTGATTACGGATCTTTTATTGTCGTTGATTTTCCTATTCAACTCTTCCTTCACCAACTCTATTCTCTCGTCTACCTTGTTCATGTTTTCCTGGTTGACTTCCCTTAATTCTTCTCTTAATCGTTGGTTATTCTCGTCCAGTTTCTCCTCCATCTTCTGATTATTTTCCTCCAACTTACCCTTCAGTTGTTGATTGTCGTTTTCCATCTTCCTACTATTCTCCCTTAATTCTTCCCTTAATTGTTGGTTGTCATCTTCCATCTTCTTACTGTTTTCTTCCATCTTCTCTTCCATCTTCTTGCTGGTTTCCTCAATTCTCTTATTGGTTTTTTCAATTCTGTCAATCAATTCTTCCTTGGTTGATTTGAATTCTTCTTTGGTTGATTTGAATTCTTCTTTCAAAGACTGGCTGTCCTCCTGCAGATCTTCCATCTTCTTATTCAAGGATTGGTTGTCCTTTTTCCTTTCCTTGTTGTTTTCCTCCATTTTCTCTTCCAAATTCTTACTGGTTTCCTCGATCCTCTTATTGGTAGTTTCGATTTTACTACCCAATTCTTCCTTCGTAGATTGGAGATTGGTTGTCCTTCTTAAAATCTTGACTCAACTTCTTACTATTTTCTTCCATTTTCTCTTCCATCTTCTTACTGGTTTCTTCCATCTTCTTACTGTTTTCATTCATTGTCTCCATCATCTGCCTGAACATTTCTTGTGTTGTCATTTTCTCTGTTTGTGAGGGTTTCTCAGGTTGTTCCTCTGGTGGTGCAGGTTGTTTAGGTTCCACTGGGTTTACTAACTTCCACATCTTCTACGGGTGTTGCCTCCTTATCCCCCATGTCGACTTCCTTTTCGGCCTCTGCCGCCCTTTTCTTCGAAGTCGCTCGTCGTTGCATTTTGCCTCCTTCTCGACGGTATAACCACTGCCAAGCTTAATTAATTAAGCCCTCTAGTTGGACGCCAATTTGTAACCTTTTGCGTTTTTAGACGCTGCTACAAATAATTATTTCTTCGTGTTGTACAAAGAAAAAAAAATGTATTTTAATTAAAAAAAAAATTTTTCAAAAAAAAAATGTTTGTTAATAATTTGTAAATAATTCTTGTTTTGTTGTTTCGTTAAAATTTTAAAATTCGGTGAGTTGATTTGGTCAATATAAGCACTTCTGGTAGACCTTAAATGAATCTGGAGTTAAACAGATTGTCTTCTTACCATAATCGATTTGCAATTTTCTGTTCTGCTCCAATATATCACTTTCTTTTAATGTTTGTCGTCTCCCAGTAAGTCCTGTAGTTAACTCGAACTCTTATTTTAATATGTGAAATAATTTTAAATACTGGTATTTAAAATAAATAATTTAATTTATTGACAATATTTCTAAAAGATCGATTTAAAATCGATATTATTCAAATGTTCAACTCTTTCACAGGGCTTGGATTTTACAATTACAGGTTATTTTATATAACTGTTAAAATGGTTCTTTTAGTGATTATAATTATATAGTAAGAGAAGGGAGCAAGCATAGAAAGTATAACATGTACAAATAATTCTTAATAAGTAATAAATGACAATGGATAATAATTTATAATGTTTATAATGGTAAATAATTCAAACCAATTCAGTGGGCGACGACTCTCGGCTGATATACACTTTGCATCACGGGAGCTCAAAATGGCGGCACGTCTCGTAGTTGAAGAAAATCCAGAAACGATGGTTATAAATTCTGTTAATAAAAACGCCTTCACTACCATTTTATTGTCTCCGTATTATTGTATATTGTCTATTATGTGGTTAAAGGTGTCCTGAAGAAGTGTTCTGTGTTCACTGGCGTTAATAGTCTGGTGTTAGGTGGGTTCAATTATATAGCATATATGGTGAAAAATTGTTAATGTTCTTTGTAGAGTGAATTATCAATGTGGTATTGTTTTATTGGTTGAGTTCACTTATATTCTGATAGTTATTGTTCGTTTTCACTTTTTGTGTTGTTGTAGTGCACTGATTTTAAGTTTAAATTAAATAATTCGTTAACTCTCGTTTTCAGTTCATAACCTTATGCGCCATTACTCAGTACGATATACAGTTTCTTAACGAATTCGAGTATCAACCGACCGTTCACGTTGAATGTTAATAAAGTACTGTTTTACTTCCTTCGTCTCAGGAAATATCTTGCCAAGTTAATATGAAAAAAGTATTGTTTAAATATATTTGACTTCCTATTTATGTAAATATAAAATACATTATATACAGAATATTTTTAGTTTATAGATTGCTTTAGTGAACTATTAACAACATAATTGGTTTATTTACCTCATTCTGTTTAACTTGATATGGCATAGTCCATATTTATAAAGATTTTTGTTAAAATTGCCATATTTCTGTCTTTTGGAAATCTAGGCCCAAAATCCTGTTTCCTGTTCTTGTACACAATTCCTGCCATTTTAGGTGTTATAAATATAATTTTAATAAATTTCAGATGGTCACAAATCTTTCGCTTTCCTTAATGCCTTATAAATTTAACATTTGAACTGTCTTTTAGTTATTATTCATGAATTTACTATTCCTCCTTTAAAATAGTTAGTTATTACATTTTGAAAATTTTTAATAATTTAATATATCTTTTTATATTACTCTTTTAAAGTATAGGATCGGTTATAGTAGTTGGTTATCTTATATGTTAATTACCTTACATAAATCTTATTAGTTTACATGGTTCATTGGTTAATTAACTAGTTTATATTAATTTTTTGGGAATTCATTATTTGTCCTAGATCTTAGTATTTTACTTATATTGTTTGTTCAAATAAAGTTATTTCTACACCTCCTCTGACTTTTTAAAGTTAACATAACATTAAATAAAATAGCTTACATAATTATTGATACCTGTAGCATATTATTCGTGCTACTAATACAAAAAATAATATTTAACATTAACTAGCAGTCTCCAAAGTTAGACATGTTAGTTTGAATTCTTTTTAACATACATAATAAATATTTTATAATCTGGTACAGCATCCATACATAAACATTTTAAGCTGTATGCATACTGTTATGTAACTAAACATTCTTATACTAAACATAAATCTTATTCTATTAGAACTCTTTGAAAAGTGGAGTTCATTGGCTATAAAAACATAATTAGCCATTTAAAAATTTTTTAATTTATATTAAACCCAAGTCAATCACAGTCTTTTCTGTTTATATAGTACTTTAAATTAATCCCCTGTTTGTGTCATTATTCCCCCACATACTCTCTTTATCCTTAGCATTTCTATGAATGTTTTTTAGATAAAAAGTGACCTCTTTTATGAAACATTAGAAATATTTTTCATTTCAATATTTCATTACTTGTTAATTCTGTAATTATATAAAATATAAAAGTTATTTAATAGCACTTTGTTTAAGTAATAGTTACACATTAACTTGAAGTTTATTATATTTAAAATCACTTACACTGGTACATATTCACTGTTGGTTCTGACTTATATTTGAGTTTTACTATATTCTCAGATCAAACCTTTAGTCATAATGGACTGTGAAGATTTGTTTATTTTACTATATAATAACTTTAGTTGGTGCACTTCTTATCACACTACTAAATACTTTTGTCTATAATTTATTTACAATTTTATGAGGTTTTGGGGTGTTATACTTTCTTTGGTGGTATTAACATTTGGTTTGGGGTTCATTGTCGATAATAATAGGTTTATTAATATGTATTTCTTATAGTTCTTCCATCCTATATCTTCTTTTCTTCTCTTTTTCCTTCTTGGGTTTACCAAGGTACTTGGTTTTATTTTGTCCGTTGGTTGGTTCGGGGTATCTTCTTTATTATCTGCTCCTAATCTTCCTGTTCCTTCTTGGGTTCGGGGTATCTTCTTTATCATCTGCTCCTAAACTTCCTGGGTAATCTGCTGATTTATATATGAGTTTCTTTTAATTTATTTTCTTGAGTTTTAGTGTTGCATTTTTATTATTTAATTACTTTTCCCTTTTATAGTGGTGTTTTTCTTTGAAGTTTAAATTATTTTCATTTGAAATTCTTTGAGTTATTTGTAATTTAATTGTTTTTATGATCTTAATGGAATTAATTTTTAGTGGATTATCTGTCATGCTACAATATAAATATATTTTTTTTTGCAACAATACAACATTGCAAATTTAATATAATTTAAATTTGTGATGCCCCACGTTGGAAGCAACAATTTATGCAACAATACAACTGTACATAAGTTGTATAATTTATGTTGTATGTGTATAAATTTACATGTAATTTAATTTGAATAGCCGCACGATCTTGGAGCGACAACTTATATAACAATACTTACTTGCATAAATACAATTTAATTTGGGTTTCAGGTGTATCTGTAATAAGAACTCGATGTAACTTTTAACGGTATTTCAAATTTATTTGGTACTAATAAACTTGTGCGCATGGCACTTGATTCGACTTAAAATATTCGTTATTACTTTGTTACTATGCCTTAAGGCTTACGCTATATACATCCTTACTGACTAAATATTCTATTCTACTAATTATTTTATTAAAAAATATCATTTCCTGACTACTCAGTCAATTAGTGTGCTTCGAAATATCAATGTTTAAATATCTTTTTAGATATTGTAATGGAAACCCAAAAATATTAATAGTTACTGAATTTATCTTCCTTTTATCAGTACTGATTTATACAACGCTAAATTTTATTTAAATGCTTTGCATTCTTTTCATTTCAAAACTAGTTTGAGCTCTTGTTTACGTTAATCTTACTTCAATAACATCTATGATTTTAACTCTCTATATCTACAATAAACATTGGCTCTTACTTTTAAATAGAATAAGAATGTCTTTAATTGTCTTTGAGTTAATTGTTCGATTAAGAGATAAATAAGTTTTTTATCACCTTATTGTCGTCAGTAATACTCAATCAATGGATCCATCTGTAATTGTCTTCGTCTCGAACTCCAGCATCACTTCCTCTTGTCCAGCATCACTCCTCTTGTCCAGCGTCGTTTCCAGACTTCAGTAGTGTTCCTCTTGTCCAGCGCAGTCACCTCTAGAGTCCAGTGTCGTCTCTCTCTTGTCCAGCGTCGTCTCTCTCTTGTCCATCGTCGTCTTGCTCTCTGTAACTATGTCGTCAGCTCTCTCTCTCTCTCTCTCTCTGGAACTTCTTCTCGTGCTGTTTCGGAAGTCAGTTGATCTTCTTATATGGATTTTCTTCTCGTGTAACTCTGTTACTAATATAAATTGCTTGTTTTTACAATCCAGTTATATAACTGTATGTAATGTAACTGGAAGGATGAAACTATTTACAAAAATTTAAATACTCTGTGCGGACGGGCAAAAGCTCCCGCTGCACTGCGGGTGATCGAAAAAAAGAACAACTGTAGCGTGTGTGTCCTATTTATACCCACGTCTTGGTCCACACCTGTAGTTGTACGAAATCGACATGTCTGAAATTGTCTCTGGGTTCAGTTCCCCCACTCCTTGTCAATTTCGCTATTTCTTATATTTCTGCGAATTGCAGAGTCCTGTAAGTATACTCTTATACTCATCTTATAACTATTTTCACTACACATGTTCACTGTATTTTTGGACATTGCAACTTAACCCTTTCGCTCTGTACACAGTTATTTCACCACTACACTTGTACGGTGTGTCCCTTTCACGTGGTTTTTGTACACAGTATTTAGTTAATTTTATTACATTTTATTGTGTTTTTGGATTTTACTCCTTATTTATAGTTTATGAATAATTACGGAAAAACAGTAATTATGCAATTATTCATCTTGGGGTGGTAAACTCGCCTGCATAGACCTGCGTCACACACACTTGCAAAATACTGGTGTACACACTTTCAGTTACATTTGTGTGTGTGTGCACGTCGATTCAGGTCGAAACACCTGTTCATATTTTTGTCAGAGCCAAGCTTGCAATCCCTGACATGCTTATTTCTAATACATTATTAATTATTTACAGTTTATTAGGTATATCTAAATTTTTATTTATTTATTTATTAAATTTTTTTTATTATTATAATTGTTTGAAAAAAAAATATATAACAATTAATAAAGAATAGTATTCATCATTTCACCCTTAATTGGAGTGTACCTATACGTCTCACCTCCCCTCTTCACACGCTCACTGCTCGTGACCTTGTAGGGTGGCTTCAACAACAGCTGATCTGACTGGTTTCATTGACCTCGTTATTTTTATGTGTAGAACTTCCTAAATGACGTTGCGTGGAATTTACCAATTTCTTTCTTCTGTGTCTCATCACATATGATGAAAGTGTGTTGTCCTACTCGCTGTCTTAACGTATATGGTCCATTATACAGTCTGAAGAATTTCTTTGCCGTATTCTCGCTTCTTTTCCCAACAGGATTTGCTTTGAGTAGTACATTCTCTCCTACATTAAATTGTTGTAGTTTGTGAGTTAGATTAAATCTCTCTACTCTCTTGTTACTTCTTTCTATTATTCGTTGCTTTGCGTATTCAATTTTTACACTTATTGGTACAGGTACATTCTGTTTATTAGGTTTGTGTATATACTTGGTCCAAAATCTGTTTGGCTTCTTATCTTCTTCCAATTCCATTGGAGTATATCCTGTTGCTTCACTATAATTTCCGTTGATGGCTTTTTCAAGAAATGGTAAATATTCTGCCCATCTATTGTGTTGATCATGGCAGTATATTTGTAAATATTTACCTAATTCTTTGTTAACTCTCTCAGCAAGGTTTCCTTGAGGATGTCTTATGGATGTGAGTGCAGGTTGTATTCCATTTTCCCTTAACGTCCTCTCCCATTTTTCACTCTGGAATTGTACACCTTGATCACTGAGTACCTTCTTCATTTTTCCATATGTCAGAATATATTTCTCCAGTAGTATCTTTAGAACAACTTTGGTTGTGGGTCGCATAATTGGGTACAGTCGGACTGCCTTGGAAAACACATCGATACATACCAATATGTGCTTCACACCTCGACTTTATCGTGGTAGTGGTCCCAGAAAATCCACTGCAATTAGCTCTCCTTTGGTCTCTTTCTGTATGCTCTGCATTTCTAAGTATGTGTGTAAATTCGGTCCTTAATTTTACATTATCTTACTCATACATTCTTACCTTCGCTTCTTAACTCCTTTCTTAACATTATTATTCCAATCTTCATTCTTGCATTACTTATCTAATATATTAATTATACAATACCTTAACTCTTATTACCTTTTATTACATTTCTTTAACATTACCTTTCTGATCGCTACTACTTTCCTGAAATAGACTTCCATAACAGAATACTCTTTTAGCT
Source organism: Magicicada septendecula (assembly GCA_034769895.1). Lineage (NCBI taxonomy): Eukaryota > Metazoa > Arthropoda > Insecta > Hemiptera > Cicadidae > Magicicada > Magicicada septendecula. The sequence goes on along the minus strand of CM068373.1, from coordinate 181,567,382 downwards.
TTGTAGTGTGTCGCATGATCGGTTACAGAGGAACTGTCTTAGAAAACAACGATATTTTTCTCGAAGTCCTTAATCCTAAGTAGTCTCTGCCCTTTTGACTTTTCACTCTCACTTTCTTCTGTGTCCTTGTATCTCCATTAAGTGTTCACTTGATCAGCCGTTCTGACAATTATAGCATTGATTGCTCATCTCTAATCCTTTCTTTTTACCAATAACAACACTAACATCTTTTACCATTACTTTCTTAAATATTTCTCTACACTATCATTCATTACCATTAATAATACATTTCTTAATTAACCCTTTAAAATAATATTCCTTACTTCTTTTCACTAATATTTCTTTTTATTTTTTTATTTGCAATCATAACCTTAATAAATAACATCTCTTAATTATACCCTCTTATCTTATTATTAATAATTAATAGTAATATTATTTTTCTCATTTAAAAATAATTATTTATTTTCATTTGCCTTGAGTTCTGAGTTGCAGTGTCGTTAGATCTGACACCCCTCTTATTATAACAATAGTTTGTTGTACACAGGAAATTCATTGTGCTCACCCTCGCGACAAATTTCCATTGTATTACTGCGACGTTAACATTCCATTGTCCCGCTGTGACTGTATAATTCACCTGTTTATAGTGCAATGTTTTCGTTTTGCCTGACAGCCACACAAAATCTCCTCTCTTTCTCTCGTAACGGTCGCATTCCATAATTCTCTCATTCTAACTGCTGCGCCCCTCTTGTCGAACGCATTTCTTACTAGTTCGTATGCATTTTACATATTGGAACATTTTTTGTGCGTCGTTTATGATAATATTCATCGTAATTACTATAATTATAGTTATAATTATCGTTCACTTTATATTTCTCGTGTGTATACCTACCATCATATTTACACAATTTTGTGTAGTGTTTCGTCTAGATAATTTACTACGTTTCTTGTTAGGCCTACAGTGATATTTTTCTCCGTGAGTGTGGTGCCTTAAGTGTTTCACCTGTGTCATCTTATGTGACTTACTAGTGTGTGTGTGTGTCTCACAGTTGGGATATCGCTATTAATAAGGTACGTTTTATTAACCTTTATTTGCTTCTCTTCCTTAATGTTAATTACTTTTTTATATTTATCGTTGGTAATCACAAACGTATTTTCAACTAGTATGAATTCTTCACATATTAGCTCCATTTGTTTATTAATTATTCCACAGACATTTTCTGTGATCGTGTCAATGCGTACATTTGTATCAACAATTTTTTCGGTTAACTGTGCATTACCGTCAATTATACTTTGTTTTATTTCAAGATTACCAATTTTTAACTCTTCTAGCTTTTCGTGATTTTTATGGGTCCTGTTTAAAATTTTTGGACTGTTGCTCTAACTTATTTTCTAAACTTTCTGTTTGTTTTGTATTTATTTCATCTATTTTTCTTATTTGTTTGACATTCTCCTCTTTCAACTCTTCTTTAAATTTTTCGGCTTGTTTTATGACTAATTCGTCCATCATGGCCAGTATCGAATTTTTAAATGCTTCTAAATTCAACCCTCCTGGTTCTGCCATGTTGAATAATTATTAAAATATTTATTTCGTAGTTATTCTTTAACAATTATTATTGATAACCGTTCCCTACTTATTTATTTATTTCTTTATTTTTATTAATAGTTATTATTAATACTCACTTCAGTTACACCTGTTACATAGACAAACAATATTATTTGTGGGCACCAGCTGTGTTATTACACAACAATTAACATAACATTCAATTAATGTTTAATATAAATAATTATTATTACATATAATATTTTTTTTATTTAACACACCCTTATTTTTAGAGCAACCATTTAGCTACAAAAAAAAGTTTTAATAGTTAAATGGTGGGGATCGGGCCATACGTTCATGGGCGACAATTTATGTAACAAATTTAATATACATAAATGTAGGCATGTCGTGCCCCATGTCCAGGGCGACATTTTTATGTAACAAATTTAATATAATTTAAATTTGTGATGCCCCACGTTGGAAGCGACAATTTATGCAACAATACAACTGTACATAAGTTGTATAATTTATGTTGTATGTGTATAAATTTACATGTAATTTAATTTGAATAGCCCCACGATCTTGGAGCGACAACTTATATAACAATACTTACTTGCATAAATACAATTTAATTTGGGTTTCAGGTGTATCTGTAATAAGAACTCGATGTAACTTGTAACAGTATTTCAAATTTATTGGGCAGTAATAAACTTGTGCGCATGGCACTTGATTTGACTTAAAACATTCGTTATTACTTTGTTACTATGCCGTAAGGCTTACGCTATATATATCCTTACTGACTAAATATTCTATTCTACTAATTATTTTATTAAAAAATATCATTTCCTGACTACTCAGTCAATTAGTGTGCTTCGAAATATCAATGTTTAAGTATCTTTTTAGATATTGTAATGGAAACTCAAAAATATTAATAGTTACTGAATTTATCTTTCTTTTATCAGTACTGATTTATACAACGCTAATTTTTATTTAAATGCTTTGCATTCTTTTCATTTCAATACTAATTTGAGCTCTTGTTTACGTTAATCTTACTTCAATAACATCTATGATTTTAACTCTCTATATCTACAGTAAACATTGGCTCTTACTTTTAAATAGAATAAGAATGTCTTTAATTGTCTTTGAGTTAATTGTTCGATTAAGAGATAATTAAGTTGTTTATCACCTTATTGTCGTCAATAATACTCAATCAATTGATCCATCTGTAATCGTCTTCGTCTCGAACTCCAGCATCACTTCCTCTTGTCCAGCGTCACTCCTCTTGTCCAGCGTCGTTTCCAGACTTCAGTAGTGTTCCTCTTGTCCAGCGCAGTCACCTCTAGAGTCCAGCGTCGTCTCTCTCTCTGGAACTAAGTCGTCAGCTCTCTCACTCTCTCTCTCTCTCTCTCTCTCTCTCTCTCTCTCTCTCTCTCTCTCTCTCTCTCTCTCTCTCTCTCTGTGGAACTTCTTCTCGTGCTGTTTTGGACGTCAGTTGATCTTCTTATATGGATTTTCTTCTCGTGTAATTCTGTTACTAATTAAAATTGCTTGTTTTTACAATCCAGTTACACAACTGTATGTAACTGGAAGGATGAAACTATTTACAAAAATTTAAATACTCTGTGCGGACGGGCAAAAGCTCCCGCTGCACTGCGGGTGATCGAAAAAAAGAGAACAACTGTAGCGTGTGTGTCCTATTTATACCCACGTCTTGGTCCACACCTGCAGTTGTACGAAATCGACATGTCTGAAATTGTCTCTGGGTTCAGTCCCCCCACTCCTTGTCAATTTCACTATTTCTTATATTTCTGCGAATTGCAGAGTCCTGTAAGTATACTCTTATATATACTCATCTTATAACTATTTTCACTACACATGTTTACTGTATTTTTGGACATTGCAACTTAACCCTTTCGCTCTATACACAGTTATTTCACCACTACACTCGTACGGTGTGTCCCTTTCAAGTGGTTTTTGTACACAGTATTTAGTTAATTTTATTACATTTTATTGTGTTTTTGGATTTTACTCCTTATTTATAGTTTATGAATAATTACGGAAAAACAGTAATTATGCAATTATTCATCTTGTGGTGGTAAACTCGCCTGCATAGACCTGCATCACACACACTTGCAAAATACTGGTGTACACACTTTCAGTTACATTTGTGTGTGTGTGTGCATGTCGATTCAGGTCGAAACACCTGTTCATATTTTTGTCTGAGCCAAGCTTGCAATCCCTGACATGCTTATTTCTAATACATTATTAATTATTTACAGTTTATTAGGTATATTTAAATTTTTATATTCAATGCTCAGTACATCACTTATTTGTACTGTCGCAATATATATATATATATATATATATATATATATATATATATATTGTAACAGTACCAAATATGGTAGTTACATAATATGAACTAATGTAACGTCAAGTATGAGAAAAACATGGAAGTATGTCTAGATAAATAAACCTAAGTGTATGAAAGTGTGTATCTACAAATATATTAATAAAAAATCCAACGATGAAGGAGATAATATTAACATAGCAACGCCAAATACAAAATGAAGAAAGAAAATGCCACGAGCCAAAACAAAATATCAGTAACCAGACCCAATAGGATCCAACAGTGAGGGGAACAAGCGAAACAAGGACCAACAAGCTCCAACAGCAATGGAGATAAATAAAGATAGCAACTACAATAAAAATATAAGAAAAAGGACCAGGAAGAGCACCAAGAAGAAGAGAGAAGATGGACAGAAGATATAAGGACTCAACATAAACCACATGTACTAAAAACAATGTAAGTGACAAAAGAAATGATGATTATAAATGTGAAAGGAAAACCAGTGTGAAACATTTAAGGAACCACAAACAATTACAGTGTGTACTTAATACAAATGTGAAACCTGTGAATAATTAGCTAATTTCAACTGAATAAACCACACAAACAATTACAGTGATGAAGTTTACAGTGTGAGAAAATATGTTAATTTCATGATGAAACAACAAAAATTAAAATAGTCAAATAAACACAGACAATGAGTGCGACTAATTTAATAAAGTTGTGATCAATACACATAATCATAAGACCACCAGAATAGAACAAAATAGAACAATTATGTTATTGTTCATAGAGAACTGACAACAAATAAAAGACATTTGTTATGTATCAAACAATGACAGGAATTAAGTTCCACCATTGACCAGAAAAATATTGTAAATAATACAAAAAAGATTTGTGTTAGTGTTTAAGAAGGAGTTGTATAAACATGTGTAACAAGATAGTTAAAGTATTATATTAAAATACCGTAGTGAAGTCAATTTAGTAGTAGAAAAATACTGCACTAAACAGATGGTATTTTGTTACATAACCCCACAGGGAAGATACCTATTACAACAGAAAATCATACATATTAGTATAAATAAATGATCATCAACTATGATATCAAACAAGAATTTGTTATATATAAATGATAAATCCTAAGAGACAATGTAATATATTGCAAAACAATGCAAATAGAACAAGTCAAACATAATGGCACAGAGAATAGCAGAGATGAAAAAAGTATGCCAATTTAGTTAGGCAAAGTACAGTATCAAAACCAATATCAATGTTTATAAGAGTATTACCAGTAGTGAGATAAATATCTGATAATACATTGAGAACAGATTCTGAACATAATAAGAACAATATTGTAACTAAATTATTGTAAACTAACTAACTATATACATATGACCAGAAGTAAGCTGAACCATTGTATAGCTAATTAGTTAAGAAAAATACTGTATCAAATATTGAACACAGATTGTTACAATTGTTACCAGTAGTAAGAGGAAATCCCAATGCTACTTTGAGAACAGATTATGACCATAAAAACAGTCATGTTATATACAAACAATTAAAAACCAAATGACTATTATGAAGAACACCAAATGTAAACAAACAATGACAAGCAAGTTATTTATGAAAAATATAACATATAAACTTGTGTAAAAGTAAATGAAAACATTATCAAAAGTTAGAGTAATATCTAATGCTACTTTGGAAATCCAAACCAAGTAGAACAATAACAATTTAGTTATTGTATTAACAAAAAATAAATGACTACTATGATATGACACAACATAAACAGAGCCATTACTGAAAGATTGAAGGGTTCTGAACTAATTAAAAGATAACCATTATATATAATAAATTAGGTACTATGTGTGTACACTAATTACAATCATTACATGATATGATATATATAGAGAAGACCAAAAGTAAGGTGAAAAATTGTATAAGAGAGATAGAAGAGGACTGAAACTATGTAAATATTAAATTAACCACAGCCATATATAAATATTATAGTGTAAAATTGTGTAAATAAACTTTACTAGTATTATTAGATTGTAATATTACTGTTTTAATTAAGGAAAATTAGTTTTAAGCACATTTATGGAAAATCAAACACGGACGCTTAATGACGCCATAACGAGATTTGTGTAGGGAACAATTATTCCCAAATTGTAAATCAAACCAATTGAGATATAGACTCAAAGTGTTTATTTAAGAAGTGTTTTATTATAATTAAGTAAAATCTGGTGTGACGGACTTATAAAAATAAGATACACCAGAAATAATAAATAAAATCGTTATTGTGATAGTAGTGATGAACGGAAAATAAGCATTTTTGGACTTAAATTAACAAGCAGAATGTCCGCAATTCACTGACATCAACCATTTAACGACAGGACGTAAATTAAGAAAGTTATAGTAATTTTAAACTTTTCAGTTAAATTTTTGTACCAGTGCTGACGTCAAAAAGCCTCAACACCAAACTCGATTTTGTCAAAAAATTAAATATTTTAATAAAACAAAGGCGTTTGGGTCAGAGAGTACAATGTTTCCAGCCAATAGAATGAATGACTTTCGACAGACTCACAGGAGACGCTTTCAGGAAACATTACAGTTCACGTCTAGCTTTTCAACAGAGAGGTCACGCAACTCGACGGACATGAAGGAGTTTATATTTGAATTTTGTGCGCGACATATTCATTAAGTAACCAAAATAACATAACCTTTAATACTACACCAATATATACGAGTGAAAAGTGCGGAGTTATTTAATTATACAAGTACGGTCAGTGTATAATGTCGACCATACTTGCGAGTGATGTGATAAATAAGAAACAGGGAGTACAATTTTATTTAAACAATACTGAACAAAAATAATAATTTCGTAAATGACTAACTTTCGATACTACGCAAGTCAGATAATGCGGAGTATCGAAAACAATAATTAAATTATCAGAATTAAAGAAAAATTTAAGTCACAATTATTAAAATATTATAAAAATATTTTAATTATTTATAATAATTTAAAATATCATGTTTGAAATAATTATTAATGAATACAAGAATATTTAGTCACTCATTTGACTAAACTTATTTTTCTTGATTTTTTCGATGTTTTGAAATATACTTTATTAATTTTCATACAGTATAAATAAATGTAATTCTGATAATAGTATATTAAAGTATTACGAATGATATGTTTATATGTATAGTTTAAGAAATAATAACTGTTAAGAAATACTTATCCATTGTAACAATACCGGTTATAACTAACCTCAGAATCGTTACGGTAACTTGATAATTTCAATATTACCGATCTGTTCTCAAGTAACATCCAAATCAGATAGAATTACTAACAAGAGTTTTTTGATAAATTTTTCTCTTGTGAATAGATGATTTTTAAAACAAATTATTAAACGAAAGTAATACATTTTTAACTACTGTACAAGTCATAGGGCTTGATAATTGCAAACTAGTATATCTGTTCGCTTATTATTCATTATTGTTAATTTTATATCGTTATTTGTATTACATCTTGTGCCTGGTATCATGTTACCTAAAAGAACCTTACGAAATATGGTAATTCACTGAAACAAAATAACATAACCTATTGAAGTTAAATTATTGTACCAATAACAAGTCTACCAGCCTTGAGAATTGGACAGAGTCTTATTTGAATTTTTAATTGTAATCAGTAATTGAAAGGTTGTTAGTTTTTGATTATTAATTGTCAAAGATTTTATGATTTATTAAATTGTTAATAAACCTCCACTTTTATTACCAGTGAAAGGAGTATCATTTCTATTAAAAATAAGTTCATTTATTTTTTTATCAGTTCTACCACAGGTGGCGGAAGAATTTAAAAAGATCTAACAATAAGTCAGAATAATAATCAGATATTACTTCATTTATTTTGTGTGTGATACTATATTAAATATTCGATCTGAATATTTACTTGTATATAAAGTGCATGTATTTCAGAAGAAACGTCACAGAACAGGACTGAAGTATTCACGTGTGGTGAGTGAGGGAGGTATACAACAGAGTGCGCGAACCATTTTAAAATAAAAGAAGTGGATTATTATTACGCACCCATTAAAAAACAATACAATAACTCTAATAACCTTAATAATTACAATTACATCTTTTAATAAACAACATTATCGTAGATACCGGTGCGTGTCTACACTCACACGAACACACCAAAATATATCGAATACACCACATTAAGAAGAATTATTTATATATTTATATATCCAACAGTGTGGCAGAAGTGAGTGAAGATCCACGAAGAATTTATAAACACAATCTACATAACTACATCCTAACTACAATACTTGTAATTTTACATTACAATATATATATAGTAACAAATTACATACAAATACAAATCTATTTGTATTTGAATAGCCCCACGATTTTGGTGCGGCAAAATGTAACAAATTAATTATTTAATATAATTTATTTCCGTGGAGCCCCACGTTCTTTGGGACGCCAAAATGTAACAAAATATTTGTCTGTGTAATTTAATTTGTTCATTAATTTAACTCATACACTTTATATAACCTTACTAACAACGTGTATTTATAATTGGAGTTCAGGTGTAATTATAATAAGAGTAATCCTTTTAGGAATCGTAATATGTTTTCATTTATTAATTTAAACAAACATAATAAAAATAATAATATAATAGTAATAATCGCTTCGCCATAAGATATTCATTATCTATGGTTTCAATGTTTCTTTGCTTGCCGTACTCTCATCATAAAAATAGATTTTATATCTTAGATATTGTATTAGCAATTCTAAGTACAACATTTCTTCGTTATATTATAATTTCTCGACTACTCAGTCTGAATGTGTGCTTTTTAAATTTGTTAATACATTCTTATTCTATACTTGAAATACCTTTTACGGCTTTATAATCATTTTAACAAAACTAATTGATTATTTCCAATTACTTCACTTTATGTGCTTTCAATAAAAAAATGTAAACCACTAAATCAATTATTTATTAATAATAAATCCTCCAAGCAAGGATTTAAATTATCTTTACATTGACTGTTCATTGATTAAAGAAAAATCATTAAAAAAAATTCTGGATACTAGTAAATTACATTCTCTTATCTCTATCTACATAGTTATTCTTTAATTTTAAAATGTTTTTATTAATGTCTTTCAATGTATTTATTCTCTGATAATTATAAATTGGTTTCTCGTCACCTCAAATTCTGCAGACTGTCCCGTGTCCTCCAGTGATCTGTCGCTCCTCTCCTACTGGATGTCCTCTGTCTCTCGTCCTTCATGGTCCATCGGCTGCTGTAGACTGTAATGACGTGTTGCTCTGGATCGGCTGCTGTTGTGATAGAAATAGTCTCTATTGCTCTGTGTCTCATTCCTCTGCTAGATATGTTCTCTCGCCATCTGTCTAGAGTTGATGTTCTTAGTTGTAGACTGCTCGTAGACGTCCGACGATTTTATTTACGGTACTTTTTATTTATTATCTTTTATTACTACTTGAAATCAAAACATTTCCCGTAATACTTTACAGTTACGACATAAAAATCTTGTTGATGTTAGACATAGCATCTAACTCTGTCCAAAGTAATTAAAAATTCGCGTCTCAGACGGACATAGCGTACCACCATGACTGAAGACTGTTTGAGAAGAGTTAAAAATTCTCGTCGCTGACGGACATAGCATACCGCCACGACTGACGATTGAAGAGAGAGTTTGGCTCTCCTGGGCTCGTATTTATATTCACCAAGAAAACCACACCTGTTGGCTCAGGAATAAGCATGTCAGAAACTGTCCATGGCGTGAGTACCCCCACTCTCGTCTCATTTCACATATTCACACTTTTTTGCCAATCGCACTGTTTAATGCAGATTTCAAGGTGATCTAATATTGTCTAATTTAAATACACACATGATATGTAATTATCACAATGATCACATCATTAGTGTAATTATTATGCTTTAAAAATCGCACAGAATTTGCACTGATTGTCCGAATTACGTAGAATTCGCACTGCACATGTATCTGATTTTTATGCATTTTTAGAAGTTTTTACACTCTTTCTAACATTTATGGTTTGCTTAAAATTAAATACAATCTTAATTTAGCATTTACTTGGGGTGAGGTTACAAACTTTCAGGCTCTAACAGGCTTCACGCACACACTCTATTTACTTGTGTACACGCTTACAGCGGTAATCGCATGATGTTTCTTGTTGATTCCTATTTATAAGCCAGCTTCCAATTTCACACCTGGTCGTCTATTATATATTACTAAAATTAATTTAAATATTTATTTTATTTCATATATGCACATTACAGCATATGCTTGTATTGTCACAATATATATTCAATCACTTTCTGCTACAGTCCGTTTCTTGATGTAAATATTTATAAATAAATTTACTTCAAGATATACCTTTTTTTTCCTTATTAGGGACATATATATATTCAATCACTTTCTGCTACAGTCCGTTTCTTGATGTATATAATACATTTAATATTTATAATGAATTTCCTTCAAGATATACCTTTTTTTCCTTATTAGGAACATGTTTCGGGTACTGTACCCAGCCTCAGCCTTCCAGTTTTTGTGTCTGGTGAAGTACATATGTGTTGGTTGACTATTATTATTGTGGCTTCCTGTTGGCTTCTGGTATTTCAAATTGGTTTTATTGCGTGTGATTGTGGTGTATGTGTTAGTTTTTTGTGTATTTTCGATGTTGAGTGCTTTGAATATTGTGTCATGTTTTGTATTGATTTGTATTTGTTCAGGTATTAGTTTGTTTTGTGTTTTATGTTTGTAAATATAAAATAAAAACTGAACAATTAAGAATTAATCAAAATGAACAACACATAAATAATAACAACAACAAAAATTGGGCCACATTCACATACATAAATAATAAAATGACAAAACTAACAAAAAACTATTTAAAAACACAGATATAAAAATAGCATACAAAACTAATAAAAATAATTTACAAAAACCAAATAGATAATTTGCCCACACAACAAAGATAATACAACAACTAACGGTATATACAAAATTGAATCCCAAGATTGCAATAAATGTTACATAGGACAAACAAAAAGCAGCTGAAAAGACGTTATTTTGAACACCTAAACGCATACAAATCACCAGAAATATATAAATCCAATTTAGCCACACATGCAATAAACACAGAACAAGAATTCCCAGACATAACCAATGTGGCACTAATAAAACATATACCACACAAAGGCACCATAATGAACGTTTGGGAAAATTTACAAATATACAAACATAAAACACAAAACAAACTAATACCTGAACAAATACAAATCAATACAAAACATGACACAATATTCAAAGCACTCAACATCGAAAATACACAAAAAACTAACACATACACCACAATCACACACAATAAAACCAATTTGAAGTACCAGAAGCCAACAGGAAGCCACAATAATAATAGTCAACCAACACATATGTACTTCACCAGACACAAAAACCGGAAGGCTGAGGATGGGTACAAGATGGTACCCAAAACATGTTCCTAATAAGGAAAAAAAGGTATATCTTGAGGTAAATTCATTATAAATATTAAATGTTATATATATATATATATATATATTGTAACGACTTGAGGACGTCCGCCTTGTTTAAGCCCCATGATGGAAACCAATTTGTAACGACTAGATTCTTATCTACTCTGAAAAATGTGTATTTATCGTGTGTTCACCTCGCACGTCGTGGTCGTTACTTTATGTTCACGCTGATGATGTCCATAGCGATCTCTTGAATTACCAGTACACGCGAGTGGGATCCTTACCTGTTCTTTAATATGTGTTCGTAAATCCTGGGTGGCGCCAAATTGTTTAATCTGAAAACAATTAAAAAGAATAGGACGATTGAGCGTTCGTTCTATGACGGTATGGTGAATTCAAATTACTCCCGCCATGTGCGAATTTCTGAATCTAGCTGTTAGATCGCCGAGTTTCCCATGTGAACGTTTACCGTCACCTTGCTAGTTGCTATAATACACAAATCATATAATGCACTTTCCTATGAAATAAAGAACAGTGGTTACAACTCTGTACTAGTTTATTAAATTGTGATCAGTAGTTATTCAGTATCATACAAAATTATATTTTGTTATTAAACAAATTTGCCCCGACAGTAAAAGACAATTATATCGCAAGGCTTGGCGAAATCGATTGTGAACACTTTATTTAGACATGGCGTCTATTGAAGGTTTATTATTATTTTCGTTCATGAATCTGGATTCTTTTGGTTTACGAAAAAATATCAATTTGATTACAATAAAGTACACTACCTTACATTACTGGTACTTATATACTATAAGGTGTAATTACAATTTGTTCTTGAAGTGTTAAAAAGTGTATTTCAAAAGTTCGTAATTTTTATGCAGGTTATTTTCTAATTTCATATAAGTTTAGTGTTTTAATTTTAATTAATCTTTTAAAGAAATTAGATCATCAGTTTATAGTTAGAGTTATAAGTGTTGTGAGAAAAAATTAAAGAGAATTTATTCCTTAAATTCGGGTAACTCAGCAATACTTATCAAATCAGTTGACTTGAGGTGTAATGTCATTCAGTTGAAATAGGTTGGGTCATCGTTAGTCATCAATCTTCCTTCATGTATGGATTTAATTACGCCTGGCGTCTTTTTCGTATAAGTTGATTGAAATTTATTAATTTAGAATTTAATAAATTGGTCTTTGGCCTCAGTTGGATGTCCTAGTCCTTCATCATCTTCTTACTTGTTCATTTTATTAAATTTGGATTACTTTTTATCGTTTTATATTAAAATTTGAGTCATTTACGGCTTGGCGTCTATTCGTCTTGAGTTTCAATAATGGACTAACAGTTTCTAACGGAATATTCATAAATAACGTTCAGTTGTCATGGTAACTGATTGACACTCATTGGCTATTCATGACTTAAGCCCATTGTTATAATATTTGAATTTTTATTCAAAATGACTAAATATCTTCTGATTGCTATTATTCTTCTGTCTTCTTATTAATGTATGAGATATTATCACAACTGTTCATATTTTCTTTTAAAGATCATTTTGACATCCCTCAAAGCTGGGTTTGCTTATGTATTAATATTTTGACAATAACGTTCATATTATGTAATTACATTTCTTTCTTATTTTATGTCCTTAATTTAACTTTTACGTCTTAACATGATCCACTAATTATCATTAACTAGTTACTTGCCTTGGATTTGCTAATATAATAGTTAATTTCTTACAATTTGTAGTTTTTTGTTTTATACATGTAACACCACAAAATGTTACATAACCTAGACACTCACCAGAAGGGTAAATAATTACACTAAAATGATAAAAGTGAATCATTTATAATGAATGTAGCAAAGAAGAGAAGGACCAGCAAAGAAGAAAGAAGAGGAAGGATCCCAAGAAGCAGTGATGAATACACTGCATGACACTACAACAAACACAATGACTGACTTTAACTAATGGACATGCAAAGTTCACAATAAGCTGTCAAACGAGCTAGTCCATGACATTAATGTAGAGTCAGGTAAAAGTAAAACTAACTAAATAATGACTGAAATAATGTAACATCAATAACAGCATTTTGGCTGAAAGTAAAAGAACCATGACCAATAAATAACAACGCCTATGACTAGAATAGCTATGGCCACAATGTATATTAAAACTAGCTTTAATAGCCCAGATGTAATATTAGTGGGTAAAAATAGTTATAAAAGGAAATCTTATAGGGATGAGCAACTTACTTATTAGACAAAATGTAATTAGTAACAATTATTAAGGAATAAACATAGTGCTGAGAATGTGTCTAGCCCATGCCTAAACAAATGTTTGTCAGTAAATTAATAGGGAAACAGGACTCCTAGTGAACATAAATTTACTGAACGATCAAGATAATTAAACGAGATGTGAAATACTACCACTCAATTATTAGTGTATAACTTTAAATTGAGTAGGCCACACAATTTGTATTTAGAGAATAAGGATTTTTTATAATAGCGTATTACCATAATTATGTTAAGAATTAATATTGTACAGTTATAAATAGCTTTTAATTATAATCATAGATGTATTAGGGTTCAAATAACACAGTGTAAATAACTAAATGTAAAAAGATAGGAAATGATCGCATTATGCATTGCTAGCAGACGACAGTGAGAAACCATGTTTAAAAACATTATTTGTAAGCATTGTCAAGGAAAACGAGGTTAAAACCAGTGTTAAAGCCCAGAAACTAAACTTTAATTTGATGATAATAACCTCGAGATTGGAATTATAATAAGTGCATAGTGTGTGTTAGCATCATTTGTTATTAAAATTAAGAAATTGTCAAAGTAATACGGATAACAACGAAAGTTGAGTACAATGCTCGCTCCGGTGGCCGTTAGAAAAAACAATACGTCGTTGTAACGGTTATCAGAGCCAATCAAAAAAGAGTTTACTAAACGACTTTTCTCTCTAAGCGCGATGCAGCGAAGGGGTATATAACCAGCAACGCAGAGAAATTCGTTAGATTCGTCACCTCAACTCGAGCAATACAGTCGCCGCTCGCCAGCGTAATACTTTTTTATGACTTAATATACAATAGTATAATAACAGTAAATATTTCAAAATTCTTCAAAACAGTCAACAGTACAGCGATTAAACACACGGAAAGTGCTTCGACAGTAATAAGTGAATATTTTTAGTTAGTGCGTGTGTTCGGAACGAGCGAGAGTATTTTAATCAGTAATTTAAATAGCCCAGTTTTATTAAGAAGAGGGCAGATTCCTCGTTCCAAGTGCGTATAAAGTGTAATTAACCAGTGATCATTATAATCCGATCACTGAAGGGTTTTTAAATTTTAATCTATACGATTCAAAAGAAATAAGGTAACACAGTGACCATTAATATTGTTTATCTGTTTGCACTGATCATAATTTTCAACAACATTGTACTGACGCAAGGACAACAAAACTTTCAATAACATACACAGAATTAATTTATTTAGAGGATTAATTAATCCAACGTAAGATATTGGTGTTAGAATTAAGCATCATAATATTTGTTAGTATATAAGTAAGCGCAACGATCGCTAACCTTAAAAATAATTACGAGTTTTTTAAAAAGAGGCCAAATTACGAATTATCATTATATTAACGTCTGTCAAGGCATTTAATAGTACTGTATTCTATTTGTATTTCAAAGAACCTACCCGTGGGGTAAATTATATATAAAAAGTAAAATTTGTTATTAGTTATAAGAGTTTTATTGTTCTAAACTGAGCTAGGCCGTATTGTACATGGGCAACTTAACATCAAAATTATATTAATGTAGTAACTGTATTTTTATTTGTTGAGTTGTTTTAAAGGGTAAAATAAACCCACAATTTTATTCAGTATAAACTTTGGTTACATTTATTTCATTTAGCTAAGTAATACTCAATATAGAGTACAGTGAGATAACTTTGAGCAGAGACATTACCATACTATATTTGAATTGTTATAAATGCCTAAAGCATTTAAACGAAGCATAAAGTGAACCTATACAATTCTAAAATTTATCAATTTGTTTTTTCATGGGAACTTTTCCTAAAGTAAACCCATGTGGCGCCCATATTGCATACAAGGAGTAGTATAACCTTGTTTATAAAGTGCAAGCTGGTCATAAGAGCATCTTGACAGTTTATTTTGGGTAAGTGAACGTCAGAACTTCCAGTACTACTATCAGGTACGTGAAAGTGTTTTTATTATAAATTATTTGTCCAGACGATACTTGACGGTACGTACACTGACGACATTTAACCAAGAAGAGGAGTTCCACTGCACGATCGACGCTACGGTTACATTCATTCACCGACCAGCGATTATTATATTATCCATTAAAATTATCACACTTTAATTATATAAACAATTTATCACCAAAGAGAATTACTGCATATAAAGTAAAGAGAGTTCATATTAACATTTTAAATTGTAACAAGAGAATCCACTACACTACAATCGGTATTTAAATTAAATAATAATTAAAAGAGGGGGATTTCGTTAGGTTACAGATTGGCGACCAACAGAGTGTGGCTTTAAAAATATTAAACTAATAAATTTTTAATATTAAATTAGCCCGGCAAATACAATAGAACAATCATGCCTCACACACACAGACACGATACTAGATACAAGGCCAGTCAAGGAGAAGGTACACAAGCGAATACCGAAATAAATATGGAGATACAAGAGACGCAACCAACATCCGAAATGGAAGCTGCAACCAATAATACCGTGGAAAACCAACCAGAGAGAACGCCTCCTGCAGAACCCGAGCAACCCAGACAGACTGAGAGAGTCACACAAACAGGGATCGCGGACTTCCAGGAATGGATGAAGAAGATGATGGAGGAAACAATATAAAGTAACGAATCGATGAATAAAAATATGGAATTGATCCACAAGAAAATGGATGACAGCCAGAAAAATAATGAATTATTAAATAAGAATTTAGAGTCATTGAAGGAAGACCTGCATAAAAAATTGGACGACAACAACAAAGCATTGAAGGAAGATAGTCTAAGAAATATCGAGTCATTGAAGGAGGATCTAAATAAAAAATTTGACGACAACAGCCAGAAAATGGACGATATCAACAAGAAGATGGAGGAAAATAACGAAAAAATAAACACAAAATTAGACATGGAGATAACAGTAGTTAGAAGAGAGATTGCGGAAGTGCACGAGAGGTGTGAACAACACAGCCAAGATTTACAACGCACTAGAGAAGAGGTTGATGGACGAATCAATAATATAGAAGAAATCAATGAAGCCAGAATCGAGTCGCTGAAGAAGATGAGCCAGGATGAGATCAAACGAGTGAGAACGGACGTGGGAGAAAGGTGTGAAGAAATAAACGCATCAGTGGACACCATAAGGACCCTGACTGTTGCCAATAAAGAAAAAATAGAGGAACTACGTCAACGGAAGATCCTACAGATGCGCGAAGAAATAGAAATCATTCGTAATCGACCAGCACAGGGTCACTACCTACAACCAATGGATAACCGTGATGTAATAAATTTTAAAAATTACAAGAAAAACCCTATCGAGTTTCTAGAACGAGTGGATGAAAACCTGACCAGGATCCTGGAGAGCAGATGGACAGTAATACGAAGTTTGATGGACGAATACTTCAAAGAAATCCACGATAATTGGGGGACTGCTACAAGCCACGAGGTCCAGAGTTACGAGGAATTCAAGACACTATTCCGGGCAAAATACTGGTCGGAGGCTACGCAGAACATAGTGCGGGACAATATCTGTCACGGCAAATATGACGCCAGTTGAGGAACCACTCCAACTTCTTACTTCCTTGGTAAGGTATGTCTGGCGCGAAACCTCGAACCGAGGATACCAGAGGAGTGCCTGGTCACCAAACTCGCTTACCATTATGAAGAGGGAGTAGCCAGATCACATCAATGGGGACAAATCAAAACGATCCAAGCCATGGCAGCTCTACTTGAGGATAGCGAACACGAGGGCTACTATAGAAGGAGCCGTAAAAGGAATGAGAACTTCCATGACAGAAGCGGTAACCCAATAATAATAACACGAACTTCCGGAATTACCGAGGTAATTTAAACAATTATAATCAGAATAATGTAAACCAAAATAACGAGAATAGTTATAGGCCAAATAATCAGAGTAATAATAATAATTACTCTGGTAATAATAATAATAATAATAATAATAATACGAGACGGCCGCAAAATTATAACAACCATCCCAACCGACCCCAGAACCAAGGTGGAAACAACCAACCGCAGCAATACCGAAGGGCCAACTATGTCCAAGCCAACTATGAACAGGGAAGGAGGCGGTACTATCCACGGCGCCGTAGTTTCAACGGACACGAGGACGAGGAGTACCAGCGCGAAGACAGGAGAAATGCAAGAGGCGGACGATGGAGAAGTAGGAGTATCGAAGGCGACAGCCGCAACAATGATTATCGGCCACAAGTTCACTTCATGCCGAATAACGACCAGGATCACCATGGAGGACGGCCTGATATGGAAGAGAGGAACCCGGTAAACACACCAGACAGGCGCAATGAAGAGAGTGAACTCTCTTTAAACGCCTCGCGGCAGTGAGAAACCACATAGACCCCTCGCTGAACCATTCTATTGGGTGCAATTACGAAACGACTTCAAATAAAATAACAATAATAAGAAGTCACTATCTAAAAAATATCAGACAAGAACTGCTGGAAGAAGAAATTGACCACCATCAGTGCAACAATGACATAGCGTATGTGACTGCCAAAATTAACGGAGTGGCCACCACATTGATGATCGACACGGGCGCGAATGTCTCGTTAATGGACAGTACGGAACTCAACCGCATCCAGGAAGAAGGCAGATCGGTAATACCAACCCTACCGATTAATAATATAATATTAGTGGGAGTGACTGGACGACAGAATAAAACCGTCAACAAACAGGTCAGTCTTGAAGTGACCAGTCATGGAGTCAAGATCCCAATGATATTCTTGGTAGCTACTGGATTAGCATTTCGCAGTTTAATTGGCTGCGACATCCTGCGGAAATATTCAGCTATTATCGATCTGAGTAGAGAAAAAATAACTCTAAATACGCCAGATTTGGAATGGACGGCTGAGATTATTGGGAGTATGGAATCTCCTCAAGACCGAACCATTTTCCACATCAGAGAAATAAGAAATCCTAGGTATCAAATGCCTATTAATGAAGTTGAGTATCAACCAACAAATGACAGTTTGTGGGATGAAAAAATCCTAGAAATCCGACGATTCAAGTCAACCACAAGAGACCACTCACCAAGCCCAGACCAAATTGAAATGTTGGTCAGAATATATAACAGATACCGGCATGTGTTTTCAGATGTTCCTGGGAAAGTGAGAAACTATCAATGTGAGTTAAGATTTAAAGAACCCATAAATTTTAATCGGAAGTCGTACCCAATTGCTTATTCTTTAAAAGAAGCAGTTAGGACTGAAATTAATCAATTATTGAAAGACGATATCATTGAGTGCAGTCAGTCACCTTATACTAGCCCTATTGTAGCGATAAAAAAGAAGAACGGGAAGGTGAGACTCTGCCTAGACGCTAGGGAGATTAATAAGAACTTGATCAATAACCGAACATCTCCTGGCGAAATAGAAGAAATTTTGAAGAAGTTTCATGGCATACAATTTATTAGTTCATGGGACACTGTCTGTGGCTACTGGGAGGTGGAACTGCACCCCCACAGCCGGAAATATGTAGCCTTTATTTTCGAAGGGCGCAACTACCATTTCAAACGATTGCCCTTCGGATTAGTGAACTCTGTAGCGATATTTATTCAGTGTATGGACCAAGTATTAGGCCAAGAAGCGCTCCAGTTCACTACTGTTTATGTAGATGATCTACTCATAACATCTACAAACTGGGAAGAACATTGTCATAGAGTAGACCATGTGTTGAGCAAATTATCTGAAAACAACATCACGTTAAAACTTGAAAAATCACAACTCATAGCCAAAGAAGTACAATTTCTAGGCTTCCAATTGACAGAACTGGGAATAACACCATCTAAAGAAAAAATAGAATCTATACAACAATTCCCCACCCCCAGAAACAAAAAACAATTACAGTCTTTATTAGGCCTGTGCAATTATTATCGCAAATTCCAGAATAACTATTCGGAATTAACTACCAAATTATCTCCACAGTTATCTTCAAAGGACAAATGGACATGGGGACCAATCCAAGATACAGAGTTCCAACAAATCAAAACCAAATTCCTAGAGACAGTGATGCTACATCACCCAGACTTCAATAAACCTTTTTATCTCAACTGTGATGCCAGTGACATCAGCTTAGGTTCTACACTGTACCAAGAGGATGAAGATGGGAACCATCTGGTTATAAGCTTCGCCAGTAGAACACTAAACAAATGTGAACGGAATTACAACGTGATAGAAAAAGAGCTATTAAGTGTTGTATTTCCGGACCTATATCTTAGGATATTCCATAACAGTACGGACGGACCACAAATCCATATCCTTCCTAAAAAACTGTAAACTAAGCCACGGTCGTTTAGCAAGATGGACCCTAGTCTTACAAGAATACATCAGTTGGGAATACGTTCCAGGAAAAAGAATATAGCAGCAGACGTACTGTCACGCATCAATTGTAACGGGACGAATTTTGAGGGGTTTTTATTTTATTAAATTTGGGGATTTATTATAAAATATTTGAAATTCATTTTCCATCTGTGTATACGGCCACGTGTTTGAATAAAAGCATTGTGCGAACCCAGGAACAGTATGCAGTAACAGTTGTGAAACATTTGCCAAAGAATGTGCCGGTCGTCGATTCTAAGAACTTAACGTTTGTGTGGCAGTTACGCCCGAACGCACTACACCAGCATGTGCGCAGACGACGCCACGGTGGTAAAGCAAAATGGCTTGAAGACTCTATTTTTTATGCCTCATGCGCTCAACATGCCGGAAACATAACTATAAGCCACACCCATTTATGTGACGAAAGTAAAGGCAGTGAAATATCGTCGACGGCCAACACTCAAAAATCCTGTGTGTCATATGTACAGCCACTAAGACACTGACAACTAAGGCTGTGCGCGGCGACGAAATTTGTTCACCGGCAAGGCAGTAATGTCCGGCATCATGTATAGGCAGTCTACTAGAAACCACAGCACTAACAGAAGCAAACAGTGTAGCGTGGACCCAGTCGGACGGAACCTTATAAAACATGAAGGGCCCCGTCTAATACAACTATCCTCCCGACCGGGATCCAAGAAATATAGTGCGTGGTCAACTAAACATTATACCCGGGTAAATTTTCGTTTTATCAAGTCGACCGACTAACCAAGTTTGTACAAAATAGTATGAAGAGTTGATAGTAATCTGTGAAGATGAAAAAACAGTGAGTGTGTTAGGAAACTGTTAATCGTTTATAGTGCGAGAATATTATCGGACACACCATGCAGTCGGCAGCGACGCTACGGAACAAGTAACTGTAATCAATTCAATTACTTTCTTTCAAAAGCCTAACTTAAATAAATATGGGGTTTTATAAATTTGTTTGAATGTGAGTGTGTGACAAGCTGGGTTCGCCTGATTAGTAGAATATATATATATGTTAGAATAAGAATATATTGCCATAAATGTACATGTTTATCTGTTGAAAAGTTGAGCTAATTGACATTTATTCAAAGTGAAGTAAAGCTAATAAATTTTTGAATTCCATCAACAAATGAGTGTAGCGTACGTTTGTTGTGTGACCCTATAACCATACTTGCATCTTAACGTTCGTGTGACGAACTCTGGATTGGAGGAAGACTAAACGGTAAGTGGGAGAAAATTATTTTACGATTTAAATGTATTAAAATGTAATTAACTTTACAACTGGCGTCACGACAGGGACTCGAATTTGAATAATTAAAATTCCACACCTACGATAGATGCAAGTTTGAGTTGAGGGTTAAGTAACTACGTAAAAATTACGCAGCACATATAAATTAGTACATCAATGTACAGAGGTTAAGAGTGAAGTGGTAAATATTTTAAGTAAGAAAATCTAGATTAATAAACTTATAGATATGGCAGATAATAACGAGAGTATAAATAACGAAGTCAGCTTCTCTGACAGTCAAACAGAAAGTCAAGCAAATACCGACTCAGGTATCCAAACAGAGTCACTATCAGTGGGTGATTGTAATGTAGAAACCGGGGTTTATAGTGCGCCGGGAGCGAATTCCACTCCCGTAACAATTAAAACAAGAGAAAAAGAGTTGTCATTAAATGACTTATTTGATCTAATTAACAATAGATTTGATATGAATAATAGAAATTTTGACGAAAAATTCAAGGAACAGAATAGTAAATTTGATGGTATAAATAATCGTTTAGACAATAACGATATAAAATTGAATGAAATTAAGACCGAAATTAAAAGTGAATTTAATTGTAAATTTGATGTACTTAAATTTGACATTGATGAGGCAAAAAATGAAATGCGAAAGTAGTTGTAACGAATTGAAACAAGATATTGAGAAAATAGTAGAGTCAGTAGGAGAACAGATTAAAAGTAAGAGTAATAATGATAATAAGAAATTAACAAGTGATAACAATAATGTTGAAAATGAGAATATAATTAAAAATGTGGTATTAGAGAATAAGGTAACAAATGATAACAATGATATTGAAAATGGTAATGTAATTGAAAAGGTGGTATCAGAGAGTGATACGTTGAAAATAGATAGTGAAATAGTGAGTTAGAGAGAGAGAGTAATAGGTTGTAACGGAGAAGTAATTAGGGTCGATGAATTAGAAAAAGAATGGAGAGAGAGAGTAGATGAATATGTAGGGCAGAGGGTAAATTTTCCCCATATTTGTGATGAACCAAGGTGTTCAAAAATGTTATTATTGGAGGGCAAGAGACCCTTATTAGTGAAAGATTTGAGCTGTTTCCCCTTTTTGTATAAGTTAGTACCCTCTGTGTGGAATGGTATTGAAAGTGTGAGATGGTGTTATGATGAGAGAGAGTTAGACAGAGAGTTGTGTATTGATAGAGAGATAGAATTGTACAAATTAAAGAGAGATTATGATGAGTTGAAAGAAACGTTAGCTGTGGTAAAAATAAATGATATGAAGTACTTACCTGTTAAAATAGAGAATGAGAATTATTTTGATGATACATGTTTAAATCATAATAATTTACCTTATGTTGTAATAAATGAGAAAATAACTGACTTGATAATGAATATAACTACTAATGGAGACTGGACAGAAATAAATAATGTTGACTTGGTTTATGATTATTGTGGTAAAATGAATTAACTAAAATTTTATGGTTATTGCACACAAGATAGCCATATGTGTGTAAATAAAATTGAAAACTGTTGTTTGAAACCAAGGCTAATTTTTGACGATGGAGGCTGAACATTGAATTCACAAATGGACAATTTTAAATATTTTGTTTTATGGTTCTGACCTCGCAGACTTGAACAATGAAGTGTGATACAACTGAATAATTAATGATGAAGAATGGTAAATAAATGTTTAGTGAATTTAATTGTGTGTATTGTAAAATGTTAGGTAAACCAGGTGTATGTAGGTGATTGTTGTGATAATAATAATAGTATTTTGCAGTCTAAGTAAATAACAAAAATAATTTGGAAGAGGATAACTAATGAGTTGTAATTATTGTAATTGGTGGAAGTATTTAAATTTTGTTTTTAATAATAGATTTAATTAAAATAATTAGAAATGTTTAAATATTTTTGATTGATTTAAATGTTATATAATTGCATTTTCTAATAAGTCTAAAATATTTATGATTTGGGAATTTGATTAATTAATAAATACATGTTAAATTGTTTGGTATGAAATAACATTGTTGTTAAATGTTTCAGAGGTTACGTGGAGATATTGGTGTGTGTGTGGTGTGTATTTTTGTGTTTATGTCAGTAGGTGAATAATGTACTGTAAGTATAAAGTTTATAATACCAATTACATAGAATAAAAGGTTTACGGCTGTGAAAAGATTTTGATTCAATGATATAAATGAATTGATATAATGGTATTAAATGGAAACTATGATTAAAAAGCAATAATAACTGAAAGGTGAATTAAAATTATATTTGGTTTGAACTGTAATAAATAGACTTTGACAAATATGTTAACATTAAAAGATTTATAGAAACAAAAAACTTGTAGGAAATATATGTGGCAGTATGTGGTAAGCAGAATGTTTAGACTGAAGGAGTGTTTATAACACAAGTCTGGCAGACAACTGTTAATGTAAACAGGTGTGTTGTATGTTGTGACTGATGTCTACAGTCATGCTGAATTGACAATAACAAAAATGTTGTAGTCTGCTGAATCATTGCCAGCAGCAAAATCTTATTGTGAAATAAAAGAAATGAAGTTAAAAATTTTTTTGTCAGATAAAAGAATAATGAGGTAATTCCTGTAACTTAGAGTTTGAGAAATTAAATATAATTAAATTAATTTGGTAATTAAATGAATTGAAAAGATGATTTTTAATAATGAACTTGTAATAATGAACTTATTATTAAATAATAAAATGAGTTTATTTTCATTTGGTTTCAACTGGAATTATAAATTAAATACTAATTGATGTAAACAATGATTAAAATATTCATTTAAAATTGAAAACTGAAAGAACGTTCAAGCTGAGATAGCGTTTGGAAAATAAGATGTGTATATTTCTGTTCATGTAAATTTTATCAATGACAATCCATATTTTATGTTTAACTGTAGATTCTCCACCTAAGTGCGGCCATGACCTCACCGGATCATGACCGTGAAAGTAGTTAATTCTGGCAAATCATAAATTTTACTTGATATAACCGGCTTGTGGTTTATTTTACTTTGTTAACCCAGTGGTTTGTTAGACTTAGTAGGGGGGTTATTTTTAGGGGAATCTACCAAATTTTGGAACAGGGCTATTTTCACCCAGATAGGGGTCGTAGTCCATTAGGGGCGTATCAATCAAGAATAGTAGGTGTAACACTGAATTTTATTGTAACGCCGAAGCAAGGATGGGGTGGAATAAAAGAAAAAAATGTCCACCCCTTCCGCATCAGTCCTTGTGAAAGCAACTGGGCGCCACAGTCCAGGAGGGGAATTGTGAGTGTGGATGGGGGTGACCCAGTTACAGGTCACGAGGGAGATGTGGTTTACGGCTAGGATGAGGCTGGAAAAAGCCAAGAAGCCTAGCGCAAAACACATGAATATGTAACGGGTATCAGGGGTTAAGGGATTAAAAGGGGGGTAGTAGAAAAAAAAAATTTGGTGCCTGCCATCAAATTGATGTTTTAAATTTTGATTATATTATTCTTTGTGTGTATTAATAGTGTTATTGGATTATATTGTTTAGGATATATGTATAATCAAATGTTAGGGTAAGGAAGTTCATGTTTTAATTAAATGTTCTATTTGTTTGTTTTCTAAGTATTAATAGTAACAAAGAGAATCAATCAATTCAGGTAAAAGATTTTTTTTTGGTTTTGATGAAAATAATAATAATATGACAATCTGATTTTGAATTTAAAAGAATGGTGAATTTAAAGATAAAATATTTTGTGATTTTAAATGATGAGTTTGTTTAGAAAATATTATAGGTGTATGTATGCGCCCAGTATTTGCCAAAGGCGACCCAGTGTGCAGGAAAAGGGGAAACATCGGTTGAGGATTTGGCATGGTATAAGACCAGGGGTTTGGATTTTGGGGCGGCATGTTAGAAGGTGAGGTGCGCTGTGGTGCTTGTCTGTTCGATTTTATGGTGTTGGGATCTCGTACAGAGAAGTCCAGTAATCTCGTTCAGATGCGGCCATAGTCACCGAACCAGGGGGGTAGTTTACCCATGATGTATAAGAACAAGGGGGGTTGTTGGCACCATATCCTCACCGGTCCTCTTAGGGGTTAGCAATAAGATTTCTTCTGTTTCGACAGAAGACCTCTCATTGGGGGGGGGGTATTGTAACGGGACGAATTTCGAGGGGTTTTTATTTTATTAAATTTGGGGATTTATTATAAAATATTTGAAATTCATTTTACATCTGTGTATACGGCCACGTGTTTGAATAAAAGCATTGTGCGAACCAAGGAACAGTACGCAGTAACAGTTGTGAAACATTCGCCAAAGAATGTGCCGGTCGTCGATTCTAAGAACTTAACGTTTGTGTGGCAGTTACGCCCGAACGCACTACACCAGCATGTGCGCAGACAACGCCACGGTGGTAAAGCAAAATGGCTTGAAGACTCTATTTTTTACGCCTCATGCGCTCAACATGCCGGAAACATAACTATAAGCCACACCCATTTATGTGACGAAAGTAAAGGCAGTGAAATATCGTCGACGGCCAACACTCAAAAATCCTGTGTGTCATATGTACAGCCACTAAGACACTGACAGCTAAGGCTGTGTGCGGCGACGAAATTTGTTCGCCGGCAAGGCTGTAATGTCCGGCATCATGTATAGGCAGTCTACTAGAAACCACAGCACCTAACAGACGCAAACAGTGTAGCGTGGACCCGGTCGGACGGAACCTTATAAAACATGAAGGACCCCGTCTAATACAACTATCCTCCCGACCGGGATCCAAGAAAAATAGTGCGCGGTCAACTAAACATTATACCCGGGTAAATTTTCGTTTTATCAAGTCGACCGACTAACCAAGTTTGTACAAAATAGTATGAAGAGTTGATAGTAATCTGTGAAGATGAAAAAACCGTGAGTGTGTTAGGAAACTGTTAATCGTTTATAGTGCGAGAATATTATCGGACACACCATGCAGTCGGCAGCGACGCTACGGAACAAGTAACTGTAATCAATTCAATTACTTTCTTTCAAAAGCCTAACTTAAATAAATATGGGGTTTTATAAATTTGTTTGAATGTGAGTGTGTGACAAGCTGGGTTCGCCTGATTAGTAGAATATATATATATGTTAGAATAAGAATATATTGCCATAAATGTACATGTTTATCTGTTGAAAAGTTGAGCTAATTGACATTTATTCAAAGTGAAGTAAAGCTAATAAATTTTTGAATTCCATCAACAAATGAGTGTAGCGTACGTTTGTTGTGTGACCCTATAACCATACTTGCATCTTAACGTTCGTGTGACGAACTCTGGATTGGAGGAAGACTAAACGGTAAGTGGGAGAAAATTATTTTACGATTTAAATGTATTAAAATGTAATTAACTTTACAACTGGCGTCACGACAGGGACTCGAATTTGAATAATTAAAATTCCACACCTACGATAGATGCAAGTTTGAGTTGAGGGTTAAGTAACTACGTAAAAATTAAGCAGCACATATAAATTAGTACATCAATGTACAGAGGTTAAGAGTGAAGTGGTAAATATTTTAAGTAAGAAAATCTAGATTAATAAACTTATAGATATGGCAGATAATAACGAGAGTATAAATAACGAAGTCAGCTTCTCTGACAGTCAAACAGAAAGTCAAGCAAATACCGACTCAGGTATCCAAACAGAGTCACTATCAGTGGGTGATTGTAATGTAGAAACCGGGGTTTATAGTGCGCCGGGAGCGAATTCCACTCCCGTAACAATTAAAACAAGAGAAAAAGAGTTGTCATTAAATGACTTATTTGATCTAATTAACAATAGATTTAATATGAATAATAGAAATTTTGACGAAAAATTCAAGGAACAGAATAGTAAATTTGATGGTATAAATAATCGTTTAGACAATAACGATATAAAATTGAATGAAATTAAGACCGAAATTAAAAGTGAATTTAATTGTAAATTTGATGTACTTAAATTTGACATTGATGAGGCAAAAAATGAAATGCGAAAGTAGTTGTAACGAATTGAAACAAGATATTGAGAAAATAGTAGAGTCAGTAGGAGAACAGATTAAAAGTAAGAGTAATAATGATAATAAGAAATTAACAAGTGATAACAATAATGTTGAAAATGAGAATATAATTAAAAATGTGGTATTAGAGAATAAGGTAACAAATGATAACAATGATATTGAAAATGGTAATGTAATTGAAAAGGTGGTATCAGAGAGTGATACGTTGAAAATAGATAGTGAAATAGTGAGTGAGAGAGAGAGAGTAATAGGTTGTAACGGAGTAGTAATTAGTGTCGATGAATTAGAAAAAGAATGGAGAGAGAGAGTAGATGAATATGTAGGGCAGAGGGTAAATTTTCCCCATATTTGTGATGAACCAAGGTGTTCAAAAATGTTATTATTGGAGGGCAAGAGACCCTTATTAGTGAAAGATTTGAGTTGTTTCCCCTTTTTGTATAAGTTAGTACCCTCTGTGTGGAATGGTATTGAAAGTGTGAGATGGTGTTATGATGAGAGAGAGTTAGACAGAGAGTTGTGTATTGATAGAGAGATAGAATTGTACAAATTAAAGAGAGATTATGATGAGTTGAAAGAAACGTTAGCTGTGGTAAAAATAAATGATATGAAGTACTTACCTGTTAAAATAGAGAATGAGAATTATTTTGATGATACATGTTTAAATCATAATAATTTACCTTATGTTGTAATAAATGAGAAAATAACTGACTTGATAATGAATATAACTACTAATGGAGACTGGACAGAAATAAATAATGTTGACTTGGTTTATGATTATTGTGGTAAAATGAATGAACTAAAATTTTATGGTTATTGCACACAATATAGCCATATGTGTGTAAATAAAATTGAAAACTGTTGTTTGAAACCAAGGCTAATTTTTGACGATGGAGGCTGAACATTAAATTCACAAATGGACAATTTTAAATATTTTGTTTTATGGTTCTGACCTCGCAGACTTGAACAATGAAGTGTGATACAACTGAATAATTAATGATGAAGAATGGTAAATAAATGTTTAGTGAATTTAATTGTGTGTATTGTAAAATGTTAGGTAAACCAGGTGTATGTAGGTGATTGTTGTGATAATAATAATAGTATTTTGCAGTCTAAGTAAATAACAAAAATAATTTGGAAGAGGATAACTAATGAGTTGTAATTATTGTAATTGGTGGAAGTATTTAAATTTTGTTTTTAATAATTGATTTAATTAAAATAATTTGAAATGTTTAAATATTTTTGATTGATTTAAATGTTATATAATTGCATTTTCTAATAAGTCTAAAATATTTATGATTTGGGAATTTGATTAATTAATAAATAAATGTTAAATTGTTTGGTATGAAATAACATTGTTGTTAAATGTTTCAGAGGTTACGTGGAGATATTGGTGTGTGTGTGGTGTGTATTTTTGTGTTTATGTCAGTAGGTGAATAATGTACTGTAAGTATAAAGTTTATTAGATACCAATTAGATAGAATAAAATGTTTACGGGTGTGAAAAGATTTTGATTCAATGATATAAATGAATTGATATAATGGTATTAAATGGAAACTATGATTAAAAAGCAATAATAACTGAAAGGTGAATTAAAATTATATTTGGTTTGAACTGTAATAAATAGACTTTGACAAATATGTTAACATTAAAAGATTTATAGAAACAAAAAATTTGTAGGAAGTATATGTGTCAGTATGTGGTAAGCAGAATGTTTAGACTGAAGGAGTGTTTATAACACAAGTCTGGCAGACAACTGTTAATGTAAACAGGTGTGTTGTATGTTGTGACTAATGTCTACAGTCATGCTGAATTGACAATAACAAAAATGTTGTAGTCTGCTGAATCATTGCCAGCAGCAAAATCTTATTGTGAAATAAAAGAAATGAAGTTAAAAATTTTTTTGTCAGATAAAAGAATAATGAGGTAATTCCTGTAACTTAGAGTTTGAGAAATTAAATATAATTAAATTAATTTGGTAATTAAATTAATTGAAAAGATGATTTTTAATAATGAACTTGTAATAATGAACTTATTATTAAATAATAAAATGAGTTTATTTTCATTTGGTTTCAACTGGAATTATAAATTAAATACTAATTGATGTAAACAATGATTAAAATATTCATTTAAAATTGAAAACTGAAAGAACGTTCAAGCTGAGATAGCGTTTGGAAAATAAGATGTGTATATTTCTGTTCATGTAAATTTTATCAATGACAATCCATATTTTATGTTTAACTGTAGATTCTCCACCTAAGTGCGGCCATGACCTCACCGGATCATGACCGTGAAAGTAGTTAATTCTGGCAAATCATAAATTTTACTTGATATAACCGGCTTGTGGTTTGTTTTACTTTGTTAACCCGGTGGTTTGTTAGACTTAGTAGGGGGGTTATTTTTAGGGGAATCTACCAAATTTTGGAACAGGGCTATTTTCACCCAGATAGGGGTCGTAGTCCATTAGGGGCGTATCAATCAAGAATAGTAGGTGTAACACTGAATTTTATTGTAACGCCGAAGCAAGGATGGGGTGGAATAAAAGAAAAAAATGTCCACCCCTTCCGCATCAGTCCTTGTGAAAGCAACTGGGCGCCACAGTCCAGGAGGGGAAATAGTGAGTGTGGATGGGGGTGACCCAGTTACAGGTCATGAGGGAGATGTGGTTTACGGCTAGGATGAGGCTGGAAAAAGCCAAGAAGCCTAGCGCAAAACACATGAATATGTAACGGGTATCAGGGGTTAAGGGATTAAAAGGGGGGTAGTAGAAAAAAAAAATTTGGTGCCTGCCATCAAATTGATGTTTTAAATTTTGATTATATTATTGTTTGTATGTATTAATAGTGTTATTGGATTATATTGTTTAGGATATATGTATAATCAAATGTTAGGGTAAGGAAGTTCATGTTTTAATTAAATGTTCTATTTGTTTGTTTTCTAAGTATTAATAGTAACAAAGAGAATCAATCAATTCAGGTAAAAGATTTGTTTTTCTGGTTTTGATGAAAATAATAATAATATGACAATCTGATTTTGAATTTAAAAGAATGGTGAATTTAAAGATAAAATATTTTGTGATTTTAAATGATGAGTTTGTTTAGAAAATATTATAGGTGTATGTATGCGCCCAGTATTTGCCAAAGGCGACCCAGTGTGCAGGAAAAGGGGAAACATCGGTTGAGGATTTGGCATGGTATAAGACCAGGGGTTTGGATTTTGGGGCGGCATGTTAGAAGGTGAGATGCGCTGTGGTGCTTGTCTGTTCGATTTTATGGTGTTGGGATCTCGTACAGAGAAGTCCAGTAATCTCGTTCAGATGCGGCCATAGTCACCGAACCAGGGGGGTAGTTTACCCATGATGTATAAGAACAAGGGGGGTTGTTGGCACCATATCCTCACCGGTCCTCTTAGGGGTTAGCAATGAGATTTCTTCTGTTTCGACAGAAGACCTCTCATGGGGGGGGGGTATTGTAACGGGACGAATTTCGAGGGGTTTTTATTTTATTAAATTTGGGGATTTATTATAAAATATTTGAAATTCATTTTCCATCTGTGTATACGGCCACGTGTTTGAATAAAAGCATTGTGCGAACCAAGGAACAGTACGCAGTAACAGTTGTGAAACATTTGCCAAAGAATGTGCCGGTCGTCGATTCTAAGAACTTAACGTTTGTGTTGTAGTTACGCCCGAACGCACTACACCAGCATGTGCGCAGACAACGCCACGGTGGTAAAGCAAAATGGCTTGAAGACTCTATTTTTTATGCCTCATGCGCTCAACATGCCGGAAACATAACTATAAGCCACACCCATTTATGTGACGAAAGTAAAGGCAGTGAAATATCGTCGACGGCCAACACTCAAAAATCCTGTGTGTCATATGTACAGCCACTAAGACACTGACAACTAAGGCTGTGTGCGGCGACGAAATTTGTTCGCCGGCAAGGCAGTAATGTCCGGCATCATGTATAGGCAGTCTACTAGAAACCACAGCACCTAACAGACGCAAACAGTGTAGCGTGGACCCGGTCGGACGGAACCTTATAAAACATGAAGGACCCCGTCCCGACCGGGATCCAAGAAAAATAGTGCGCGGTCAACTAAACATTATACCCGGGTAAATTTTCGTTTTATCAAGTCGACCGACTAACCAAGTTTGTACAAAATAGTATGAAGAGTTGATAGTAATCTGTGAAGATGAAAAAACCGTGAGTGTGTTAGGAAACTGTTAATCGTTTATAGTGCGAGAATATTATCGGACGCACCATGCAGTCGGCAGCGACGCTACGGAACAAGTAACTGTAATCAATTCAATTACTTTCTTTCAAAAGCCTAACTTAAATAAATATGGGGTTTTATAAATTTGTTTGAATGTGAGTGTGTGGCAAGCTGGGTTCGCCTGATTAGTAGAATATATATATATATGTTAGAATAAGAATATATTGCCATAAATGTACATGTTTATCTGTTGAAAAGTTGAGCTAATTGACATTTATTCAAAGTGAAGTAAAGCTAATAAATTTTTGAATTCCATCAACAAATGAGTGTAGCGTACGTTTGTTGTGTGACCCTATAACCATACTTGCATCTTAACGTTCGTGTGACGAACTCTGGATTGGAGGAAGACTAAACGGTAAGTGGGAGAAAATTATTTTACGATTTAAATGTATTAAAATGTAATTAACTTTACAACTGGCGTCACGACAGGGACTCGAATTTGAATAATTAAAATTCCACACCTACGATAGATGCAAGTTTGAGTTGAGGGTTAAGTAACTACGTAAAAATTACGCAGCACATATAAATTAGTACATCAATGTACAGAGGTTAAGAGTGAAGTGGTAAATATTTTAAGTAAGAAAATCTAGATTAATAAACTTATAGGTATGGCAGATAATAATGGGAGTATAAATAACGAAGTCAGCTTCTCTGACAGTCAAACAGAAAGTCAATCAAATACCGACTCAGGTATCCAAACAGAGTCACTATCAGTGGGTGATTGTAATGTAGAAGAATCTGTAATTAGTGCGCCGGGAGCGAATTCCACTCCTGTAACAATTAAAACAAGAGAAAAAGAGTTGTCATTAAATGACTTATTTGATCTAATTAACAATAGATTTAATATGAATAATAGAAATTTTGACTAAAAATTCAAGGAACAGAATAGTAAATTTGATGGTATAAATAATCGTTTAGACAATAACGATATAAAATTGAATTAAATTAAGACCGAAATTAAAAGTGAATTTAATTGTAAAGTTGATGTACTTAAATTTGACATTGGTGAGGCAAAAATGAAATGCGAAAGTAGTTGTAACGAATTGAAACAAGATATTGAGAAAATAGTAGAGTCAGTAGAGAACAGATTAAAAGTAAGAGTAATAATGATAATAAGAAATTAACAAGTGATAACAATAATGTTGAAAATGAGAATATAATTAAAAATGTGGTATTAGAGAATAAGGTAACAAATGATAACAATGATATTGAAAATGGTAATGTAATTGAAAAGGTGGTATCAGAGAGTGATACGTTGAAATAGATAGTGAAATAGTGAGTGAGAGAGAGAGAGAGTAATAGGTTGTAACGGAGTAGTAATTAGTGTCGATGAATTAGAAAAAGAATGGAGAGAGAGAGTAGATGAATATGTAGGGCAGAGGGTAAATTTTCCCCATATTTGTGATGAACCAAGGTGTTCAAAAATGTTATTATTGGAGGGCAAGAGACCCTTATTAGTGAAAGATTTGAGCTGTTTCCCCTTTTTGTATAAGTTAGTACCCTCTGTGTGGAATGGTATTGAAAGTGTGAGATGGTGTTATGATGAGAGAGAGTTAGACAGAGAGTTGTGTATTGATAGAGAGATAGAATTGTACAAATTAAAGAGAGATTATGATGAGTTGAAAGAAACGTTAGCTGTGGTAAAAATAAATGATATGAAGTACTTACCTGTTAAAATAGAGAATGAGAATTATTTTGATGATACATGTTTAAATCATAATAATTTACCTTATGTTGTAATAAATGAGAAAATAACTGACTTGATAATGAATATAACTACTAATGGAGACTGGACAGAAATAAATAATGTTGACTTGGTTTATGATTATTGTGGTAAAATGAATGAACTAAAATTTTATGGTTATTGCACACAAGATAGCCATATGTGTGTAAATAAAATTGAAAACTGTTTTTGAAACCAAGGCTAATTTTTGACGGTGGAGGCTGAACATTAAATTCACAAATGGACAATTTTAAATATTTTGTTTTATGGTTCTGACCTCGCAGACTTGAACAATGAAGTGTGATACAACTGAATAATTAATGATGAAGAATTGTAAATAAATGTTTAGTGAATTTAATTGTATGTATTCTAAAATGTTAGGTAAACCAGGTGTATGTAGGTAATTGTTGTGATAATAATAATAGTATTTTGCAGTCTAAGTAAATAACAAAAATAATTTGGAAGAGGATAACTAATGAGTTGTAATTATTGTAATTGGTGGAAGTATTTAAATTTTGTTTTTAATAATTGATTTAATTAAAATAATTTGAAATGTTTAAATATTTTTGATTGATTTAAATGTTATATAATTGCATTTTCTAATAAGTCTAAAATATTTATGATTTGGGAATTTGATTAATTAATAAATAAATGTTAAATTGTTTGGTATGAAATAACATTGTTGTTAAATGTTTCAGAGGTTACGTGGAGATATTGGTGTGTGTGTGGTGTGTATTTTTGTGTTTATGTCAGTAGGTGAATAATGTACTGTAAGTATAAAGTTTATTAGATACCAATTAGATAGAATAAAAGGTTTACGGGTGTGAAAAGATTTTGATTCAATGATATAAATGAATTGATATAATGGTATTAAATGGAAACTATGATTAAAAAGCAATAATAACTGAAAGGTGAATTAAAATTATATTTGGTTTGAACTGTAATAAATAGACTTTGACAAATATGTTAACATTAAAAGATTTATAGAAACAAAAAATTTGTAGGAAGTATATGTGTCAGTATGTGGTAAGCAGAATGTTTAGACTGAAGGAGTGTTTATAACACAAGTCTGGCAGACAACTGTTAATGTAAACAGGTGTGTTGTATGTTGTGACTAATGTCTACAGTCATGCTGAATTGACAATAACAAAAATGTTGTAGTCTGCTGAATCATTGCCAGCAGCAAAATCTTATTGTGAAATAAAAGAAATGAAGTTAAAAATTTTTTTGTCAGATAAAAGAATAATGAGGTAATTCCTGTAACTTAGAGTTTGAGAAATTAAATATAATTAAATTAATTTGGTAATTAAATTAATTGAAAAGATGATTTTTAATAATGAACTTGTAATAATGAACTTATTATTAAATAATAAAATGAGTTTATTTTCATTTGGTTTCAACTGGAATTATAAATTAAATACTAATTGATGTAAACAATGATTAAAATATTCATTTAAAATTGAAAACTGAAAGAACGTTCAAGCTGAGATAGCGTTTGGAAAATAAGATGTGTATATTTCTGTTCATGTAAATTTTATCAATGACAATCCATATTTTATGTTTAACTGTAGATTCTCCACCTAAGTGCGGCCATGACCTCACCGGATCATGACCGTGAAAGTAGTTAATTCTGGCAAATCATAAATTTTACTTGATATAACCGGCTTGTGGTTTGTTTTACTTTGTTAACCCGGTGGTTTGTTAGACTTAGTAGGGGGGTTATTTTTAGGGGAATCTACCAAATTTTGGAACAGGGCTATTTTCACCCAGATAGGGGTCGTAGTCCATTAGGGGCGTATCAATCAAGAATAGTAGGTGTAACACTGAATTTTATTGTAACGCCGAAGCAAGGATGGGGTGGAATAAAAGAAAAAAATGTCCACCCCTTCCGCATCAGTCCTTGTGAAAGCAACTGGGCGCCACAGTCCAGGAGGGGAAATAGTGAGTGTGGATGGGGGTGACCCAGTTACAGGTCATGAGGGAGATGTGGTTTACGGCTAGGATGAGGCTGGAAAAAGCCAAGAAGCCTAGCGCAAAACACATGAATATGTAACGGGTATCAGGGGTTAAGGGATTAAAAGGGGGGTAGTAGAAAAAAAAAATTTGGTGCCTGCCATCAAATTGATGTTTTAAATTTTGATTATATTATTGTTTGTATGTATTAATAGTGTTATTGGATTATATTGTTTAGGATATATGTATAATCAAATGTTAGGGTAAGGAAGTTCATGTTTTAATTAAATGTTCTATTTGTTTGTTTTCTAAGTATTAATAGTAACAAAGAGAATCAATCAATTCAGGTAAAAGATTTGTTTTTCTGGTTTTGATGAAAATAATAATAATATGACAATCTGATTTTGAATTTAAAAGAATGGTGAATTTAAAGATAAAATATTTTGTGATTTTAAATGATGAGTTTGTTTAGAAAATATTATAGGTGTATGTATGCGCCCAGTATTTGCCAAAGGCGACCCAGTGTGCAGGAAAAGGGGAAACATCGGTTGAGGATTTGGCATGGTATAAGACCAGGGGTTTGGATTTTGGGGCGGCATGTTAGAAGGTGAGATGCGCTGTGGTGCTTGTCTGTTCGATTTTATGGTGTTGGGATCTCGTACAGAGAAGTCCAGTAATCTCGTTCAGATGCGGCCATAGTCACCGAACCAGGGGGGTAGTTTACCCATGATGTATAAGAACAAGGGGGGTTGTTGGCACCATATCCTCACCGGTCCTCTTAGGGGTTAGCAATGAGATTTCTTCTGTTTCGACAGAAGACCTCTCATGGGGGGGGGGTATTGTAACGGGACGAATTTCGAGGGGTTTTTATTTTATTAAATTTGGGGATTTATTATAAAATATTTGAAATTCATTTTCCATCTGTGTATACGGCCACGTGTTTGAATAAAAGCATTGTGCGAACCAAGGAACAGTACGCAGTAACAGTTGTGAAACATTTGCCAAAGAATGTGCCGGTCGTCGATTCTAAGAACTTAACGTTTGTGTTGTAGTTACGCCCGAACGCACTACACCAGCATGTGCGCAGACAACGCCACGGTGGTAAAGCAAAATGGCTTG
Organism: Magicicada septendecula; assembly: GCA_034769895.1. Classification (NCBI taxonomy): domain Eukaryota; kingdom Metazoa; phylum Arthropoda; class Insecta; order Hemiptera; family Cicadidae; genus Magicicada; species Magicicada septendecula. The sequence continues at coordinate 181,530,992 of CM068373.1, read as the reverse complement.
AAGACTCTATTTTTTATGCCTCATGCGCTCAACATGCCGGAAACATAACTATAAGCCACACCCATTTATGTGACGAAAGTAAAGGCAGTGAAATATCGTCGACGGCCAACACTCAAAAATCCTGTGTGTCATATGTACAGCCACTAAGACACTGACAACTAAGGCTGTGTGCGGCGACGAAATTTGTTCGCCGGCAAGGCAGTAATGTCCGGCATCATGTATAGGCAGTCTACTAGAAACCACAGCACCTAACAGACGCAAACAGTGTAGCGTGGACCCGGTCGGACGGAACCTTATAAAACATGAAGGACCCCGTCCCGACCGGGATCCAAGAAAAATAGTGCGCGGTCAACTAAACATTATACCCGGGTAAATTTTCGTTTTATCAAGTCGACCGACTAACCAAGTTTGTACAAAATAGTATGAAGAGTTGATAGTAATCTGTGAAGATGAAAAAACCGTGAGTGTGTTAGGAAACTGTTAATCGTTTATAGTGCGAGAATATTATCGGACGCACCATGCAGTCGGCAGCGACGCTACGGAACAAGTAACTGTAATCAATTCAATTACTTTCTTTCAAAAGCCTAACTTAAATAAATATGGGGTTTTATAAATTTGTTTGAATGTGAGTGTGTGGCAAGCTGGGTTCGCCTGATTAGTAGAATATATATATATGTTAGAATAAGAATATATTGCCATAAATGTACATGTTTATCTGTTGAAAAGTTGAGCTAATTGACATTTATTCAAAGTGAAGTAAAGCTAATAAATTTTTGAATTCCATCAACAAATGAGTGTAGCGTACGTTTGTTGTGTGACCCTATAACCATACTTGCATCTTAACGTTCGTGTGACGAACTCTGGATTGGAGGAAGACTAAACGGTAAGTGGGAGAAAATTATTTTACGATTTAAATGTATTAAAATGTAATTAACTTTACAACTGGCGTCACGACAGGGACTCGAATTTGAATAATTAAAATTCCACACCTACGATAGATGCAAGTTTGAGTTGAGGGTTAAGTAACTACGTAAAAATTACGCAGCACATATAAATTAGTACATCAATGTACAGAGGTTAAGAGTGAAGTGGTAAATATTTTAAGTAAGAAAATCTAGATTAATAAACTTATAGGTATGGCAGATAATAATGGGAGTATAAATAACGAAGTCAGCTTCTCTGACAGTCAAACAGAAAGTCAAGCAAATACCGACTCAGGTATCCAAACAGAGTCACTATCAGTGGGTGATTGTAATGTAGAAGAATCTGTAATTAGTGCGCCGGGAGCGAATTCCACTCCCGTAACAATTAAAACAAGAGAAAAAGAGTTGTCATTAAATGACTTATTTGATCTAATTAACAATAGATTTAATATGAATAATAGAAATTTTGACTAAAAATTCAAGGAACAGAATAGTAAATTTGATGGTATAAATAATCGTTTAGACAATAACGATATAAAATTGAATTAAATTAAGACCGAAATTAAAAGTGAATTTAATTGTAAAGTTGATGTACTTAAATTTGACATTGGTGAGGCAAAAATGAAATGCGAAAGTAGTTGTAACGAATTGAAACAAGATATTGAGAAAATAGTAGAGTCAGTAGGAGAACAGATTAAAAGTAAGAGTAATAATGATAATAAGAAATTAACAAGTGATAACAATAATGTTGAAAATGAGAATATAATTAAAAATGTGGTATTAGAGAATAAGGTAACAAATGATAACAATGATATTGAAAATGGTAATGTAATTGAAAAGGTGGTATCAGAGAGTGATACGTTGAAATAGATAGTGAAATAGTGAGTGAGAGAGAGAGAGAGTAATAGGTTGTAACGGAGTAGTAATTAGTGTCGATGAATTAGAAAAAGAATGGAGAGAGAGAGTAGATGAATATGTAGGGCAGAGGGTAAATTTTCCCCATATTTGTGATGAACCAAGGTGTTCAAAAATGTTATTATTGGAGGGCAAGAGACCCTTATTAGTGAAAGATTTGAGCTGTTTCTCCTTTTTGTATAAGTTAGTACCCTCTGTGTGGAATGGTATTGAAAGTGTGAGATGGTGTTATGATGAGAGAGAGTTAGACAGAGAGTTGTGTATTGATAGAGAGATAGAATTGTACAAATTAAAGAGAGATTATGATGAGTTGAAAGAAACGTTAGCTGTGGTAAAAATAAATGATATGAAGTACTTACCTGTTAAAATAGAGAATGAGAATTATTTTGATGATACATGTTTAAATCATAATAATTTACCTTATGTTGTAATAAATGAGAAAATAACTGACTTGATAATGAATATAACTACTAATGGAGACTGGACAGAAATAAATAATGTTGACTTGGTTTATGATTATTGTGGTAAAATGAATGAACTAAAATTTTATGGTTATTGCACACAAGATAGCCATATGTGTGTAAATAAAATTGAAAACTGTTTTTGAAACCAAGGCTAATTTTTGACGGTGGAGGCTGAACATTAAATTCACAAATGGACAATTTTAAATATTTTGTTTTATGGTTCTGACCTCGCAGACTTGAACAATGAAGTGTGATACAACTGAATAATTAATGATGAAGAATTGTAAATAAATGTTTAGTGAATTTAATTGTATGTATTCTAAAATGTTAGGTAAACCAGGTGTATGTAGGTAATTGTTGTGATAATAATAATAGTATTTTGCAGTCTAAGTAAATAACAAAAATAATTTGGAAGAGGATAACTAATGAGTTGTAATTATTGTAATTGGTGGAAGCATTTAAATTTTGTTTTTAATAATTGATTTAATTAAAATAATTTGAAATGTTTAAATATTTTTGATTGATTTAAATGTTATATAATTGCATTTTCTAATAAGTCTAAAATATTTATGATTTGGGAATTTGATTAATTAATAAATAAATGTTAAATTGTTTGGTATGAAATAACATTGTTGTTAAATGTTTCAGAGGTTACGTGGAGATATTGGTGTGTGTGTGGTGTGTATTTTTGTGTTTATGTCAGTAGGTGAATAATGTACTGTAAGTATAAAGTTTATTAGATACCAATTAGATAGAATAAAAGGTTTACGGGTGTGAAAAGATTTTGATTCAATGATATAAATGAATTGATATAATGGTATTAAATGGAAACTATGATTAAAAAGCAATAATAACTGAAAGGTGAATTAAAATTATATTTGGTTTGAACTGTAATAAATAGACTTTGACAAATATGTTAACATTAAAAGATTTATAGAAACAAAAAATTTGTAGGAAGTATATGTGTCAGTATGTGGTAAGCAGAATGTTTAGACTGAAGGAGTGTTTATAACACAAGTCTGGCAGACAACTGTTAATGTAAACAGGTGTGTTGTATGTTGTGACTAATGTCTACAGTCATGCTGAATTGACAATAACAAAAATGTTGTAGTCTGCTGAATCATTGCCAGCAGCAAAATCTTATTGTGAAATAAAAGAAATGAAGTTAAAAATTTTTTTGTCAGATAAAAGAATAATGAGGTAATTCCTGTAACTTAGAGTTTGAGAAATTAAATATAATTAAATTAATTTGGTAATTAAATTAATTGAAAAGATGATTTTTAATAATGAACTTGTAATAATGAACTTATTATTAAATAATAAAATGAGTTTATTTTCATTTGGTTTCAACTGGAATTATAAATTAAATACTAATTGATGTAAACAATGATTAAAATATTCATTTAAAATTGAAAACTGAAAGAACGTTCAAGCTGAGATAGCGTTTGGAAAATAAGATGTGTATATTTCTGTTCATGTAAATTTTATCAATGACAATCCATATTTTATGTTTAACTGTAGATTCTCCACCTAAGTGCGGCCATGACCTCACCGGATCATGACCGTGAAAGTAGTTAATTCTGGCAAATCATAAATTTTACTTGATATAACCGGCTTGTGGTTTGTTTTACTTTGTTAACCCGGTGGTTTGTTAGACTTAGTAGGGGGGTTATTTTTAGGGGAATCTACCAAATTTTGGAACAGGGCTATTTTCACCCAGATAGGGGTCGTAGTCCATTAGGGGCGTATCAATCAAGAATAGTAGGTGTAACACTGAATTTTATTGTAACGCCGAAGCAAGGATGGGGTGGAATAAAAGAAAAAAATGTCCACCCCTTCCGCATCAGTCCTTGTGAAAGCAACTGGGCGCCACAGTCCAGGAGGGGAAATAGTGAGTGTGGATGGGGGTGACCCAGTTACAGGTCATGAGGGAGATGTGGTTTACGGCTAGGATGAGGCTGGAAAAAGCCAAGAAGCCTAGCGCAAAACACATGAATATGTAACGGGTATCAGGGGTTAAGGGATTAAAAGGGGGGTAGTAGAAAAAAAAAATTTGGTGCCTGCCATCAAATTGATGTTTTAAATTTTGATTATATTATTGTTTGTATGTATTAATAGTGTTATTGGATTATATTGTTTAGGATATATGTATAATCAAATGTTAGGGTAAGGAAGTTCATGTTTTAATTAAATGTTCTATTTGTTTGTTTTCTAAGTATTAATAGTAACAAAGAGAATCAATCAATTCAGGTAAAAGATTTGTTTTTCTGGTTTTGATGAAAATAATAATAATATGACAATCTGATTTTGAATTTAAAAGAATGGTGAATTTAAAGATAAAATATTTTGTGATTTTAAATGATGAGTTTGTTTAGAAAATATTATAGGTGTATGTATGCGCCCAGTATTTGCCAAAGGCGACCCAGTGTGCAGGAAAAGGGGAAACATCGGTTGAGGATTTGGCATGGTATAAGACCAGGGGTTTGGATTTTGGGGCGGCATGTTAGAAGGTGAGGTGCGCTGTGGTGCTTGTCTGTTCGATTTTATGGTGTTGGGATCTCGTACAGAGAAATCCAGTAATCTCGTTCAGATGCGGCCATAGTCACCGAACCAGGGGGGTAGTTTACCCATGATGTATAAGAACAAGGGGGGTTGTTGGCACCATATCCTCACCGGTCCTCTTAGGGGTTAGCAATGAGATTTCTTCTGTTTCGACAGAAGACCTCTCATTGGGGGGGGGTATTGTAACGGGACGAATTTCGAGGGGTTTTTATTTTATTAAATTTGGGGATTTATTATAAAATATTTGAAATTCATTTTCCATCTGTGTATACGGCCACGTGTTTGAATAAAAGCATTGTGCGAACCAAGGAACAGTACGCAGTAACAGTTGTGAAACATTTGCCAAAGAATGTGCCGGTCGTCGATTCTAAGAACTTAACGTTTGTGTTGTAGTTACGCCCGAACGCACTACACCAGCATGTGCGCAGACAACGCCACGGTGGTAAAGCAAAATGGCTTGAAGACTCTATTTTTTATGCCTCATGCGCTCAACATGCCGGAAACATAACTATAAGCCACACCCATTTATGTGACGAAAGTAAAGGCAGTGAAATATCGTCGACGGCCAACACTCAAAAATCCTGTGTGTCATATGTACAGCCACTAAGACACTGACAACTAAGGCTGTGTGCGGCGACGAAATTTGTTCGCCGGCAAGGCAGTAATGTCCGGCATCATGTATAGGCAGTCTACTAGAAACCACAGCACCTAACAGACGCAAACAGTGTAGCGTGGACCCGGTCGGACGGAACCTTATAAAACATGAAGGACCCCGTCCCGACCGGGATCCAAGAAAAATAGTGCGCGGTCAACTAAACATTATACCCGGGTAAATTTTCGTTTTATCAAGTCGACCGACTAACCAAGTTTGTACAAAATAGTATGAAGAGTTGATAGTAATCTGTGAAGATGAAAAAACCGTGAGTGTGTTAGGAAACTGTTAATCGTTTATAGTGCGAGAATATTATCGGACGCACCATGCAGTCGGCAGCGACGCTACGGAACAAGTAACTGTAATCAATTCAATTACTTTCTTTCAAAAGCCTAACTTAAATAAATATGGGGTTTTATAAATTTGTTTGAATGTGAGTGTGTGGCAAGCTGGGTTCGCCTGATTAGTAGAATATATATATATATATATATGTTAGAATAAGAATATATTGCCATAAATGTACATGTTTATCTGTTGAAAAGTTGAGCTAATTGACATTTATTCAAAGTGAAGTAAAGCTAATAAATTTTTGAATTCCATCAACAAATGAGTGTAGCGTACGTTTGTTGTGTGACCCTATAACCATACTTGCATCTTAACGTTCGTGTGACGAACTCTGGATTGGAGGAAGACTAAACGGTAAGTGGGAGAAAATTATTTTACGATTTAAATGTATTAAAATGTAATTAACTTTACAACTGGCGTCACGACAGGGACTCGAATTTGAATAATTAAAATTCCACACCTACGATAGATGCAAGTTTGAGTTGAGGGTTAAGTAACTACGTAAAAATTACGCAGCACATATAAATTAGTACATCAATGTACAGAGGTTAAGAGTGAAGTGGTAAATATTTTAAGTAAGAAAATCTAGATTAATAAACTTATAGGTATGGCAGATAATAATGGGAGTATAAATAACGAAGTCAGCTTCTCTGACAGTCAAGCAGAAAGTCAAGCAAATACCGACTCAGGTATCCAAACAGAGTCACTATCAGTGGGTGATTGTAATGTAGAAGAATCTGTAATTAGTGCGCCGGGAGCGAATTCCACTCCCGTAACAATTAAAACAAGAGAAAAAGAGTTGTCATTAAATGACTTATTTGATCTAATTAACAATAGATTTAATATGAATAATAGAAATTTTGACTAAAAATTCAAGGAACAGAATAGTAAATTTGATGGTATAAATAATCGTTTAGACAATAACGATATAAAATTGAATTAAATTAAGACCGAAATTAAAAGTGAATTTAATTGTAAAGTTGATGTACTTAAATTTGACATTGGTGAGGCAAAAATGAAATGCGAAAGTAGTTGTAACGAATTGAAACAAGATATTGAGAAAATAGTAGAGTCAGTAGGAGAACAGATTAAAAGTAAGAGTAATAATGATAATAAGAAATTAACAAGTGATAACAATAATGTTGAAAATGAGAATATAATTAAAAATGTGGTATTAGAGAATAAGGTAACAAATGATAACAATGATATTGAAAATGGTAATGTAATTGAAAAGGTGGTATCAGAGAGTGATACGTTGAAAATAGATAGTGAAATAGTGAGTGAGAGAGAGAGAGTAATAGGTTGTAACGGAGTAGTAATTAGTGTCGATGAATTAGAAAAAGAATGGAGAGAGAGAGTAGATGAATATGTAGGGCAGAGGGTAAATTTTCCCCATATTTGTGATGAACCAAGGTGTTCAAAAATGTTATTATTGGAGGGCAAGAGACCCTTATTAGTGAAAGATTTGAGTTGTTTCCCCTTTTTGTATAAGTTAGTACCCTCTGTGTGGAATGGTATTGAAAGTGTGAGATGGTGTTATGATGAGAGAGAGTTAGACAGACAGTTGTGTATTGATAGAGAGATAGAATTGTACAAATTAAAGAGAGATTATGATGAGTTGAAAGAAACGTTAGCTGTGGTAAAAATAAATGATATGAAGTACTTACCTGTTAAAATAGAGAATGAGAATTATTTTGATGATACATGTTTAAATCATAATAATTTACCTTATGTTGTAATAAATGAGAAAATAACTGACTTGATAATGAATATAACTACTAATGGAGACTGGACAGAAATAAATAATGTTGACTTGGTTTATGATTATTGTGGTAAAATGAATGAACTAAAATTTTATGGTTATTGCACACAAGATAGCCATATGTGTGTAAATAAAATTGAAAACTGTTATTTGAAACCAAGGCTAATTTTTGACGATGGAGGCTGAACATTAAATTCACAAATGGACAATTTTAAATATTTTGTTTTATGGTTCTGACCTCGCAGACTTGAACAATGAAGTGTGATACAACTGAATAATTAATGATGAAGAATTGTAAATAAATGTTTAGTGAATTTAATTGTATGTATTGTAAAATGTTAGGTAAACCAGGTGTATGTAGGTAATTGTTGTGATAATAATAATAGTATTTTGCAGTCTAAGTAAATAACAAAAATAATTTGGAAGAGGATAACTAATGAGTTGTAATTATTGTAATTGGTGGAAGTATTTAAATTTTGTTTTTAATAATTGATTTAATTAAAATAATTTGAAATGTTTAAATATTTTTGATTGATTTAAATGTTATATAATTGCATTTTCTAATAAGTCTAAAATATTTATGATTTGGGAATTTGATTAATTAATAAATAAATGTTAAATTGTTTGGTATGAAATAACATTGTTGTTAAATGTTTCAGAGGTTACGTGGAGATATTGGTGTGTGTGTGGTGTGTATTTTTGTGTTTATGTCAGTAGGTGAATAATGTACTGTAAGTATAAAGTTTATTAGATACCAATTAGATAGAATAAAAGGTTTACCGGTGTGAAAAGATTTTGATTCCATGATATAAATGAATTGATATAATGGTATTAAATGGAAACTATGATTAAAAAGCAATAATAACTGAAAGGTGAATTAAAATTATATTTGGTTTGAACTGTAATAAATAGACTTTGACAAATATGTTAACATTAAAAGATTTATAGAAACAAAAAATTTGTAGGAAGTATATGTGTCAGTATGTGGTAAGCAGAATGTTTAGACTGAAGGAGTGTTTATAACACAAGTCTGGCAGACAACTGTTAATGTAAACAGGTGTGTTGTATGTTGTGACTAATGTCTACAGTCATGCTGAATTGACAATAACAAAAATGTTGTAGTCTGCTGAATCATTGCCAGCAGCAAAATCTTATTGTGAAATAAAAGAAATGAAGTTAAAAATTTTTTTGTCAGATAAAAGAATAATGAGGTAATTCCTGTAACTTAGAGTTTGAGAAATTAAATATATAGTTAAATTAATTTGGTAATTAAATTAATTGAAAAGATGATTTTTAATAATGAACTTGTAATAATGAACTTATTATTAAATAATAAAATGAGTTTATTTTCATTTGGTTTCAACTGGAATTATAAATTAAATACTAATTGATGTAAACAATGATTAAAATATTCATTTAAAATTGAAAACTGAAAGAACGTTCAAGCTGAGATAGCGTTTGGAAAATAAGATGTGTATATTTCTGTTCATGTAAATTTTATCAATGACAATCCATATTTTATGTTTAACTGTAGATTCTCCACCTAAGTGCGGCCATGACCTCACCGGATCATGACCGTGAAAGTAGTTAATTCTGGCAAATCATAAATTTTACTTGATATAACCGGCTTGTGGTTTGTTTTACTTTGTTAACCCGGTGGTTTGTTAGACTTAGTAGGGGGGTTATTTTTAGGGGAATCTACCAAATTTTGGAACAGGGCTATTTTCACCCAGATAGGGGTCGTAGTCCATTAGGGGCGTATCAATCAAGAATAGTAGGTGTAACACTGAATTTTATTGTAACGCCGAAGCAAGGATGGGGTGGAATAAAAGAAAAAAATGTCCACCCCTTCCGCATCAGTCCTTGTGAAAGCAACTGGGCGCCACAGTCCAGGAGGGGAAATAGTGAGTGTGGATAGGGGTGACCCAGTTACAGGTCATGAGGGAGATGTGGTTTACGGCTAGGATGAGGCTGGAAAAAGCCAAGAAGCCTAGCGCAAAACACATGAATATGTAACGGGTATCAGGGGTTAAGGGATTAAAAGGGGGGTAGTAGAAAAAAAAATTTGGTGCCTGCCATCAAATTGATGTTTTAAATTTTGATTATATTATTGTTTGTGTGTATTAATAGTGTTATTGGATTATATTGTTTAGGATATATGTATAATCAAATGTTAGGGTAAGGAAGTTCATGTTTTAATTAAATGTTCTATTTGTTTGTTTTCTAAGTATTAATAGTAACAAAGAGAATCAATCAATTCAGGTAAAAGATTTTTTTTTTTGGTTTTGATGAAAATAATAATAATATGACAATCTGATTTTGAATTTAAAAGAATGGTGAATTTAAAGATAAAATATTTTGTGATTTTAAATGATGAGTTTGTTTAGAAAATATTATAGGTGTATGTATGCGCCCAGTATTTGCCAAAGGCGACCCAGTGTGCAGGAAAAGGGGAAACATCGGTTGAGGATTTGGCATGGTATAAGACCAGGGGTTTGGATTTTGGGGCGGCATGTTAGAAGGTGAGATGCGCTGTGGTGCTTGTCTGTTCGATTTTATGGTGTTGGGATCTCGTACAGAGAAGTCCAGTAATCTCGTTCAGATGCGGCCATAGTCACCGAACCAGGGGGGTAGTTTACCCATGATGTATAAGAACAAGGGGGGTTGTTGGCACCATATCCTCACCGGTCCTCTTAGGGGTTAGCAATGAGATTTCTTCTGTTTCGACAGAAGACCTCTCATGGGGGGGGGGGGGTATTGTAACGGGACGAATTTCGAGGGGTTTTTATTTTATTAAATTTGGGGATTTATTATAAAATATTTGAAATTCATTTTCCATCTGTGTATACGGCCACGTGTTTGAATAAAAGCATTGTGCGAACCAAGGAACAGTACGCAGTAACAGTTGTGAAACATTTGCCAAAGAATGTGCCGGTCGTCGATTCTAAGAACTTAACGTTTGTGTTGTAGTTACGCCCGAACGCACTACACCAGCATGTGCGCAGACAACGCCACGGTGGTAAAGCAAAATGGCTTGAAGACTCTATTTTTTATGCCTCATGCGCTCAACATGCCGGAAACATAACTATAAGCCACACCCATTTATGTGACGAAAGTAAAGGCAGTGAAATATCGTCGACGGCCAACACTCAAAAATCCTGTGTGTCATATGTACAGCCACTAAGACACTGACAACTAAGGCTGTGTGCGGCGACGAAATTTGTTCGCCGGCAAGGCAGTAATGTCCGGCATCATGTATAGGCAGTCTACTAGAAACCACAGCACCTAACAGACGCAAACAGTGTAGCGTGGACCCGGTCGGACGGAACCTTATAAAACATGAAGGACCCCGTCCCGACCGGGATCCAAGAAAAATAGTGCGCGGTCAACTAAACATTATACCCGGGTAAATTTTCGTTTTATCAAGTCGACCGACTAACCAAGTTTGTACAAAATAGTATGAAGAGTTGATAGTAATCTGTGAAGATGAAAAAACCGTGAGTGTGTTAGGAAACTGTTAATCGTTTATAGTGCGAGAATATTATCGGACGCACCATGCAGTCGGCAGCGACGCTACGGAACAAGTAACTGTAATCAATTCAATTACTTTCTTTCAAAAGCCTAACTTAAATAAATATGGGGTTTTATAAATTTGTTTGAATGTGAGTGTGTGGCAAGCTGGGTTCGCCTGATTAGTAGAATATATATATATATGTTAGAATAAGAATATATTGCCATAAATGTACATGTTTATCTGTTGAAAAGTTGAGCTAATTGACATTTATTCAAAGTGAAGTAAAGCTAATAAATTTTTGAATTCCATCAACAAATGAGTGTAGCGTACGTTTGTTGTGTGACCCTATAACCATACTTGCATCTTAACGTTCGTGTGACGAACTCTGGATTGGAGGAAGACTAAACGGTAAGTGGGAGAAAATTATTTTACGATTTAAATGTATTAAAATGTAATTAACTTTACAACTGGCGTCACGACAGGGACTCGAATTTGAATAATTAAAATTCCACACCTACGATAGATGCAAGTTTGAGTTGAGGGTTAAGTAACTACGTAAAAATTACGCAGCACATATAAATTAGTACATCAATGTACAGAGGTTAAGAGTGAAGTGGTAAATATTTTAAGTAAGAAAATCTAGATTAATAAACTTATAGGTATGGCAGATAATAATGGGAGTATAAATAACGAAGTCAGCTTCTCTGACAGTCAAACAGAAAGTCAAGCAAATACCGACTCAGGTATCCAAACAGAGTCACTATCAGTGGGTGATTGTAATGTAGAAGAATCTGTAATTAGTGCGCCGGGAGCGAATTCCACTCCCGTAACAATTAAAACAAGAGAAAAAGAGTTGTCATTAAATGACTTATTTGATCTAATTAACAATAGATTTAATATGAATAATAGAAATTTTGACTAAAAATTCAAGGAACAGAATAGTAAATTTGATGGTATAAATAATCGTTTAGACAATAACGATATAAAATTGAATTAAATTAAGACCGAAATTAAAAGTGAATTTAATTGTAAAGTTGATGTACTTAAATTTGACATTGGTGAGGCAAAAATGAAATGCGAAAGTAGTTGTAACGAATTGAAACAAGATATTGAGAAAATAGTAGAGTCAGTAGGAGAACAGATTAAAAGTAAGAGTAATAATGATAATAAGAAATTAACAAGTGATAACAATAATGTTGAAAATGAGAATATAATTAAAAATGTGGTATTAGAGAATAAGGTAACAAATGATAACAATGATATTGAAAATGGTAATGTAATTGAAAAGGTGGTATCAGAGAGTGATACGTTGAAAATAGATAGTGAAATAGTGAGTGAGAGAGAGAGAGTAATAGGTTGTAACGGAGTAGTAATTAGTGTCGATGAATTAGAAAAAGAATGGAGAGAGAGAGTAGATGAATATGTAGGGCAGAGGGTAAATTTTCCCCATATTTGTGATGAACCAAGGTGTTCAAAAATGTTATTATTGGAGGGCAAGAGACCCTTATTAGTGAAAGATTTGAGTTGTTTCCCCTTTTTGTATAAGTTAGTACCCTCTGTGTGGAATGGTATTGAAAGTGTGAGATGGTGTTATGATGAGAGAGAGTTAGACAGACAGTTGTGTATTGATAGAGAGATAGAATTGTACAAATTAAAGAGAGATTATGATGAGTTGAAAGAAACGTTAGCTGTGGTAAAAATAAATGATATGAAGTACTTACCTGTTAAAATAGAGAATGAGAATTATTTTGATGATACATGTTTAAATCATAATAATTTACCTTATGTTGTAATAAATGAGAAAATAACTGACTTGATAATGAATATAACTACTAATGGAGACTGGACAGAAATAAATAATGTTGACTTGGTTTATGATTATTGTGGTAAAATGAATGAACTAAAATTTTATGGTTATTGCACACAAGATAGCCATATGTGTGTAAATAAAATTGAAAACTGTTATTTGAAACCAAGGCTAATTTTTGACGATGGAGGCTGAACATTAAATTCACAAATGGACAATTTTAAATATTTTGTTTTATGGTTCTGACCTCGCAGACTTGAACAATGAAGTGTGATACAACTGAATAATTAATGATGAAGAATTGTAAATAAATGTTTAGTGAATTTAATTGTATGTATTGTAAAATGTTAGGTAAACCAGGTGTATGTAGGTAATTGTTGTGATAATAATAATAGTATTTTGCAGTCTAAGTAAATAACAAAAATAATTTGGAAGAGGATAACTAATGAGTTGTAATTATTGTAATTGGTGGAAGTATTTAAATTTTGTTTTTAATAATTGATTTAATTAAAATAATTTGAAATGTTTAAATATTTTTGATTGATTTAAATGTTATATAATTGCATTTTCTAATAAGTCTAAAATATTTATGATTTGGGAATTTGATTAATTAATAAATAAATGTTAAATTGTTTGGTATGAAATAACATTGTTGTTAAATGTTTCAGAGGTTACGTGGAGATATTGGTGTGTGTGTAGTGTGTATTTTTGTGTTTATGTCAGTAGGTGAATAATGTACTGTAAGTATAAAGTTTATTAGATACCAATTAGATAGAATAAAAGGTTTACGGGTGTGAAAAGATTTTGATTCAATGATATAAATGAATTGATATAATGGTATTAAATGGAAACTATGATTAAAAAGCAATAATAACTGAAAGGTGAATTAAAATTATATTTGGTTTGAACTGTAATAAATAGACTTTGACAAATATGTTAACATTAAAAGATTTATAGAAACAAAAAATTTGTAGGAAGTATATGTGTCAGTATGTGGTAAGCAGAATGTTTAGACTGAAGGAGTGTTTATAACACAAGTCTGGCAGACAACTGTTAATGTAAACAGGTGTGTTGTATGTTGTGACTAATGTCTACAGTCATGCTGAATTGACAATAACAAAAATGTTGTAGTCTGCTGAATCATTGCCAGCAGCAAAATCTTATTGTGAAATAAAAGAAATGAAGTTAAAAATTTTTTTGTCAGATAAAAGAATAATGAGGTAATTCCTGTAACTTAGAGTTTGAGAAATTAAATATAATTAAATTAATTTGGTAATTAAATTAATTGAAAAGATGATTTTTAATAATGAACTTGTAATAATGAACTTATTATTAAATAATAAAATGAGTTTATTTTCATTTGGTTTCAACTGGAATTATAAATTAAATACTAATTGATGTAAACAATGATTAAAATATTCATTTAAAATTGAAAACTGAAAGAACGTTCAAGCTGAGATAGCGTTTGGAAAATAAGATGTGTATATTTCTGTTCATGTAAATTTTATCAATGACAATCCATATTTTATGTTTAACTGTAGATTCTCCACCTAAGTGCGGCCATGACCTCACCGGATCATGACCGTGAAAGTAGTTAATTCTGGCAAATCATAAATTTTACTTGATATAACCGGCTTGTGGTTTGTTTTACTTTGTTAACCCGGTGGTTTGTTAGACTTAGTAGGGGGGTTATTTTTAGGGGAATCTACCAAATTTTGGAACAGGGCTATTTTCACCCAGATAGGGGTCGTAGTCCATTAGGGGCGTATCAATCAAGAATAGTAGGTGTAACACTGAATTTTATTGTAACGCCGAAGCAAGGATGGGGTGGAATAAAAGAAAAAAATGTCCACCCCTTCCGCATCAGTCCTTGTGAAAGCAACTGGGCGCCACAGTCCAGGAGGGGAAATAGTGAGTGTGGATGGGGGTGACCCAGTTACAGGTCATGAGGGAGATGTGGTTTACGGCTAGGATGAGGCTGGAAAAAGCCAAGAAGCCTAGCGCAAAACACATGAATATGTAACGGGTATCAGGGGTTAAGGGATTAAAAGGGGGGTAGTAGAAAAAAAAAATTTGGTGCCTGCCATCAAATTGATGTTTTAAATTTTGATTATATTATTGTTTGTATGTATTAATAGTGTTATTGGATTATATTGTTTAGGATATATGTATAATCAAATGTTAGGGTAAGGAAGTTCATGTTTTAATTAAATGTTCTATTTGTTTGTTTTCTAAGTATTAATAGTAACAAAGAGAATCAATCAATTCAGGTAAAAGATTTGTTTTTCTGGTTTTGATGAAAATAATAATAATATGACAATCTGATTTTGAATTTAAAAGAATGGTGAATTTAAAGATAAAATATTTTGTGATTTTAAATGATGAGTTTGTTTAGAAAATATTATAGGTGTATGTATGCGCCCAGTATTTGCCAAAGGCGACCCAGTGTGCAGGAAAAGGGGAAACATCGGTTGAGGATTTGGCATGGTATAAGACCAGGGGTTTGGATTTTGGGGCGGCATGTTAGAAGGTGAGGTGCGCTGTGGTGCTTGTCTGTTCGATTTTATGGTGTTGGGATCTCGTACAGAGAAATCCAGTAATCTCGTTCAGATGCGGCCATAGTCACCGAACCAGGGGGGTAGTTTACCCATGATGTATAAGAACAAGGGGGGTTGTTGGCACCATATCCTCACCGGTCCTCTTAGGGGTTAGCAATGAGATTTCTTCTGTTTCGACAGAAGACCTCTCATTGGGGGGGGGGTATTGTAACGGGACGAATTTCGAGGGGTTTTTATTTTATTAAATTTGGGGATTTATTATAAAATATTTGAAATTCATTTTCCATCTGTGTATACGGCCACGTGTTTGAATAAAAGCATTGTGCGAACCAAGGAACAGTACGCAGTAACAGTTGTGAAACATTTGCCAAAGAATGTGCCGGTCGTCGATTCTAAGAACTTAACGTTTGTGTTGTAGTTACGCCCGAACGCACTACACCAGCATGTGCGCAGACAACGCCACGGTGGTAAAGCAAAATGGCTTGAAGACTCTATTTTTTATGCCTCATGCGCTCAACATGCCGGAAACATAACTATAAGCCACACCCATTTATGTGACGAAAGTAAAGGCAGTGAAATATCGTCGACGGCCAACACTCAAAAATCCTGTGTGTCATATGTACAGCCACTAAGACACTGACAACTAAGGCTGTGTGCGGCGACGAAATTTGTTCGCCGGCAAGGCAGTAATGTCCGGCATCATGTATAGGCAGTCTACTAGAAACCACAGCACCTAACAGACGCAAACAGTGTAGCGTGGACCCGGTCGGACGGAACCTTATAAAACATGAAGGACCCCGTCCCGACCGGGATCCAAGAAAAATAGTGCGCGGTCAACTAAACATTATACCCGGGTAAATTTTCGTTTTATCAAGTCGACCGACTAACCAAGTTTGTACAAAATAGTATGAAGAGTTGATAGTAATCTGTGAAGATGAAAAAACCGTGAGTGTGTTAGGAAACTGTTAATCGTTTATAGTGCGAGAATATTATCGGACGCACCATGCAGTCGGCAGCGACGCTACGGAACAAGTAACTGTAATCAATTCAATTACTTTCTTTCAAAAGCCTAACTTAAATAAATATGGGGTTTTATAAATTTGTTTGAATGTGAGTGTGTGGCAAGCTGGGTTCGCCTGATTAGTAGAATATATATATATATATATGTTAGAATAAGAATATATTGCCATAAATGTACATGTTTATCTGTTGAAAAGTTGAGCTAATTGACATTTATTCAAAGTGAAGTAAAGCTAATAAATTTTTGAATTCCATCAACAAATGAGTGTAGCGTACGTTTGTTGTGTGACCCTATAACCATACTTGCATCTTAACGTTCGTGTGACGAACTCTGGATTGGAGGAAGACTAAACGGTAAGTGGGAGAAAATTATTTTACGATTTAAATGTATTAAAATGTAATTAACTTTACAACTGGCGTCACGACAGGGACTCGAATTTGAATAATTAAAATTCCACACCTACGATAGATGCAAGTTTGAGTTGAGGGTTAAGTAACTACGTAAAAATTACGCAGCACATATAAATTAGTACATCAATGTACAGAGGTTAAGAGTGAAGTGGTAAATATTTTAAGTAAGAAAATCTAGATTAATAAACTTATAGGTATGGCAGATAATAATGGGAGTATAAATAACGAAGTCAGCTTCTCTGACAGTCAAACAGAAAGTCAAGCAAATACCGACTCAGGTATCCAAACAGAGTCACTATCAGTGGGTGATTGTAATGTAGAAGAATCTGTAATTAGTGCGCCGGGAGCGAATTCCACTCCCGTAACAATTAAAACAAGAGAAAAAGAGTTGTCATTAAATGACTTATTTGATCTAATTAACAATAGATTTAATATGAATAATAGAAATTTTGACTAAAAATTCAAGGAACAGAATAGTAAATTTGATGGTATAAATAATCGTTTAGACAATAACGATATAAAATTGAATTAAATTAAGACCGAAATTAAAAGTGAATTTAATTGTAAAGTTGATGTACTTAAATTTGACATTGGTGAGGCAAAAATGAAATGCGAAAGTAGTTGTAACGAATTGAAACAAGATATTGAGAAAATAGTAGAGTCAGTAGGAGAACAGATTAAAAGTAAGAGTAATAATGATAATAAGAAATTAACAAGTGATAACAATAATGTTGAAAATGAGAATATAATTAAAAATGTGGTATTAGAGAATAAGGTAACAAATGATAACAATGATATTGAAAATGGTAATGTAATTGAAAAGGTGGTATCAGAGAGTGATACGTTGAAAATAGATAGTGAAATAGTGAGTGAGAGAGAGAGAGAGAGTAATAGGTTGTAACGGAGTAGTAATTAGTGTCGATGAATTAGAAAAAGAATGGAGAGAGAGAGTAGATGAATATGTAGGGCAGAGGGTAAATTTTCCCCATATTTGTGATGAACCAAGGTGTTCAAAAATGTTATTATTGGAGGGCAAGAGACCCTTATTAGTGAAAGATTTGAGTTGTTTCCCCTTTTTGTATAAGTTAGTACCCTCTGTGTGGAATGGTATTGAAAGTGTGAGATGGTGTTATGATGAGAGAGAGTTAGACAGACAGTTGTGTATTGATAGAGAGATAGAATTGTACAAATTAAAGAGAGATTATGATGAGTTGAAAGAAACGTTAGCTGTGGTAAAAATAAATGATATGAAGTACTTACCTGTTAAAATAGAGAATGAGAATTATTTTGATGATACATGTTTAAATCATAATAATTTACCTTATGTTGTAATAAATGAGAAAATAACTGACTTGATAATGAATATAACTACTAATGGAGACTGGACAGAAATAAATAATGTTGACTTGGTTTATGATTATTGTGGTAAAATGAATGAACTAAAATTTTATGGTTATTGCACACAAGATAGCCATATGTGTGTAAATAAAATTGAAAACTGTTATTTGAAACGAAGGCTAATTTTTGACGATGGAGGCTGAACATTAAATTCACAAATGGACAATTTTAAATATTTTGTTTTATGGTTCTGACCTCGCAGACTTGAACAATGAAGTGTGATACAACTGAATAATTAATGATGAAGAATTGTAAATAAATGTTTAGTGAATTTAATTGTATGTATTGTAAAATGTTAGGTAAACCAGGTGTATGTAGGTAATTGTTGTGATAATAATAATAGTATTTTGCAGTCTAAGTAAATAACAAAAATAATTTGGAAGAGGATAACTAATGAGTTGTAATTATTGTAATTGGTGGAAGTATTTAAATTTTGTTTTTAATAATTGATTTAATTAAAATAATTTGAAATGTTTAAATATTTTTGATTGATTTAAATGTTATATAATTGCATTTTCTAATAAGTCTAAAATATTTATGATTTGGGAATTTGATTAATTAATAAATAAATGTTAAATTGTTTGGTATGAAATAACATTGTTGTTAAATGTTTCAGAGGTTACGTGGAGATATTGGTGTGTGTGTGGTGTGTATTTTTGTGTTTATGTCAGTAGGTGAATAATGTACTGTAAGTATAAAGTTTATTAGATACCAATTAGATAGAATAAAAGGTTTACCGGTGTGAAAAGATTTTGATTCCATGATATAAATGAATTGATATAATGGTATTAAATGGAAACTATGATTAAAAAGCAATAATAACTGAAAGGTGAATTAAAATTATATTTGGTTTGAACTGTAATAAATAGACTTTGACAAATATGTTAACATTAAAAGATTTATAGAAACAAAAAATTTGTAGGAAGTATATGTGTCAGTATGTGGTAAGCAGAATGTTTAGACTGAAGGAGTGTTTATAACACAAGTCTGGCAGACAACTGTTAATGTAAACAGGTGTGTTGTATGTTGTGACTAATGTCTACAGTCATGCTGAATTGACAATAACAAAAATGTTGTAGTCTGCTGAATCATTGCCAGCAGCAAAATCTTATTGTGAAATAAAAGAAATGAAGTTAAAAATTTTTTTGTCAGATAAAAGAATAATGAGGTAATTCCTGTAACTTAGAGTTTGAGAAATTAAATATAATTAAATTAATTGAAAAGATGATTTTTAATAATGAACTTGTAATAATGAACTTATTATTAAATAATAAAATGAGTTTATTTTCATTTGGTTTCAACTGGAATTATAAATTAAATACTAATTGATGTAAACAATGATTAAAATATTCATTTAAAATTGAAAACTGAAAGAACGTTCAAGCTGAGATAGCGTTTGGAAAATAAGATGTGTATATTTCTGTTCATGTAAATTTTATCAATGACAATCCATATTTTATGTTTAACTGTAGATTCTCCACCTAAGTGCGGCCATGACCTCACCGGATCATGACCGTGAAAGTAGTTAATTCTGGCAAATCATAAATTTTACTTGATATAACCGGCTTGTGGTTTGTTTTACTTTGTTAACCCGGTGGTTTGTTAGACTTAGTAGGGGGGTTATTTTTAGGGGAATCTACCAAATTTTGGAACAGGGCTATTTTCACCCAGATAGGGGTCGTAGTCCATTAGGGGCGTATCAATCAAGAATAGTAGGTGTAACACTGAATTTTATTGTAACGCCGAAGCAAGGATGGGGTGGAATAAAAGAAAAAAATGTCCACCCCTTCCGCATCAGTCCTTGTGAAAGCAACTGGGCGCCACAGTCCAGGAGGGGAAATAGTGAGTGTGGATAGGGGTGACCCAGTTACAGGTCATGAGGGAGATGTGGTTTACGGCTAGGATGAGGCTGGAAAAAGCCAAGAAGCCTAGCGCAAAACACATGAATATGTAACGGGTATCAGGGGTTAAGGGATTAAAAGGGGGGTAGTAGAAAAAAAAAATTTGGTGCCTGCCATCAAATTGATGTTTTAAATTTTGATTATATTATTGTTTGTGTGTATTAATAGTGTTATTGGATTATATTGTTTAGGATATATGTATAATCAAATGTTAGGGTAAGGAAGTTCATGTTTTAATTAAATGTTCTATTTGTTTGTTTTCTAAGTATTAATAGTAACAAAGAGAATCAATCAATTCAGGTAAAAGATTTTTTTTTTTGGTTTTGATGAAAATAATAATAATATGACAATCTGATTTTGAATTTAAAAGAATGGTGAATTTAAAGATAAAATATTTTGTGATTTTAAATGATGAGTTTGTTTAGAAAATATTATAGGTGTATGTATGCGCCCAGTATTTGCCAAAGGCGACCCAGTGTGCAGGAAAAGGGGAAACATCGGTTGAGGATTTGGCATGGTATAAGACCAGGGGTTTGGATTTTGGGGCGGCATGTTAGAAGGTGAGATGCGCTGTGGTGCTTGTCTGTTCGATTTTATGGTGTTGGGATCTCGTACAGAGAAGTCCAGTAATCTCGTTCAGATGCGGCCATAGTCACCGAACCAGGGGGGTAGTTTACCCATGATGTATAAGAACATGGGGGGTTGTTGGCACCATATCCTCACCGGTCCTCTTAGGGGTTAGCAATGAGATTTCTTCTGTTTCGACAGAAGACCTCTCATTGGGGGGGGGGGTATTGTAACGGGACGAATTTCGAGGGGTTTTTATTTTATTAAATTTGGGGATTTATTATAAAATATTTGAAATTCATTTTCCATCTGTGTATACGGCCACGTGTTTGAATAAAAGCATTGTGCGAACCAAGGAACAGTACGCAGTAACAGTTGTGAAACATTTGCCAAAGAATGTGCCGGTCGTCGATTCTAAGAACTTAACGTTTGTGTTGTAGTTACGCCCGAACGCACTACACCAGCATGTGCGCAGACAACGCCACGGTGGTAAAGCAAAATGGCTTGAAGACTCTATTTTTTATGCCTCATGCGCTCAACATGCCGGAAACATAACTATAAGCCACACCCATTTATGTGACGAAAGTAAAGGCAGTGAAATATCGTCGACGGCCAACACTCAAAAATCCTGTGTGTCATATGTACAGCCACTAAGACACTGACAACTAAGGCTGTGTGCGGCGACGAAATTTGTTCGCCGGCAAGGCAGTAATGTCCGGCATCATGTATAGGCAGTCTACTAGAAACCACAGCACCTAACAGACGCAAACAGTGTAGCGTGGACCCGGTCGAACGGAACCTTATAAAACATGAAGGACCCCGTCTAATACAACTATCCTCCCGACCGGGATCCAAGAAAAATAGTGCGCGGTCAACTAAACATTATACCCGGGTAAATTTTCGTTTTATCAAGTCGACCGACTAACCAAGTTTGTACAAAATAGTATGAAGAGTTGATAGTAATCTGTGAAGATGAAAAAACCGTGAGTGTGTTAGGAAACTGTTAATCGTTTATAGTGCGAGAATATTATCGGACGCACCATGCAGTCGGCAGCGACGCTACGGAACAAGTAACTGTAATCAATTCAATTACTTTCTTTCAAAAGCCTAACTTAAATAAATATGGGGTTTTATAAATTTGTTTGAATGTGAGTGTGTGGCAAGCTGGGTTCGCCTGATTAGTAGAATATATATATATATATATGTTAGAATAAGAATATATTGCCATAAATGTACATGTTTATCTGTTGAAAAGTTGAGCTAATTGACATTTATTCAAAGTGAAGTAAAGCTAATAAATTTTTGAATTCCATCAACAAATGAGTGTAGCGTACGTTTGTTGTGTGACCCTATAACCATACTTGCATCTTAACGTTCGTGTGACGAACTCTGGATTGGAGGAAGACTAAACGGTAAGTGGGAGAAAATTATTTTACGATTTAAATGTATTAAAATGTAATTACCTTTACAACTGGCGTCACGACAGGGACTCGAATTTGAATAATTAAAATTCCACACCTACGATAGATGCAAGTTTGAGTTGAGGGTTAAGTAACTACGTAAAAATTACGCAGCACATATAAATTAGTACATCAATGTACAGAGGTTAAGAGTGAAGTGGTAAATATTTTAAGTAAGAAAATCTAGATTAATAAACTTATAGGTATGGCAGATAATAATGGGAGTATAAATAACGAAGTCAGCTTCTCTGACAGTCAAACAGAAAGTCAAGCAAATACCGACTCAGGTATCCAAACAGAGTCACTATCAGTGGGTGATTGTAATGTAGAAGAATCTGTAATTAGTGCGCCGGGAGCGAATTCCACTCCCGTAACAATTAAAACAAGAGAAAAAGAGTTGTCATTAAATGACTTATTTGATCTAATTAACAATAGATTTAATATGAATAATAGAAATTTTGACTAAAAATTCAAGGAACAGAATAGTAAATTTGATGGTATAAATAATCGTTTAGACAATAACGATATAAAATTGAATTAAATTAAGACCGAAATTAAAAGTGAATTTAATTGTAAAGTTGATGTACTTAAATTTGACATTGGTGAGGCAAAAATGAAATGCGAAAGTAGTTGTAACGAATTGAAACAAGATATTGAGAAAATAGTAGAGTCAGTAGGAGAACAGATTAAAAGTAAGAGTAATAATGATAATAAGAAATTAACAAGTGATAACAATAATGTTGAAAATGAGAATATAATTAAAAATGTGGTATTAGAGAATAAGGTAACAAATGATAACAATGATATTGAAAATGGTAATGTAATTGAAAAGGTGGTATCAGAGAGTGATACGTTGAAATAGATAGTGAAATAGTGAGTGAGAGAGAGAGAGAGTAATAGGTTGTAACGGAGTAGTAATTAGTGTCGATGAATTAGAAAAAGAATGGAGAGAGAGAGTAGATGAATATGTAGGGCAGAGGGTAAATTTTCCCCATATTTGTGATGAACCAAGGTGTTCAAAAATGTTATTATTGGAGGGCAAGAGACCCTTATTAGTGAAAGATTTGAGTTGTTTCCCCTTTTTGTATAAGTTAGTACCCTCTGTGTGGAATGGTATTGAAAGTGTGAGATGGTGTTATGATGAGAGAGAGTTAGACAGACAGTTGTGTATTGATAGAGAGATAGAATTGTACAAATTAAAGAGAGATTATGATGAGTTGAAAGAAACGTTAGCTGTGGTAAAAATAAATTATATGAAGTACTTACCTGTTAAAATAGAGAATGAGAATTATTTTGATGATACATGTTTAAATCATAATAATTTACCTTATGTTGTAATAAATGAGAAAATAACTGACTTGATAATGAATATAACTACTAATGGAGACTGGACAGAAATAAATAATGTTGACTTGGTTTATGATTATTGTGGTAAAATGAATGAACTAAAATTTTATGGTTATTGCACACAAGATAGCCATATGTGTGTAAATAAAATTGAAAACTGTTATTTGAAACCAAGGCTAATTTTTGACGATGGAGGCTGAACATTAAATTCACAAATGGACAATTTTAAATATTTTGTTTTATGGTTCTGACCTCGCAGACTTGAACAATGAAGTGTGATATAACTGAATAATTAATGATGAAGAATTGTAAATAAATGTTTAGTGAATTTAATTGTATGTATTGTAAAATGTTAGGTAAACCAGGTGTATGTAGGTAATTGTTGTGATAATAATAATAGTATTTTGCAGTCTAAGTAAATAACAAAAATAATTTGGAAGAGGATAACTAATGAGTTGTAATTATTGTAATTGGTGGAAGTATTTAAATTTTGTTTTTAATAATTGATTTAATTAAAATAATTTGAAATGTTTAAATATTTTTGATTGATTTAAATGTTATATAATTGCATTTTCTAATAAGTCTAAAATATTTATGATTTGGGAATTTGATTAATTAATAAATAAATGTTAAATTGTTTGGTATGAAATAACATTGTTGTTAAATGTTTCAGAGGTTACGTGGAGATATTGGTGTGTGTGTGGTGTGTATTTTTGTGTTTATGTCAGTAGGTGAATAATGTACTGTAAGTATAAAGTTTATTAGATACCAATTAGATAGAATAAAAGGTTTACCGGTGTGAAAAGATTTTGATTCCATGATATAAATGAATTGATATAATGGTATTAAATGGAAACTATGATTAAAAAGCAATAATAACTGAAAGGTGAATTAAAATTATATTTGGTTTGAACTGTAATAAATAGACTTTGACAAATATGTTAACATTAAAAGATTTATAGAAACAAAAAATTTGTAGGAAGTATATGTGTCAGTATGTGGTAAGCAGAATGTTTAGACTGAAGGAGTGTTTATAACACAAGTCTGGCAGACAACTGTTAATGTAAACAGGTGTGTTGTATGTTGTGACTAATGTCTACAGTCATGCTGAATTGACAATAACAAAAATGTTGTAGTCTGCTGAATCATTGCCAGCAGCAAAATCTTATTGTGAAATAAAAGAAATGAAGTTAAAAATTTTTTTGTCAGATAAAAGAATAATGAGGTAATTCCTGTAACTTAGAGTTTGAGAAATTAAATATAATTAAATTAATTGAAAAGATGATTTTTAATAATGAACTTGTAATAATGAACTTATTATTAAATAATAAAATGAGTTTATTTTCATTTGGTTTCAACTGGAATTATAAATTAAATACTAATTGATGTAAACAATGATTAAAATATTCATTTAAAATTGAAAACTGAAAGAACGTTCAAGCTGAGATAGCGTTTGGAAAATAAGATGTGTATATTTCTGTTCATGTAAATTTTATCAATGACAATCCATATTTTATGTTTAACTGTAGATTCTCCACCTAAGTGCGGCCATGACCTCACCGGATCATGACCGTGAAAGTAGTTAATTCTGGCAAATCATAAATTTTACTTGATATAACCGGCTTGTGGTTTGTTTTACTTTGTTAACCCGGTGGTTTGTTAGACTTAGTAGGGGGGTTATTTTTAGGGGAATCTACCAAATTTTGGAACAGGGCTATTTTCACCCAGATAGGGGTCGTAGTCCATTAGGGGCGTATCAATCAAGAATAGTAGGTGTAACACTGAATTTTATTGTAACGCCGAAGCAAGGATGGGGTGGAATAAAAGAAAAAAATGTCCACCCCTTCCGCATCAGTCCTTGTGAAAGCAACTGGGCGCCACAGTCCAGGAGGGGAAATAGTGAGTGTGGATAGGGGTGACCCAGTTACAGGTCATGAGGGAGATGTGGTTTACGGCTAGGATGAGGCTGGAAAAAGCCAAGAAGCCTAGCGCAAAACACATGAATATGTAACGGGTATCAGGGGTTAAGGGATTAAAAGGGGGGTAGTAGAAAAAAAAAATTTGGTGCCTGCCATCAAATTGATGTTTTAAATTTTGATTATATTATTGTTTGTGTGTATTAATAGTGTTATTGGATTATATTGTTTAGGATATATGTATAATCAAATGTTAGGGTAAGGAAGTTCATGTTTTAATTAAATGTTCTATTTGTTTGTTTTCTAAGTATTAATAGTAACAAAGAGAATCAATCAATTCAGGTAAAAGATTTTTTTTTTTGGTTTTGATGAAAATAATAATAATATGACAATCTGATTTTGAATTTAAAAGAATGGTGAATTTAAAGATAAAATATTTTGTGATTTTAAATGATGAGTTTGTTTAGAAAATATTATAGGTGTATGTATGCGCCCAGTATTTGCCAAAGGCGACCCAGTGTGCAGGAAAAGGGGAAACATCGGTTGAGGATTTGGCATGGTATAAGACCAGGGGTTTGGATTTTGGGGCGGCATGTTAGAAGGTGAGATGCGCTGTGGTGCTTGTCTGTTCGATTTTATGGTGTTGGGATCTCGTACAGAGAAGTCCAGTAATCTCGTTCAGATGCGGCCATAGTCACCGAACCAGGGGGGTAGTTTACCCATGATGTATAAGAACATGGGGGGTTGTTGGCACCATATCCTTACCGGTCCTCTTAGGGGTTAGCAATGAGATTTCTTCTGTTTCGACAGAAGACCTCTCATTGGGGGGGGGGTATTGTAACGGGACGAATTTCGAGGGGTTTTTATTTTATTAAATTTGGGGATTTATTATAAAATATTTGAAATTCATTTTCCATCTGTGTATACGGCCACGTGTTTGAATAAAAGCATTGTGCGAACCAAGGAACAGTACGCAGTAACAGTTGTGAAACATTTGCCAAAGAATGTGCCGGTCGTCGATTCTAAGAACTTAACGTTTGTGTTGTAGTTACGCCCGAACGCACTACACCAGCATGTGCGCAGACAACGCCACGGTGGTAAAGCAAAATGGCTTGAAGACTCTATTTTTTATGCCTCATGCGCTCAACATGCCGGAAACATAACTATAAGCCACACCCATTTATGTGACGAAAGTAAAGGCAGTGAAATATCGTCGACGGCCAACACTCAAAAATCCTGTGTGTCATATGTACAGCCACTAAGACACTGACAACTAAGGCTGTGTGCGGCGACGAAATTTGTTCGCCGGCAAGGCAGTAATGTCCGGCATCATGTATAGGCAGTCTACTAGAAACCACAGCACCTAACAGACGCAAACAGTGTAGCGTGGACCCGGTCGAACGGAACCTTATAAAACATGAAGGACCCCGTCTAATACAACTATCCTCCCGACCGGGATCCAAGAAAAATAGTGCGCGGTCAACTAAACATTATACCCGGGTAAATTTTCGTTTTATCAAGTCGACCGACTAACCAAGTTTGTACAAAATAGTATGAAGAGTTGATAGTAATCTGTGAAGATGAAAAAACCGTGAGTGTGTTAGGAAACTGTTAATCGTTTATAGTGCGAGAATATTATCGGACGCACCATGCAGTCGGCAGCGACGCTACGGAACAAGTAACTGTAATCAATTCAATTACTTTCTTTCAAAAGCCTAACTTAAATAAATATGGGGTTTTATAAATTTGTTTGAATGTGAGTGTGTGGCAAGCTGGGTTCGCCTGATTAGTAGAATATATATATATATATATGTTAGAATAAGAATATATTGCCATAAATGTACATGTTTATCTGTTGAAAAGTTGAGCTAATTGACATTTATTCAAAGTGAAGTAAAGCTAATAAATTTTTGAATTCCATCAACAAATGAGTGTAGCGTACGTTTGTTGTGTGACCCTATAACCATACTTGCATCTTAACGTTCGTGTGACGAACTCTGGATTGGAGGAAGACTAAACGGTAAGTGGGAGAAAATTATTTTACGATTTAAATGTATTAAAATGTAATTACCTTTACAACTGGCGTCACGACAGGGACTCGAATTTGAATAATTAAAATTCCACACCTACGATAGATGCAAGTTTGAGTTGAGGGTTAAGTAACTACGTAAAAATTACGCAGCACATATAAATTAGTACATCAATGTACAGAGGTTAAGAGTGAAGTGGTAAATATTTTAAGTAAGAAAATCTAGATTAATAAACTTATAGGTATGGCAGATAATAATGGGAGTATAAATAACGAAGTCAGCTTCTCTGACAGTCAAACAGAAAGTCAAGCAAATACCGACTCAGGTATCCAAACAGAGTCACTATCAGTGGGTGATTGTAATGTAGAAGAATCTGTAATTAGTGCGCCGGGAGCGAATTCCACTCCCGTAACAATTAAAACAAGAGAAAAAGAGTTGTCATTAAATGACTTATTTGATCTAATTAACAATAGATTTAATATGAATAATAGAAATTTTGACTAAAAATTCAAGGAACAGAATAGTAAATTTGATGGTATAAATAATCGTTTAGACAATAACGATATAAAATTGAATTAAATTAAGACCGAAATTAAAAGTGAATTTAATTGTAAAGTTGATGTACTTAAATTTGACATTGGTGAGGCAAAAATGAAATGCGAAAGTAGTTGTAACGAATTGAAACAAGATATTGAGAAAATAGTAGAGTCAGTAGGAGAACAGATTAAAAGTAAGAGTAATAATGATAATAAGAAATTAACAAGTGATAACAATAATGTTGAAAATGAGAATATAATTAAAAATGTGGTATTAGAGAATAAGGTAACAAATGATAACAATGATATTGAAAATGGTAATGTAATTGAAAAGGTGGTATCAGAGAGTGATACGTTGAAATAGATAGTGAAATAGTGAGTGAGAGAGAGAGAGAGTAATAGGTTGTAACGGAGTAGTAATTAGTGTCGATGAATTAGAAAAAGAATGGAGAGAGAGAGTAGATGAATATGTAGGGCAGAGGGTAAATTTTCCCCATATTTGTGATGAACCAAGGTGTTTAAAAATGTTATTATTGGAGGGCAAGAGACCCTTATTAGTGAAAGATTTGAGTTGTTTCCCCTTTTTGTATAAGTTAGTACCCTCTGTGTGGAATGGTATTGAAAGTGTGAGATGGTGTTATGATGAGAGAGAGTTAGACAGACAGTTGTGTATTGATAGAGAGATAGAATTGTACAAATTAAAGAGAGATTATGATGAGTTGAAAGAAACGTTAGCTGTGGTAAAAATAAATGATATGAAGTACTTACCTGTTAAAATAGAGAATGAGAATTATTTTGATGATACATGTTTAAATCATAATAATTTACCTTATGTTGTAATAAATGAGAAAATAACTGACTTGATAATGAATATAACTACTAATGGAGACTGGACAGAAATAAATAATGTTGACTTGGTTTATGATTATTGTGGTAAAATGAATGAACTAAAATTTTATGGTTATTGCACACAAGATAGCCATATGTGTGTAAATAAAATTGAAAACTGTTATTTGAAACCAAGGCTAATTTTTGACGATGGAGGCTGAACATTAAATTCACAAATGGACAATTTTAAATATTTTGTTTTATGGTTCTGACCTCGCAGACTTGAACAATGAAGTGTGATATAACTGAATAATTAATGATGAAGAATTGTAAATAAATGTTTAGTGAATTTAATTGTATGTATTGTAAAATGTTAGGTAAACCAGGTGTATGTAGGTAATTGTTGTGATAATAATAATAGTATTTTGCAGTCTAAGTAAATAACAAAAATAATTTGGAAGAGGATAACTAATGAGTTGTAATTATTGTAATTGGTGGAAGTATTTAAATTTTGTTTTTAATAATTGATTTAATTAAAATAATTTGAAATGTTTAAATATTTTTGATTGATTTAAATGTTATATAATTGCATTTTCTAATAAGTCTAAAATATTTATGATTTGGGAATTTGATTAATTAATAAATAAATGTTAAATTGTTTGGTATGAAATAACATTGTTGTTAAATGTTTCAGAGGTTACGTGGAGATATTGGTGTGTGTGTGGTGTGTATTTTTGTGTTTATGTCAGTAGGTGAATAATGTACTGTAAGTATAAAGTTTATTAGATACCAATTAGATAGAATAAAAGGTTTACCGGTGTGAAAAGATTTTGATTCCATGATATAAATGAATTGATATAATGGTATTAAATGGAAACTATGATTAAAAAGCAATAATAACTGAAAGGTGAATTAAAATTATATTTGGTTTGAACTGTAATAAATAGACTTTGACAAATATGTTAACATTAAAAGATTTATAGAAACAAAAAATTTGTAGGAAGTATATGTGTCAGTATGTGGTAAGCAGAATGTTTAGACTGAAGGAGTGTTTATAACACAAGTCTGGCAGACAACTGTTAATGTAAACAGGTGTGTTGTATGTTGTGACTAATGTCTACAGTCATGCTGAATTGACAATAACAAAAATGTTGTAGTCTGCTGAATCATTGCCAGCAGCAAAATCTTATTGTGAAATAAAAGAAATGAAGTTAAAAATTTTTTTGTCAGATAAAAGAATAATGAGGTAATTCCTGTAACTTAGAGTTTGAGAAATTAAATATAATTAAATTAATTGAAAAGATGATTTTTAATAATGAACTTGTAATAATGAACTTATTATTAAATAATAAAATGAGTTTATTTTCATTTGGTTTCAACTGGAATTATAAATTAAATACTAATTGATGTAAACAATGATTAAAATATTCATTTAAAATTGAAAACTGAAAGAACGTTCAAGCTGAGATAGCGTTTGGAAAATAAGATGTGTATATTTCTGTTCATGTAAATTTTATCAATGACAATCCATATTTTATGTTTAACTGTAGATTCTCCACCTAAGTGCGGCCATGACCTCACCGGATCATGACCGTGAAAGTAGTTAATTCTGGCAAATCATAAATTTTACTTGATATAACCGGCTTGTGGTTTGTTTTACTTTGTTAACCCGGTGGTTTGTTAGACTTAGTAGGGGGGTTATTTTTAGGGGAATCTACCAAATTTTGGAACAGGGCTATTTTCACCCAGATAGGGGTCGTAGTCCATTAGGGGCGTATCAATCAAGAATAGTAGGTGTAACACTGAATTTTATTGTAACGCCGAAGCAAGGATGGGGTGGAATAAAAGAAAAAAATGTCCACCCCTTCCGCATCAGTCCTTGTGAAAGCAACTGGGCGCCACAGTCCAGGAGGGGAAATAGTGAGTGTGGATAGGGGTGACCCAGTTACAGGTCATGAGGGAGATGTGGTTTACGGCTAGGATGAGGCTGGAAAAAGCCAAGAAGCCTAGCGCAAAACACATGAATATGTAACGGGTATCAGGGGTTAAGGGATTAAAAGGGGGGTAGTAGAAAAAAAAAATTTGGTGCCTGCCATCAAATTGATGTTTTAAATTTTGATTATATTATTGTTTGTGTGTATTAATAGTGTTATTGGATTATATTGTTTAGGATATATGTATAATCAAATGTTAGGGTAAGGAAGTTCATGTTTTAATTAAATGTTCTATTTGTTTGTTTTCTAAGTATTAATAGTAACAAAGAGAATCAATCAATTCAGGTAAAAGATTTTTTTTTTTGGTTTTGATGAAAATAATAATAATATGACAATCTGATTTTGAATTTAAAAGAATGGTGAATTTAAAGATAAAATATTTTGTGATTTTAAATGATGAGTTTGTTTAGAAAATATTATAGGTGTATGTATGCGCCCAGTATTTGCCAAAGGCGACCCAGTGTGCAGGAAAAGGGGAAACATCGGTTGAGGATTTGGCATGGTATAAGACCAGGGGTTTGGATTTTGGGGCGGCATGTTAGAAGGTGAGATGCGCTGTGGTGCTTGTCTGTTCGATTTTATGGTGTTGGGATCTCGTACAGAGAAGTCCAGTAATCTCGTTCAGATGCGGCCATAGTCACCGAACCAGGGGGGTAGTTTACCCATGATGTATAAGAACAAGGGGATGTTGGCACCATATCCTCACCGGTCCTCTTAGGGGTTAGCAATGAGATTTCTTCTGTTTCGACAGAAGACCTCTCATTGGGGGGGGGGGGTATTGTAACGGGACGAATTTCGAGGGGTTTTTATTTTATTAAATTTGGGGATTTATTATAAAATATTTGAAATTCATTTTCCATCTGTGTATACGGCCACGTGTTTGAATAAAAGCATTGTGCGAACCAAGGAACAGTACGCAGTAACAGTTGTGAAACATTTGCCAAAGAATGTGCCGGTCGTCGATTCTAAGAACTTAACGTTTGTGTTGTAGTTACGCCCGAACGCACTACACCAGCATGTGCGCAGACAACGCCACGGTGGTAAAGCAAAATGGCTTGAAGACTCTATTTTTTATGCCTCATGCGCTCAACATGCCGGAAACATAACTATAAGCCACACCCATTTATGTGACGAAAGTAAAGGCAGTGAAATATCGTCGAAAGCCAACACTCAAAAATCCTGTGTGTCATATGTACAGCCACTAAGACACTGACAACTAAGGCTGTGTGCGGCGACGAAATTTGTTCGCCGGCAAGGCAGTAATGTCCGGCATCATGTATAGGCAGTCTACTAGAAACCACAGCACCTAACAGACGCAAACAGTGTAGCGTGGACCCGGTCGGACGGAACCTTATAAAACATGAAGGACCCCGTCTAATACAACTATCCTCCCGACCGGGATCCAAGAAAAATAGTGCGCGGTCAACTAAACATTATACCCGGGTAAATTTTCGTTTTATCAAGTCGACCGACTAACCAAGTTTGTACAAAATAGTATGAAGAGTTGATAGTAATCTGTGAAGATGAAAAAACCGTGAGTGTGTTAGGAAACTGTTAATCGTTTATAGTGCGAGAATATTATCGGACGCACCATGCAGTCGGCAGCGACGCTACGGAACAAGTAACTGTAATCAATTCAATTACTTTCTTTCAAAAGCCTAACTTAAATAAATATGGGGTTTTATAAATTTGTTTGAATGTGAGTGTGTGGCAAGCTGGGTTCGCCTGATTAGTAGAATATATATATATATGTTAGAATAAGAATATATTGCCATAAATGTACATGTTTATCTGTTGAAAAGTTGAACTAATTGACATTTATTCAAAGTGAAGTAAAGCTAATAAATTTTTGAATTCCATCAACAAATGAGTGTAGTGTACGTTTGTTGTGTGACCCTATAACCATACTTGCATCTTAACGTTCGTGTGACGAACTCTGGATTGGAGGAAGACTAAACGGTAAGTGGGAGAAAATTATTTTACGATTTAAATGTATTAAAATGTAATTACCTTTACAACTGGCGTCACGACAGGGACTCGAATTTGAATAATTAAAATTCCACACCTACGATAGATGCAAGTTTGAGTTGAGGGTTAAGTAACTACGTAAAAATTACGCAGCACATATAAATTAGTACATCAATGTACAGAGGTTAAGAGTGAAGTGGTAAATATTTTAAGTAAGAAAATCTAGATTAATAAACTTATAGGTATGGCAGATAATAATGGGAGTATAAATAACGAAGTCAGCTTCTCTGACAGTCAAACAGAAAGTCAAGCAAATACCGACTCAGGTATCCAAACAGAGTCACTATCAGTGGGTGATTGTAATGTAGAAGAATCTGTAATTAGTGCGCCGGGAGCGAATTCCACTCCCGTAACAATTAAAACAAGAGAAAAAGAGTTGTCATTAAATGACTTATTTGATCTAATTAACAATAGATTTAATATGAATAATAGAAATTTTGACTAAAAATTCAAGGAACAGAATAGTAAATTTGATGGTATAAATAATCGTTTAGACAATAACGATATAAAATTGAATTAAATTAAGACCGAAATTAAAAGTGAATTTAATTGTAAAGTTGATGTACTTAAATTTGACATTGGTGAGGCAAAAATGAAATGCGAAAGTAGTTGTAACGAATTGAAACAAGATATTGAGAAAATAGTAGAGTCAGTAGGAGAACAGATTAAAAGTAAGAGTAATAATGATAATAAGAAATTAACAAGTGATAACAATAATGTTGAAAATGAGAATATAATTAAAAATGTGGTATTAGAGAATAAGGTAACAAATGATAACAATGATATTGAAAATGGTAATGTAATTGAAAAGGTGGTATCAGAGAGTGATACGTTGAAATAGATAGTGAAATAGTGAGTGAGAGAGAGAGAGAGTAATAGGTTGTAACGGAGTAGTAATTAGTGTCGATGAATTAGAAAAAGAATGGAGAGAGAGAGTAGATGAATATGTAGGGCAGAGGGTAAATTTTCCCCATATTTGTGATGAACCAAGGTGTTCAAAAATGTTATTATTGGAGGGCAAGAGACCCTTATTAGTGAAAGATTTGAGCTGTTTCCCCTTTTTGTATAAGTTAGTACCCTCTGTGTGGAATGGTATTGAAAGTGTGAGATGGTGTTATGATGAGAGAGAGTTAGACAGAGAGTTGTGTATTGATAAAGAGATAGAATTGTACAAATTAAAGAGAGATTATGATGAGTTGAAAGAAACGTTAGCTGTGGTAAAAATAAATGATATGAAGTACTTACCTGTTAAAATAGAGAATGAGAATTATTTTGATGATACATGTTTAAATCATAATAATTTACCTTATGTTGTAATAAATGAGAAAATAACTGACTTGATAATGAATATAACTACTAATGGAGACTGGACAGAAATAAATAATGTTGACTTGGTTTATGATTATTGTGGTAAAATGAATGAACTAAAATTTTATGGTTATTGCACACAAGATGGCCATATGTGTGTAAATAAAATTGAAAACTGTTTTTGAAACCAAGGCTAATTTTTGACGGTGGAGGCTGAACATTAAATTCACAAATGGACAATTTTAAATATTTTGTTTTATGGTTCTGACCTCGCAGACTTGAACAATGAAGTGTGATACAACTGAATAATTAATGATGAAGAATTGTAAATAAATGTTTAGTGAATTTAATTGTATGTATTCTAAAATGTTAGGTAAACCAGGTGTATGTAGGTAATTGTTGTGATAATAATAATAGTATTTTGCAGTCTAAGTAAATAACAAAAATAATTTGGAAGAGGATAACTAATGAGTTGTAATTATTGTAATTGGTGGAAGTATTTAAATTTTGTTTTTAATAATTGATTTAATTAAAATAATTTGAAATGTTTAAATATTTTTGATTGATTTAAATGTTATATAATTGCATTTTCTAATAAGTCTAAAATATTTATGATTTGGGAATTTGATTAATTAATAAATAAATGTTAAATTGTTTGGTATGAAATAACATTGTTGTTAAATGTTTCAGAGGTTACGTGGAGATATTGGTGTGTGTGTGGTGTGTATTTTTGTGTTTATGTCAGTAGGTGAATAATGTACTGTAAGTATAAAGTTTATTAGATACCAATTAGATAGAATAAAAGGTTTACGGGTGTGAAAAGATTTTGATTCAATGATATAAATGAATTGATATAATGGTATTAAATGGAAACTATGATTAAAAAGCAATAATAACTGAAAGGTGAATTAAAATTATATTTGGTTTGAACTGTAATAAATAGACTTTGACAAATATGTTAACATTAAAAGATTTATAGAAACAAAAAATTTGTAGGAAGTATATGTGTCAGTATGTGGTAAGCAGAATGTTTAGACTGAAGGAGTGTTTATAACACAAGTCTGGCAGACAACTGTTAATGTAAACAGGTGTGTTGTATGTTGTGACTAATGTCTACAGTCATGCTGAATTGACAATAACAAAAATGTTGTAGTCTGCTGAATCATTGCCAGCAGCAAAATCTTATTGTGAAATAAAAGAAATGAAGTTAAAAATTTTTTTGTCAGATAAAAGAATAATGAGGTAATTCCTGTAACTTAGAGTTTGAGAAATTAAATATAATTAAATTAATTTGGTAATTAAATTAATTGAAAAGATGATTTTTAATAATGAACTTGTAATAATGAACTTATTATTAAATAATAAAATGAGTTTATTTTCATTTGGTTTCAACTGGAATTATAAATTAAATACTAATTGATGTAAACAATGATTAAAATATTCATTTAAAATTGAAAACTGAAAGAACGTTCAAGCTGAGATAGCGTTTGGAAAATAAGATGTGTATATTTCTGTTCATGTAAATTTTATCAATGACAATCCATATTTTATGTTTAACTGTAGATTCTCCACCTAAGTGCGGCCATGACCTCACCGGATCATGACCGTGAAAGTAGTTAATTCTGGCAAATCATAAATTTTACTTGATATAACCGGCTTGTGGTTTGTTTTACTTTGTTAACCCGGTGGTTTGTTAGACTTAGTAGGGGGGTTATTTTTAGGGGAATCTACCAAATTTTGGAACAGGGCTATTTTCACCCAGATAGGGGTCGTAGTCCATTAGGGGCGTATCAATCAAGAATAGTAGGTGTAACACTGAATTTTATTGTAACGCCGAAGCAAGGATGGGGTGGAATAAAAGAAAAAAATGTCCACCCCTTCCGCATCAGTCCTTGTGAAAGCAACTGGGCGCCACAGTCCAGGAGGGGAAATAGTGAGTGTGGATGGGGGTGACCCAGTTACAGGTCATGAGGGAGATGTGGTTTACGGCTAGGATGAGGCTGGAAAAAGCCAAGAAGCCTAGCGCAAAACACATGAATATGTAACGGGTATCAGGGGTTAAGGGATTAAAAGGGGGGGTAGTAGAAAAAAAAAAATTTGGTGCCTGCCATCAAATTGATGTTTTAAATTTTGATTATATTATTGTTTGTATGTATTAATAGTGTTATTGGATTATATTGTTTAGGATATATGTATAATCAAATGTTAGGGTAAGGAAGTTCATGTTTTAATTAAATGTTCTATTTGTTTGTTTTCTAAGTATTAATAGTAACAAAGAGAATCAATCAATTCAGGTAAAAGATTTGTTTTTCTGGTTTTGATGAAAATAATAATAATATGACAATCTGATTTTGAATTTAAAAGAATGGTGAATTTAAAGATAAAATATTTTGTGATTTTAAATGATGAGTTTGTTTAGAAAATATTATAGGTGTATGTATGCGCCCAGTATTTGCCAAAGGCGACCCAGTGTGCAGGAAAAGGGGAAACATCGGTTGAGGATTTGGCATGGTATAAGACCAGGGGTTTGGATTTTGGGGCGGCATGTTAGAAGGTGAGGTGCGCTGTGGTGCTTGTCTGTTCGATTTTATGGTGTTGGGATCTCGTACAGAGAAATCCAGTAATCTCGTTCAGATGCGGCCATAGTCACCGAACCAGGGGGGTAGTTTACCCATGATGTATAAGAACAAGGGGGGTTGTTGGCACCATATCCTCACCGGTCCTCTTAGGGGTTAGCA
This sequence comes from Magicicada septendecula, assembly GCA_034769895.1. Classification (NCBI taxonomy): domain Eukaryota; kingdom Metazoa; phylum Arthropoda; class Insecta; order Hemiptera; family Cicadidae; genus Magicicada; species Magicicada septendecula. The sequence continues at coordinate 181,494,008 of CM068373.1, read as the reverse complement.
ATGAGATTTCTTCTGTTTCGACAGAAGACCTCTCATTGGGGGGGTATTGTAACGGGACGAATTTCGAGGGGTTTTCATTTTATTAAATTTGGGGATTTATTATAAAATATTTGAAATTCATTTTCCATCTGTGTATACGGCCACGTGTTTGAATAAAAGCATTGTGCGAACCAAGGAACAGTACGCAGTAACAGTTGTGAAACATTTGCCAAAGAATGTGCCGGTCGTCGATTCTAAGAACTTAACGTTTGTGTTGTAGTTACGCCCGAACGCACTACACCAGCATGTGCGCAGACAACGCCACGGTGGTAAAGCAAAATGGCTTGAAGACTCTATTTTTTATGCCTCATGCGCTCAACATGCCGGAAACATAACTATAAGCCACACCCATTTATGTGACGAAAGTAAAGGCAGTGAAATATCGTCGACGGCCAACACTCAAAAATCCTGTGTGTCATATGTACAGCCACTAAGACACTGACAACTAAGGCTGTGTGCGGCGACGAAATTTGTTCGCCGGCAAGGCAGTAATGTCCGGCATCATGTATAGGCAGTCTACTAGAAACCACAGCACCTAACAGACGCAAACAGTGTAGCGTGGACCCGGTCGGACGGAACCTTATAAAACATGAAGGACCCCGTCCCGACCGGGATCCAAGAAAAATAGTGCGCGGTCAACTAAACATTATACCCGGGTAAATTTTCGTTTTATCAAGTCGACCGACTAACCAAGTTTGTACAAAATAGTATGAAGAGTTGATAGTAATCTGTGAAGATGAAAAAACCGTGAGTGTGTTAGGAAACTGTTAATCGTTTATAGTGCGAGAATATTATCGGACGCACCATGCAGTCGGCAGCGACGCTACGGAACAAGTAACTGTAATCAATTCAATTACTTTCTTTCAAAAGCCTAACTTAAATAAATATGGGGTTTTATAAATTTGTTTGAATGTGAGTGTGTGGCAAGCTGGGTTCGCCTGATTAGTAGAATATATATATATATGTTAGAATAAGAATATATTGCCATAAATGTACATGTTTATCTGTTGAAAAGTTGAGCTAATTGACATTTATTCAAAGTGAAGTAAAGCTAATAAATTTTTGAATTCCATCAACAAATGAGTGTAGCGTACGTTTGTTGTGTGACCCTATAACCATACTTGCATCTTAACGTTCGTGTGACGAACTCTGGATTGGAGGAAGACTAAACGGTAAGTGGGAGAAAATTATTTTACGATTTAAATGTATTAAAATGTAATTAACTTTACAACTGGCGTCACGACAGGGACTCGAATTTGAATAATTAAAATTCCACACCTACGATAGATGCAAGTTTGAGTTGAGGGTTAAGTAACTACGTAAAAATTACGCAGCACATATAAATTAGTACATCAATGTACAGAGGTTAAGAGTGAAGTGGTAAATATTTTAAGTAAGAAAATCTAGATTAATAAACTTATAGGTATGGCAGATAATAATGGGAGTATAAATAACGAAGTCAGCTTCTCTGACAGTCAAACAGAAAGTCAAGCAAATACCGACTCAGGTATCCAAACAGAGTCACTATCAGTGGGTGATTGTAATGTAGAAGAATCTGTAATTAGTGCGCCGGGAGCGAATTCCACTCCCGTAACAATTAAAACAAAAGAAAAAGAGTTGTCATTAAATGACTTATTTGATCTAATTAACAATAGATTTAATATGAATAATAGAAATTTTGACTAAAAATTCAAGGAACAGAATAGTAAATTTGATGGTATAAATAATCGTTTAGACAATAACGATATAAAATTGAATTAAATTAAGACCGAAATTAAAAGTGAATTTAATTGTAAAGTTGATGTACTTAAATTTGACATTGGTGAGGCAAAAATGAAATGCGAAAGTAGTTGTAACGAATTGAAACAAGATATTGAGAAAATAGTAGAGTCAGTAGGAGAACAGATTAAAAGTAAGAGTAATAATGATAATAAGAAATTAACAAGTGATAACAATAATGTTGAAAATGAGAATATAATTAAAAATGTGGTATTAGAGAATAAGGTAACAAATGATAACAATGATATTGAAAATGGTAATGTAATTGAAAAGGTGGTATCAGAGAGTGATACGTTGAAAATAGATAGTGAAATAGTGAGTGAGAGAGAGAGAGAGTAATAGGTTGTAACGGAGTAGTAATTAGTGTCGATGAATTAGAAAAAGAATGGAGAGAGAGAGTAGATGAATATGTAGGGCAGAGGGTAAATTTTCCCCATATTTGTGATGAACCAAGGTGTTCAAAAATGTTATTATTGGAGGGCAAGAGACCCTTATTAGTGAAAGATTTGAGTTGTTTCCCCTTTTTGTATAAGTTAGTACCCTCTGTGTGGAATGGTATTGAAAGTGTGAGATGGTGTTATGATGAGAGAGAGTTAGACAGACAGTTGTGTATTGATAGAGAGATAGAATTGTACAAATTAAAGAGAGATTATGATGAGTTGAAAGAAACGTTAGCTGTGGTAAAAATAAATGATATGAAGTACTTACCTGTTAAAATAGAGAATGAGAATTATTTTGATGATACATGTTTAAATCATAATAATTTACCTTATGTTGTAATAAATGAGAAAATAACTGACTTGATAATGAATATAACTACTAATGGAGACTGGACAGAAATAAATAATGTTGACTTGGTTTATGATTATTGTGGTAAAATGAATGAACTAAAATTTTATGGTTATTGCACACAAGATAGCCATATGTGTGTAAATAAAATTGAAAACTGTTATTTGAAACCAAGGCTAATTTTTGACGATGGAGGCTGAACATTAAATTCACAAATGGACAATTTTAAATATTTTGTTTTATGGTTCTGACCTCGCAGACTTGAACAATGAAGTGTGATACAACTGAATAATTAATGATGAAGAATTGTAAATAAATGTTTAGTGAATTTAATTGTATGTATTGTAAAATGTTAGGTAAACCAGGTGTATGTAGGTAATTGTTGTGATAATAATAATAGTATTTTGCAGTCTAAGTAAATAACAAAAATAATTTGGAAGAGGATAACTAATGAGTTGTAATTATTGTAATTGGTGGAAGTATTTAAATTTTGTTTTTAATAATTGATTTAATTAAAATAATTTGAAATGTTTAAATATTTTTGATTGATTTAAATGTTATATAATTGCATTTTCTAATAAGTCTAAAATATTTATGATTTGGGAATTTGATTAATTAATAAATAAATGTTAAATTGTTTGGTATGAAATAACATTGTTGTTAAATGTTTCAGAGGTTACGTGGAGATATTGGTGTGTGTGTGGTGTGTATTTTTGTGTTTATGTCAGTAGGTGAATAATGTACTGTAAGTATAAAGTTTATTAGATACCAATTAGATAGAATAAAAGGTTTACCGGTGTGAAAAGATTTTGATTCCATGATATAAATGAATTGATATAATGGTATTAAATGGAAACTATGATTAAAAAGCAATAATAACTGAAAGGTGAATTAAAATTATATTTGGTTTGAACTGTAATAAATAGACTTTGACAAATATGTTAACATTAAAAGATTTATAGAAACAAAAAATTTGTAGGAAGTATATGTGTCAGTATGTGGTAAGCAGAATGTTTAGACTGAAGGAGTGTTTATAACACAAGTCTGGCAGACAACTGTTAATGTAAACAGGTTTGTTGTATGTTGTGACTAATGTCTACAGTCATGCTGAATTGACAATAACAAAAATGTTGTAGTCTGCTGAATCATTGCCAGCAGCAAAATCTTATTGTGAAATAAAAGAAATGAAGTTAAAAATTTTTTTGTCAGATAAAAGAATAATGAGGTAATTCCTGTAACTTAGAGTTTGAGAAATTAAATATAATTAAATTAATTTGGTAATTAAATTAATTGAAAAGATGATTTTTAATAATGAACTTGTAATAATGAACTTATTATTAAATAATAAAATGAGTTTATTTTCATTTGGTTTCAACTGGAATTATAAATTAAATACTAATTGATGTAAACAATGATTAAAATATTCATTTAAAATTGAAAACTGAAAGAACGTTCAAGCTGAGATAGCGTTTGGAAAATAAGATGTGTATATTTCTGTTCATGTAAATTTTATCAATGACAATCCATATTTTATGTTTAACTGTAGATTCTCCACCTAAGTGCGGCCATGACCTCACCGGATCATGACCGTGAAAGTAGTTAATTCTGGCAAATCATAAATTTTACTTGATATAACCGCCTTGTGGTTTGTTTTACTTTGTTAACCCGGTGGTTTGTTAGACTTAGTAGGGGGGTTATTTTTAGGGGAATCTACCAAATTTTGGAACAGGGCTATTTTCACCCAGATAGGGGTCGTAGTCCATTAGGGGCGTATCAATCAAGAATAGTAGGTGTAACACTGAATTTTATTGTAACGCCGAAGCAAGGATGGGGTGGAATAAAAGAAAAAATGTCCACCCCTTCCGCATCAGTCCTTGTGAAAGCAACTGGGCGCCACAGTCCAGGAGGGGAAATAGTGAGTGTGGATAGGGGTGACCCAGTTACAGGTCATGAGGGAGATGTGGTTTACGGCTAGGATGAGGCTGGAAAAAGCCAAGAAGCCTAGCGCAAAACACATGAATATGTAACGGGTATCAGGGGTTAAGGGATTAAAAGGGGGTAGTAGAAAAAAAAAATTTGGTGCCAGCCATCAAATTGATGTTTTAAATTTTGATTATATTATTGTTTGTGTGTATTAATAGTGTTATTGGATTATATTGTTTAGGATATATGTATAATCAAATGTTAGGGTAAGGAAGTTCATGTTTTAATTAAATGTTCTATTTGTTTGTTTTCTAAGTATTAATAGTAACAAAGAGAATCAATCAATTCAGGTAAAAGATTTTTTTTTTTGGTTTTGATGAAAATAATAATAATATGACAATCTGATTTTGAATTTAAAAGAATGGTGAATTTAAAGATAAAATATTTTGTGATTTTAAATGATGAGTTTGTTTAGAAAATATTATAGGTGTATGTATGCGCCCAGTATTTGCCAAAGGCGACCCAGAGTGCAGGAAAAGGGGAAACATCGGTTGAGGATTTGGCATGGTATAAGACCAGGGGTTTGGATTTTGGGGCGGCATGTTAGAAGGTGAGATGCGCTGTGGTGCTTGTCTGTTCGATTTTATGGTGTTGGGATCTCGTACAGAGAAGTCCAGTAATCTCGTTCAGATGCGGCCATAGTCACCGAACCAGGGGGGTAGTTTACCCATGATGTATAAGAACAAGGGGGGTGTTGGCACCATATCCTCACCGGTCCTCTTAGGGGTTAGCAATGAGATTTCTTCTGTTTCGACAGAAGACCTCTCATTGGGGGGGGGTATTGTAACGGGACGAATTTCGAGGGGTTTTTATTTTATTAAATTTGGGGATTTATTATAAAATATTTGAAATTCATTTTCCATCTGTGTATACGGCCACGTGTTTGAATAAAAGCATTGTGCGAACCAAGGAACAGTACGCAGTAACAGTTGTGAAACATTTGCCAAAGAATGTGCCGGTCGTCGATTCTAAGAACTTAACGTTTGTGTGGCAGTTACGCCCGAACGCACTACACCAGCATGTGCGCAGACAACGCCACGGTGGTAAAGCAAAATGGCTTGAAGACTCTATTTTTTACGCCTCATGCGCTCAACATGCCGGAAACATAACTATAAGCCACACCCATTTATGTGACGAAAGTAAAGGCAGTGAAATATCGTCGACGGCCAACACTAAAAAATCCTGTGTGTCATATGTACAGCCACTAAGACACTGACAACTAAGGCTGTGTGCGGCGACGAAATTTGTTCGCCGGCAAGGCAGTAATGTCCGGCATCATGTATAGGCAGTCTACTAGAAACCACAGCACCTAACAGACGCAAACAGTGTAGCGTGGACCCGGTCGGACGGAACCTTATAAAACATGAAGGACCCCGTCTAATACAACTATCCTCCCGACCGGGATCCAAGAAAAATAGTGCGCGGTCAACTAAACATTATACCCGGGTAAATTTTCGTTTTATCAAGTCGACCGACTAACCAAGTTTGTACAAAATAGTATGAAGAGTTGATAGTAATCTGTGAAGATGAAAAAACCGTGAGTGTGTTAGGAAACTGTTAATCGTTTATAGTGCGAGAATATTATCGGACGCACCATGCAGTCGGCAGCGACGCTACGGAACAAGTAACTGTAATCAATTCAATTACTTTCTTTCAAAAGCCTAACTTAAATAAATATGGGGTTTTATAAATTTGTTTGAATGTGAGTGTGTGGCAAGCTGGGTTCGCCTGATTAGTAGAATATATATATATATGTTAGAATAAGAATATATTGCCATAAATGTACATGTTTATCTGTTGAAAAGTTGAGCTAATTGACATTTATTCAAAGTGAAGTAAAGCTAATAAATTTTTGAATTCCATCAACAAATGAGTGTAGCGTACGTTTGTTGTGTGACCCTATAACCATACTTGCATCTTAACGTTCGTGTGACGAACTCTGGATTGGAGGAAGACTAAACGGTAAGTGGAAGAAAATTATTTTACGATTTAAATGTATTAAAATGTAATTAACTTTACAACTGGCGTCACGACAGGGACTCGAATTTGAATAATTAAAATTCCACACCTACGATAGATGCAAGTTTGAGTTGAGGGTTAAGTAACTAAGTAAAAATTACGCAGCACATATAAATTAGTACATCAATGTACAGAGGTTAAGAGTGAAGTGGTAAATATTTTAAGTAAGAAAATCTAGATTAATAAACTTATAGGTATGGCAGATAATAATGGGAGTATAAATAACGAAGTCAGCTTCTCTGACAGTCAACCAGAAAGTCAAGCAAATACCGACTCAGGTATCCAAACAGAGTCACTATCAGTGGGTGATTGTAATGTAGAAGAATCTGTAATTAGTGCGCCGGGAGCGAATTCCACTCCCGTAACAATTAAAACAAGAGAAAAAGAGTTGTCATTAAATGACTTATTTGATCTAATTAACAATAGATTTAATATGAATAATAGAAATTTTGACTAAAAATTCAAGGAACAGAATAGTAAATTTGATGGTATAAATAATCGTTTAGACAATAACGATATAAAATTGAATTAAATTAAGACCGAAATTAAAAGTGAATTTAATTGTAAAGTTGATGTACTTAAATTTGACATTGGTGAGGCAAAAATGAAATGCGAAAGTAGTTGTAACGAATTGAAACAAGATATTGAGAAAATAGTAGAGTCAGTAGGAGAACAGATTAAAAGTAAGAGTAATAATGATAATAAGAAATTAACAAGTGATAACAATAATGTTGAAAATGAGAATATAATTAAAAATGTGGTATTAGAGAATAAGGTAACAAATGATAACAATGATATTGAAAATGGTAATGTAATTGAAAAGGTGGTATCAGAGAGTGATACGTTGAAAATAGATAGTGAAATAGTGAGTGAGAGAGAGAGAGTAATAGGTTGTAACGGAGTAGTAATTAGTGTCGATGAATTAGAAAAAGAATGGAGAGAGAGAGTAGATGAATATGTAGGGCAGAGGGTAAATTTTCCCCATATTTGTGATGAACCAAGGTGTTCAAAAATGTTATTATTGGAGGGCAAGAGACCCTTATTAGTGAAAGATTTGAGTTGTTTCCCCTTTTTGTATAAGTTAGTACCCTCTGTGTGGAATGGTATTGAAAGTGTGAGATGGTGTTATGATGAGAGAGAGTTAGACAGACAGTTGTGTATTGATAGAGAGATAGAATTGTACAAATTAAAGAGAGATTATGATGAGTTGAAAGAAACGTTAGCTGTGGTAAAAATAAATGATATGAAGTACTTACCTGTTAAAATAGAGAATGAGAATTATTTTGATGATACATGTTTAAATCATAATAATTTACCTTATGTTGTAATAAATGAGAAAATAACTGACTTGATAATGAATATAACTACTAATGGAGACTGGACAGAAATAAATAATGTTGACTTGGTTTATGATTATTGTGGTAAAATGAATGAACTAAAATTTTATGGTTATTGCACACAAGATAGCCATATGTGTGTAAATAAAATTGAAAACTGTTATTTGAAACCAAGGCTAATTTTTGACGATGGAGGCTGAACATTAAATTCACAAATGGACAATTTTAAATATTTTGTTTATGGTTCTGACCTCGCAGACTTGAACAATGAAGTGTGATACAACTGAATAATTAATGATGAAGAATTGTAAATAAATGTTTAGTGAATTTAATTGTATGTATTCTAAAATGTTAGGTAAACCAGGTGTATGTAGGTAATTGTTGTGATAATAATAATAGTATTTTGCAGTCTAAGTAAATAACAAAAATAATTTGGAAGAGGATAACTAATGAGTTGTAATTATTGTAATTGGTGGAAGTATTTAAATTTTGTTTTTAATAATTGATTTAATTAAAATAATTTGAAATGTTTAAATATTTTTGATTGATTTAAATGTTATATAATTGCATTTTCTAATAAGTCTAAAATATTTATGATTTGGGAATTTGATTAATTAATAAATAAATGTTAAATTGTTTGGTATGAAATAACATTGTTGTTAAATGTTTCAGAGGTTACGTGGAGATATTGGTGTGTGTGTGGTGTGTATTCTTGTGTTTATGTCAGTAGGTGAATAATGTACTGTAAGTATAAAGTTTATTAGATACCAATTAGATAGAATAAAAGGTTTACCGGTGTGAAAAGATTTTGATTCCATGATATAAATGAATTGATATAATGGTATTAAATGGAAACTATGATTAAAAAGCAATAATAACTGAAAGGTGAATTAAAATTATATTTGGTTTGAACTGTAATAAATAGACTTTGACAAATATGTTAACATTAAAAGATTTATAGAAACAAAAAATTTGTAGGAAGTATATGTGTCAGTATGTGGTAAGCAGAATGTTTAGACTGAAGGAGTGTTTATAACACAAGTCTGGCAGACAACTGTTAATGTAAACAGGTGTGTTGTATGTTGTGACTAATGTCTACAGTCATGCTGAATTGACAATAACAAAAATGTTGTAGTCTGCTGAATCATTGCCAGCAGCAAAATCTTATTGTGAAATAAAAGAAATGAAGTTAAAAATTTTTTTGTCAGATAAAAGAATAATGAGGTAATTCCTGTAACTTAGAGTTTGAGAAATTAAATATAATTAAATTAATTTGGTAATTAAATTAATTGAAAAGATGATTTTTAATAATGAACTTGTAATAATGAACTTATTATTAAATAATAAAATGAGTTTATTTTCATTTGGTTTCAACTGGAATTATAAATTAAATACTAATTGATGTAAACAATGATTAAAATATTCATTTAAAATTGAAAACTGAAAGAACGTTCAAGCTGAGATAGCGTTTGGAAAATAAGATGTGTATATTTCTGTTCATGTAAATTTTATCAATGACAATCCATATTTTATGTTTAACTGTAGATTCTCCACCTAAGTGCGGCCATGACCTCACCGGATCATGACCGTGAAAGTAGTTAATTCTGGCAAATCATAAATTTTACTTGATATAACCGGCTTGTGGTTTGTTTTACTTTGTTAACCCGGTGGTTTGTTAGACTTAGTAGGGGGGTTATTTTTAGGGGAATCTACCAAATTTTGGAACAGGGCTATTTTCACCCAGATAGGGGTCGTAGTCCATTAGGGGCGTATCAATCAAGAATAGTAGGTGTAACACTGAATTTTACTGTAACGCCGAAGCAAGGATGGGGTGGAATAAAAGAAAAAAATGTCCACCCCTTCCGCATCAGTCCTTGTGAAAGCAACTGGGCGCCACAGTCCAGGAGGGGAAATAGTGAGTGTGGATGGGGGTGACCCAGTTACAGGTCATGAGGGAGATGTGGTTTACGGCTAGGATGAGGCTGGAAAAAGCCAAGAAGCCTAGCGCAAAACACATGAATATGTAACGGGTATCAGGGGTTAAGGGATTAAAAGGGGGTAGTAGAAAAAAAAATTTGGCGCCTGCAATCAAATTGATGTTTTAAATTTTGATTATATTATTGTTTGTGTGTATTAATAGTGTTATTGGATTATATTGTTTAGGATATATGTATAATCAAATGTTAGGGTAAGGAAGTTCATGTTTTAATTAAATGTTCTATTTGTTTGTTTTCTAAGTATTAAAAGTAACAAAGAGAATCAATCAATTCAGGTAAAAGATTTTTTTTCTGGTTTTGATGACAATAATAATAATATGACAATCTGATTTTGAATTTAAAAGAATGGTGAATTTAAAGATAAAATATTTTGTGATTTTAAATGATGAGTTTGTTTAGAAAATATTATAGGTGTATGTATGTGCCCAGTATTTGCCAAAGGCGACCCAGTGTGCAGGAAAAGGGGAAACATCGGTTGAGGATTTGGCATGGTATAAGACCAGGGGTTTGGATTTTGAGGCGGCATGTTAGAAGGTGAGGAGCGCTGTGGTGCTTGTCTGTTCGATTTTATGGTGTTGGGATCTCGTACAGAGAAGTCCAGTAATCTCGTTCAGATGCGGCCATAGTCACCGAACCAGGGGGGTAGTTTACCCATGATGTATAAGAACAAGGGGATGTTGGCACCATATCCTCACCGGTCCTCTTAGGGGTTAGCAATGAGATTTCTTCTGTTTCGACAGAAGACCTCTCATTGGGGGGGGGGGTATTGTAACGGGACGAATTTCGAGGGGTTTTTATTTTATTAAATTTGGGGATTTATTATAAAATATTTGAAATTCATTTTCCATCTGTGTATACGGCCACGTGTTTGAATAAAAGCATTGTGCGAACCAAGGAACAGTACGCAGTAACAGTTGTGAAACATTTGCCAAAGAATGTGCCGGTCGTCGATTCTAAGAACTTAACGTTTGTGTTGCAGTTACGCCCGAACGCACTACACCAGCATGTGCGCAGACAACGCCTCGGTGGTAAAGCAAAATGGCTTGAAGACTCTATTTTTTACGCCTCATGCGCTCAACATGCCGGAAACATAACTATAAGCCACACCCATTTATGTGACGAAAGTAAAGGCAGTGAAATATCGTCGACGGCCAACACTCAAAAATCCTGTGTGTCATATGTACAGCCACTAAGACACTGACAACTAAGGCTGTGTGCGGCGACGAAATTTGTTCGCCGGCAAGGCAGTAATGTCCGGCATCATGTATAGGCAGTCTACTAGAAACCACAGCACCTAACAGACGCAAACAGTGTAGCGTGGACCCGGTCGGACGGAACCTTATAAAACATGAAGGACCCCGTCTAATACAACTATCCTCCCGACCGGGATCCAAGAAAAATAGTGCGCGGTCAACTAAACATTATACCCGGGTAAATTTTCGTTTTATCAAGTCGACCGACTAACCAAGTTTGTACAAAATAGTATGAAGAGTTGATAGTAATCTGTGAAGACGAAAAAACCGTGAGTGTGTTAGGAAACTGTTAATCGTTTATAGTGCGAGAATATTATCGGACGCACCATGCAGTCGGCAGCGACGCTACGGAACAAGTAACTGTAATCAATTCAATTACTTTCTTTCAAAAGCCTAACTTAAATAAATATGGGGTTTTATAAATTTGTTTGAATGTGAGTGTGTGGCAAGCTGGGTTCGCCTGATTAGTAGAATATATATATATGTTAGAATAAGAATATATTGCCATAAATGTACATGTTTATCTGTTGAAAAGTTGAGCTAATTGACATTTATTCAAAGTGAAGTAAAGCTAATAAATTTTTGAATTCCATCAACAAATGAGTGTAGCGTACGTTTGTTGTGTGACCCTATAACCATACTTGCATCTTAACGTTCGTGTGACGAACTCTGGATTGGAGGAAGACTAAACGGTAAGTGGGAGAAAATTATTTTACGATTTAAATGTATTAAAATGTAATTAACTTTACAACTGGCGTCACGACAGGGACTCGAATTTGAATAATTAAAATTCCACACCTACGATAGATGCAAGTTTGAGTTGAGGGTTAAGTAACTACGTAAAAATTACGCAGCACATATAAATTAGTACATCAATGTACAGAGGTTAAGAGTGAAGTGGTAAATATTTTAAGTAAGAAAATCTAGATTAATAAACTTATAGGTATGGCAGATAATAATGGGAGTATAAATAACGAAGTCAGCTTCTCTGACAGTCAACCAGAAAGTCAAGCAAATACCGACTCAGGTATCCAAACAGAGTCACTATCAGTGGGTGATTGTAATGTAGAAGAATCTGTAATTAGTGCGCCGGGAGCGAATTCCACTCCCGTAACAATTAAAACAAGAGAAAAAGAGTTGTCATTAAATGACTTATTTGATCTAATTAACAATAGATTTAATATGAATAATAGAAATTTTGACTAAAAATTCAAGGAACAGAATAGTAAATTTGATGGTATAAATAATCGTTTAGACAATAACGATATAAAATTGAATTAAATTAAGACCGAAATTAAAAGTGAATTTAATTGTAAAGTTGATGTACTTAAATTTGACATTGGTGAGGCAAAAATGAAATGCGAAAGTAGTTGTAACGAATTGAAACAAGATATTGAGAAAATAGTAGAGTCAGTAGGAGAACAGATTAAAAGTAAGAGTAATAATGATAATAAGAAATTAACAAGTGAAAACAATAATGTTGAAAATGAGAATATAATTAAAAATGTGGTATTAGAGAATAAGGTAACAAATGATAACAATGATATTGAAAATGGTAATGTAATTGAAAAGGTGGTATCAGAGAGTGATACGTTGAAAATAGATAGTGAAATAGTGAGTGAGAGAGAGAGAGTAATAGGTTGTAACGGAGTAGTAATTAGTGTCGATGAATTAGAAAAAGAATGGAGAGAGAGAGTAGATGAATATGTAGGGCAGAGGGTAAATTTTCCCCATATTTGTGATGAACCAAGGTGTTCAAAAATGTTATTATTGGAGGGCAAGAGACCCTTATTAGTGAAAGATTTGAGTTGTTTCCCCTTTTTGTATAAGTTAGTACCCTCTGTGTGGAATGGTATTGAAAGTGTGAGATGGTGTTATGATGAGAGAGAGTTAGACAGAGAGTTGTGTATTGATAGAGAGATAGAATTGTACAAATTAAAGAGAGATTATGATGAGTTGAAAGAAACGTTAGCTGTGGTAAAAATAAATGATATGAAGTACTTACCTGTTAAAATAGAGAATGAGAATTATTTTGATGATACATGTTTAAATCATAATAATTTACCTTATGTTGTAATAAATGAGAAAATAACTGACTTGATAATGAATATAACTACTAATGGAGACTGGACAGAAATAAATAATGTTGACTTGGTTTATGATTATTGTGGTAAAATGAATGAACTAAAATTTTAAGGTTATTGCACACAAGATAGCCATATGTGTGTAAATAAAATTGAAAACTGTTATTTGAAACCAAGGCTAATTTTTGACGATGGAGGCTGAACATTAAATTCACAAATGGACAATTTTAAATATTTTGTTTTATGGTTCTGACCTCGCAGACTTGAACAATGAAGTGTGATACAACTGAATAATTAATGATGAAGAATTGTAAATAAATGTTTAGTGAATTTAATTGTATGTATTGTAAAATGTTAGGTAAACCAGGTGTATGTAGGTAATTGTTGTGATAATAATAATAGTATTTTGCAGTCTAAGTAAATAACAAAAATAATTTGGAAGAGGATAACTAATGAGTTGTAATTATTGTAATTGGTGGAAGTATTTAAATTTTGTTTTTAATAATTGATTTAATTAAAATAATTTGAAATGTTTAAATATTTTTGATTGATTTAAATGTTATATAATTGCATTTTCTAATAAGTCTAAAATATTTATGATTTGGGAATTTGATTAATTAATAAATAAATGTTAAATTGTTTGGTATGAAATAACATTGTTGTTAAATGTTTCAGAGGTTACGTGGAGGTATTGGTGTGTGTGTGGAGTGTATTTTTGTGTTTATGTCAGTAGGTGAATAATGTACTGTAAGTATAAAGTTTATTAGATACCAATTAGATAGAATAAAAGGTTTACGGGTGTGAAAAGATTTTGATTCAATGATATAAATGAATTGATATAATGGTATTAAATGGAAACTATGATTAAAAAGCAATAATAGCTGAAAGGTGAATTAAAATTATATTTGGTTTGAACTGTAATAAATAGACTTTGACAAATATGTTAACATTAAAAGATTTATAGAAACAACAAATTTGTAGGAAGTATATGTGTCAGTATGTGGTAAGCAGAATGTTTAGACTGAAGGAGTGTTTATAACACAAGTCTGGCAGACAACTGTTAATGTAAACAGGTGTGTTGTATGTTGTGACTAATGTCTACAGTCATGCTGAATTGACAATAACAAAAATGTTGTAGTCTGCTGAATCATTGCCAGCAGCAAAATCTTATTGTGAAATAAAAGAAATGAAGTTAAAAATTTGTTTGTCAGATAAAAGAATAATGAGGTAATTCCTGTAACTTAGAGTTTGAGAAATTAAATATAATTAAATTAATTTGGTAATTAAATTAATTGAAAAGATGATTTTTAATAATGAACTTGTAATAATGAACTTATTATTAAATAATAAAATGAGTTTATTTTCATTTGGTTTCAACTGGAATTATAAATTAAATACTAATTGATGTAAACAATGATTAAAATATTCATTTAAAATTGAAAACTGAAAGAACGTTCAAGCTGAGATAGCGTTTGGAAAATAAGATGTGTATATTTCTGTTCATGTAAATTTTATCAATGACAATCCATATTTTATGTTTAACTGTAGATTCTCCACCTAAGTGCGGCCATGACCTCACCGGATCATGACCGTGAAAGTAGTTAATTCTGGCAAATCATAAATTTTACTTGATATAACCGGCTTGTGGTTTGTTTTACTTTGTTAACCCGGTGGTTTGTTAGACTTAGTAGGGGGGTTATTTTTAGGGGAATCTACCAAATTTTGGAACAGGGCTATTTTCACCCAGATAGGGGTCGTAGTCCATTAGGGGCGTATCAATCAAGAATAGTAGGTGTAACACTGAATTTTATTGTAACGCCGAAGCAAGGATGGGGTGGAATAAAAGAAAAAAATGTCCACCCCTTCCGCATCAGTCCTTGTGAAAGCAACTGGGCGCCACAGTCCAGGAGGGGAAATAGTGAGTGTGGATGGGGGTGACCCAGTTACAGGTCATGAGGGAGATGTGGTTTACGGCTAGGATGAGGCTGGAAAAAGCCAAGAAGCCTAGCGCAAAACACATGAATATGTAACGGGTATCAGGGGTTAAGGGATTAAAAGGGGGTAGTAGAAAAAAAAATTTGGCGCCTGCAATCAAATTGATGTTTTAAATTTTGATTATATTATTGTTTGTGTGTATTAATAGTGTTATTGGATTATATTGTTTAGGATATATGTATAATCAAATGTTAGGGTAAGGAAGTTCATGTTTTAATTAAATGTTCTATTTGTTTGTTTTCTAAGTATTAAAAGTAACAAAGAGAATCAATCAATTCAGGTAAAAGATTTTTTTTTTGGTTTTGATGAAAATAATAATAATATGACAATCTGATTTTGAATTTAAAAGAATGGTGAATTTAAAGATAAAATATTTTGTGATTTTAAATGATGAGTTTGTTTAGAAAATATTATAGGTGTATGTATGTGCCCAGTATTTGCCAAAGGCGACCCAGTGTGCAGGAAAAGGGGAAACATCGGTTGAGGATTTGGCATGGTATAAGACCAGGGGTTTGGATTTTGAGGCGGCATGTTAGAAGGTGAGGAGCGCTGTGGTGCTTGTCTGTTCGATTTTATGGTGTTGGGATCTCGTACAGAGAAGTCCAGTAATCTCGTTCAGATGCGGCCATAGTCACCGAACCAGGGGGGTAGTTTACCCATGATGTATAAGAACAAGGGGATGTTGGCACCATATCCTCACCGGTCCTCTTAGGGGTTAGCAATGAGATTTCTTCTGTTTCGACAGAAGACCTCTCATTGGGGGGGGGGGGTATTGTAACGGGACGAATTTCGAGGGGTTTTTATTTTATTAAATTTGGGGATTTATTATAAAATATTTGAAATTCATTTTCCATCTGTGTATACGGCCACGTGTTTGAATAAAAGCATTGTGCGAACCAAGGAACAGTACGCAGTAACAGTTGTGAAACATTTGCCAAAGAATGTGCCGGTCGTCGATTCTAAGAACTTAACGTTTGTGTTGCAGTTACGCCCGAACGCACTACACCAGCATGTGCGCAGACAACGCCTCGGTGGTAAAGCAAAATGGCTTGAAGACTCTATTTTTTACGCCTCATGCGCTCAACATGCCGGAAACATAACTATAAGCCACACCCATTTATGTGACGAAAGTAAAGGCAGTGAAATATCGTCGACGGCCAACACTCAAAAATCCTGTGTGTCATATGTACAGCCACTAAGACACTGACAACTAAGGCTGTGTGCGGCGACGAAATTTGTTCGCCGGCAAGGCAGTAATGTCCGGCATCATGTATAGGCAGTCTACTAGAAACCACAGCACCTAACAGACGCAAACAGTGTAGCGTGGACCCGGTCGGACGGAACCTTATAAAACATGAAGGACCCCGTCTAATACAACTATCCTCCCGACCGGGATCCAAGAAAAATAGTGCGCGGTCAACTAAACATTATACCCGGGTAAATTTTCGTTTTATCAAGTCGACCGACTAACCAAGTTTGTACAAAATAGTATGAAGAGTTGATAGTAATCTGTGAAGACGAAAAAACCGTGAGTGTGTTAGGAAACTGTTAATCGTTTATAGTGCGAGAATATTATCGGACGCACCATGCAGTCGGCAGCGACGCTACGGAACAAGTAACTGTAATCAATTCAATTACTTTCTTTCAAAAGCCTAACTTAAATAAATATGGGGTTTTATAAATTTGTTTGAATGTGAGTGTGTGGCAAGCTGGGTTCGCCTGATTAGTAGAATATATATATATGTTAGAATAAGAATATATTACCATAAATGTACATGTTTATCTGTTGAAAAGTTGAGCTAATTGACATTTATTCAAAGTGAAGTAAAGCTAATAAATTTTTGAATTCCATCAACAAATGAGTGTAGCGTACGTTTGTTGTGTGACCCTATAACCATACTTGCATCTTAACGTTCGTGTGACGAACTCTGGATTGGAGGAAGACTAAACGGTAAGTGGGAGAAAATTATTTTACGATTTAAATGTATTAAAATGTAATTAACTTTACAACTGGCGTCACGACAGGGACTCGAATTTGAATAATTAAAATTCCACACCTACGATAGATGCAAGTTTGAGTTGAGGGTTAAGTAACTACGTAAAAATTACGCAGCACATATAAATTAGTACATCAATGTACAGAGGTTAAGAGTGAAGTGGTAAATATTTTAAGTAAGAAAATCTAGATTAATAAACTTATAGGTATGGCAGATAATAATGGGAGTATAAATAACGAAGTCAGCTTCTCTGACAGTCAACCAGAAAGTCAAGCAAATACCGACTCAGGTATCCAAACAGAGTCACTATCAGTGGGTGATTGTAATGTAGAAGAATCTGTAATTAGTGCGCCGGGAGCGAATTCCACTCCCGTAACAATTAAAACAAGAGAAAACGAGTTGTCATTAAATGACTTATTTGATCTAATTAACAATAGATTTAATATGAATAATAGAAATTTTGACTAAAAATTCAAGGAACAGAATAGTAAATTTGATGGTATAAATAATCGTTTAGACAATAACGATATAAAATTGAATTAAATTAAGACCGAAATTAAAAGTGAATTTAATTGTAAAGTTGATGTACTTAAATTTGACATTGGTGAGGCAAAAATGAAATGCGAAAGTAGTTGTAACGAATTGAAACAAGATATTGAGAAAATAGTAGAGTCAGTAGGAGAACAGATTAAAAGTAAGAGTAATAATGATAATAAGAAATTAACAAGTGATAACAATAATGTTGAAAATGAGAATATAATTAAAAATGTGGTATTAGAGAATAAGGTAACAAATGATAACAATGATATTGAAAATGGTAATGTAATTGAAAAGGTGGTATCAGAGAGTGATACGTTGAAAATAGATAGTGAAATAGTGAGTGAGAGAGAGAGAGTAATAGGTTGTAACGGAGTAGTAATTAGTGTCGATGAATTAGAAAAAGAATGGAGAGAGAGAGTAGATGAATATGTAGGGCAGAGGGTAAATTTTCCCCATATTTGTGATGAACCAAGGTGTTCAAAAATGTTATTATTGGAGGGCAAGAGACCCTTATTAGTGAAAGATTTGAGTTGTTTCCCCTTTTTGTATAAGTTAGTACCCTCTGTGTGGAATGGTATTGAAAGTGTGAGATGGTGTTATGATGAGAGAGAGTTAGACAGAGAGTTGTGTATTGATAGAGAGATAGAATTGTACAAATTAAAGAGAGATTATGATGAGTTGAAAGAAACGTTAGCTGTGGTAAAAATAAATGATATGAAGTACTTACCTGTTAAAATAGAGAATGAGAATTATTTTGATGATACATGTTTAAATCATAATAATTTACCTTATGTTGTAATAAATGAGAAAATAACTGACTTGATAATGAATATAACTACTAATGGAGACTGGACAGAAATAAATAATGTTGACTTGGTTTATGATTATTGTGGTAAAATGAATGAACTAAAATTTTATGGTTATTGCACACAAGATAGCCATATGTGTGTAAATAAAATTGAAAACTGTTATTTGAAACCAAGGCTAATTTTTGACGATGGAGGCTGAACATTAAATTCACAAATGGACAATTTTAAATATTTTGTTTTATGGTTCTGACCTCGCAGACTTGAACAATGAAGTGTGATACAACTGAATAATTAATGATGAAGAATTGTAAATAAATGTTTAGTGAATTTAATTGTATGTATTGTAAAATGTTAGGTAAACCAGGTGTATGTAGGTAATTGTTGTGATAATAATAATAGTATTTTGCATTCTAAGTAAATAACAAAAATAATTTGGAAGAGGATAACTAATGAGTTGTAATTATTGTAATTGGTGGAAGTATTTAAATTTTGTTTTTAATAATTGATTTAATTAAAATAATTTGAAATGTTTAAATATTTTTGATTGATTTAAATGTTATATAATTGCATTTTCTAATAAGTCTAAAATATTTATGATTTGGGAATTTGATTAATTAATAAATAAATGTTAAATTGTTTGGTATGAAATAACATTGTTGTTAAATGTTTCAGAGGTTACGTGGAGGTATTGGTGTGTGTGTGGTGTGTATTTTTGTGTTTATGTCAGTAGGTGAATAATGTACTGTAAGTATAAAGTTTATTAGATACCAATTAGATAGAATAAAAGGTTTACGGGTGTGAAAAGATTTTGATTCAATGATATAAATGAATTGATATAATGGTATTAAATGGAAACTATGATTAAAAAGCAATAATAACTGAAAGGTGAATTAAAATTATATTTGGTTTGAACTGTAATAAATAGACTTTGACAAATATGTTAACATTAAAAGATTTATAGAAACAACAAATTTGTAGGAAGTATATGTGGCAGTATGTGGTAAGCAGAATGTTTAGACTGAAGGAGTGTTTATAACACAAGTCTGGCAGACAACTGTTAATGTAAACAGGTGTGTTGTATGTTGTGGCTAATGTCTACAGTCATGCTGAATTGACAATAACAAAAATGTTGTAGTCTGCTGAATCATTGCCAGCAGCAAAATCTTATTGTGAAATAAAAGAAATGAAGTTAAAAATTTTTTTGTCAGATAAAAGAATAATGAGGTAATTCCTGTAACTTAGAGTTTGAGAAATTAAATATAATTAAATTAATTTGGTAATTAAATTAATTGAAAAGATGATTTTTAATAATGAACTTGTAATAATGAACTTATTATTAAATAATAAAATGAGTTTATTTTCATTTGGTTTCAACTGGAATTATAAATTAAATACTAATTGATGTAAACAATGATTAAAATATTCATTTAAAATTGAAAACTGAAAGAACGTTCAAGCTGAGATAGCGTTTGGAAAATAAGATGTGTATATTTCTGTTCATGTAAATTTTATCAATGACAATCCATATTTTATGTTTAACTGTAGATTCTCCACCTAAGTGCGGCCATGACTTCACCGGATCATGACCGTGAAAGTAGTTAATTCTGGCAAATCATAAATTTTACTTGATATAACCGGCTTGTGGTTTGTTTTACTTTGTTAACCCGGTGGTTTGTTAGACTTAGTAGGGGGGTTATTTTTAGGGGAATCTACCAAATTTTGGAACAGGGCTATTTTCACCCAGATAGGGGTCGTAGTCCATTAGGGGCGTATCAATCAAGAATAGTAGGTGTAACACTGAATTTTATTGTAACGCCGAAGCAAGGATGGGGTGGAATAAAAGAAAAAAATGTCCACCCCTTCCGCATCAGTCCTTGTGAAAGCAACTGGGCGCCACAGTCCAGGAGGGGAAATAGTGAGTGTGGATGGGGGTGACCCAGTTACAGGTCATGAGGGAGATGTGGTTTACGGCTAGGATGAGGCTGGAAAAAGCCAAGAAGCCTAGCGCAAAACACATGAATATGTAACGGGTATCAGGGGTTAAGGGATTAAAAGGGGGTAGTAGAAAAAAAAATTTGGCGCCTGCAATTAAATTGATGTTTTAAATTTTGATTATATTATTGTTTGTGTGTATTAATAGTGTTATTGGATTATATTGTTTAGGATATATGTATAATCAAATGTTAGGGTAAGGAAGTTCATGTTTTAATTAAATGTTCTATTTGTTTGTTTTCTAAGTATTAAAAGTAACAAAGAGAATCAATCAATTCAGGTAAAAGATTTTTTTTTTTGGTTTTGATGAAAATAATAATAATATGACAATCTGATTTTGAATTTAAAAGAATGGTGAATTTAAAGATAAAATATTTTGTGATTTTAAATGATGAGTTTGTTTAGAAAATATTATAGGTGTATGTATGTGCCCAGTATTTGCCAAAGGCGACCCAGTGTGCAGGAAAAGGGGAAACATCGGTTGAGGATTTGGCATGGTATAAGACCAGGGGTTTGGATTTTGGGGCGGCATGTTAGAAGGTGAGGAGCGCTGTGGTGCTTGTCTGTTCGATTTTATGGTGTTGGGATCTCGTACAGAGAAGTCCAGTAATCTCGTTCAGATGCGGCCATAGTCACCGAACCAGGGGGGTAGTTTACCCATGATGTATAAGAACAAGGGGATGTTGGCACCATATCCTCACCGGTCCTCTTAGGGGTTAGCAATGAGATTTCTTCTGTTTCGACAGAAGACCTCTCATTGGGGGGGGGGGGGTATTGTAACGGGACGAATTTCGAGGGGTTTTTATTTTATTAAATTTGGGGATTTATTATAAAATATTTGAAATTCATTTTCCATCTGTGTATACGGCCACGTGTTTGAATAAAAGCATTGTGCGAACCAAGGAACAGTACGCAGTAACAGTTGTGAAACATTTGCCAAAGAATGTGCCGGTCGTCGATTCTAAGAACTTAACGTTTGTGTTGCAGTTACGCCCGAACGCACTACACCAGCATGTGCGCAGACAACGCCTCGGTGGTAAAGCAAAATGGCTTGAAGACTCTATTTTTTACGCCTCATGCGCTCAACATGCCGGAAACATAACTATAAGCCACACCCATTTATGTGACGAAAGTAAAGGCAGTGAAATATCGTCGACGGCCAACACTCAAAAATCCTGTGTGTCATATGTACAGCCACTAAGACACTGACAACTAAGGCTGTGTGCGGCGACGAAATTTGTTCGCCGGCAAGGCAGTAATGTTCGGCATCATGTATAGGCAGTCTACTAGAAACCACAGCACCTAACAGACGCAAACAGTGTATCGTGGACCCGGTCGGACGGAACCTTATAAAACATGAAGGACCCCGTCTAATACAACTATCCTCCCGACCGGGATCCAAGAAAAATAGTGCGCGGTCAACTAAACATTATACCCGGGTAAATTTTCGTTTTATCAAGTCGACCGACTAACCAAGTTTGTACAAAATAGTATGAAGAGTTGATAGTAATCTGTGAAGACGAAAAAACCGTGAGTGTGTTAGGAAACTGTTAATCGTTTATAGTGCGAGAATATTATCGGACGCACCATGCAGTCGGCAGCGACGCTACGGAACAAGTAACTGTAATCAATTCAATTACTTTCTTTCAAAAGCCTAACTTAAATAAATATGGGGTTTTATAAATTTGTTTGAATGTGAGTGTGTGGCAAGCTGGGTTCGCCTGATTAGTAGAATATATATATATGTTAGATTAAGAATATATTGCCATAAATGTACATGTTTATCTGTTGAAAAGTTGAGCTAATTGACATTTATTCAAAGTGAAGTAAAGCTAATAAATTTTTGAATTCCATCAACAAATGAGTGTAGCGTACGTTTGTTGTGTGACCCTATAACCATACTTGCATCTTAACGTTCGTGTGACGAACTCTGGATTGGAGGAAGACTAAACGGTAAGTGGGAGAAAATTATTTTACGATTTAAATGTATTAAAATGTAATTAACTTTACAACTGGCGTCACGACAGGGACTCGAATTTGAATAATTAAAATTCCACACCTACGATAGATGCAAGTTTGAGTTGAGGGTTAAGTAACTACGTAAAAATTACGCAGCACATATAAATTAGTACATCAATGTACAGAGGTTAAGAGTGAAGTGGTAAATATTTTAAGTAAGAAAATCTAGATTAATAAACTTATAGGTATGGCAGATAATAATGGGAGTATAAATAACGAAGTCAGCTTCTCTGACAGTCAAACAGAAAGTCAAGCAAATACCGACTCAGGTATCCAAACAGAGTCACTATCAGTGGGTGATTGTAATGTAGAAGAATCTGTAATTAGTGCGCCGGGAGCGAATTCCACTCCCGTAACAATTAAAACAAGAGAAAAAGAGTTGTCATTAAATGACTTATTTGATCTAATTAACAATAGATTTAATATGAATAATAGAAATTTTGACTAAAAATTCAAGGAACAGAATAGTAAATTTGATGGTATAAATAATCGTTTAGACAATAACGATATAAAATTGAATTAAATTAAGACCGAAATTAAAAGTGAATTTAATTGTAAAGTTGATGTACTTAAATTTGACATTGGTGAGGCAAAAATGAAATGCGAAAGTAGTTGTAACGAATTGAAACAAGATATTGAGAAAATAGTAGAGTCAGTAGGAGAACAGATTAAAAGTAAGAGTAATAATGATAATAAGAAATTAACAAGTGATAACAATAATGTTGAAAATGAGAATATAATTAAAAATGTGGTATTAGAGAATAAGGTAACAAATGATAACAATGATATTGAAAATGGTAATGTAATTGAAAAGGTGGTATCAGAGAGTGATACGTTGAAAATAGATAGTGAAATAGTGAGTGAGAGAGAGAGAGTAATAGGTTGTAACGGAGTAGTAATTAGTGTCGATGAATTAGAAAAAGAATGGAGAGAGAGAGTAGATGAATATGTAGGGCAGAGGGTAAATTTTCCCCATATTTGTGATGAACCAAGGTGTTCAAAAATGTTATTATTGGAGGGCAAGAGACCCTTATTAGTGAAAGATTTGAGTTGTTTCCCCTTTTTGTATAAGTTAGTACCCTCTGTGTGGAATGGTATTGAAAGTGTGAGATGGTGTTATGATGAGAGAGAGTTAGACAGAGAGTTGTGTATTGATAGAGAGATAGAATTGTACAAATTAAAGAGAGATTATGATGAGTTGAAAGAAACGTTAGCTGTGGTAAAAATAAATGATATGAAGTACTTACTTGTTAAAATAGAGAATGAGAATTATTTTGATGATACATGTTTAAATCATAATAATTTACCTTATGTTGTAATAAATGAGAAAATAACTGACTTGATAATGAATATAACTACTAATGGAGACTGGACAGAAATAAATAATGTTGACTTGGTTTATGATTATTGTGGTAAAATGAATGAACTAAAATTTTATGGTTATTGCACACAAGATAGCCATATGTGTGTAAATAAAATTGAAAACTGTTATTTGAAACCAAGGCTAATTTTTGACGATGGAGGCTGAACATTAAATTCACAAATGGACAATTTTAAATATTTTGTTTTATGGTTCTGACCTCGCAGACTTGAACAATGAAGTGTGATACAACTGAATAATTAATGATGAAGAATTGTAAATAAATGTTTAGTGAATTTAATTGTATGTATTGTAAAATGTTAGGTAAACCAGGTGTATGTAGGTAATTGTTGTGATAATAATAATAGTATTTTGCAGTCTAAGTAAATAACAAAAATAATTTGGAAGAGGATAACTAATGAGTTGTAATTATTGTAATTGGTGGAAGTATTTAAATTTTGTTTTTAATAATTGATTTAATTAAAATAATTTGAAATGTTTAAATATTTTTGATTGATTTAAATGTTATATAATTGCATTTTCTAATAAGTCTAAAATATTTATGATTTGGGAATTTGATTAATTAATAAATAAATGTTAAATTGTTTGGTATGAAATAACATTGTTGTTAAATGTTTCAGAGGTTACGTGGAGGTATTGGTGTGTGTGTGGTGTGTATTTTTGTGTTTATGTCAGTAGGTGAATAATGTACTGTAAGTATAAAGTTTATTAGATACCAATTAGATAGAATAAAAGGTTTACGGGTGTGAAAAGATTTTGATTCAATGATATAAATGAATTGATATAATGGTATTAAATGGAAACTATGATTAAAAAGCAATAATAACTGAAAGGTGAATTAAAATTATATTTGGTTTGAACTGTAATAAATAGACTTTGACAAATATGTTAACATTAAAAGATTTATAGAAACAACAAATTTGTAGGAAGTATATGTGTCAGTATGTGGTAAGCAGAATGTTTAGACTGAAGGAGTGTTTATAACACAAGTCTGGCAGACAACTGTTAATGTAAACAGGTGTGTTGTATGTTGTGACTAATGTCTACAGTCATGCTGAATTGACAATAACAAAAATGTTGTAGTCTGCTGAATCATTGCCAGCAGCAAAATCTTATTGTGAAATAAAAGAAATGAAGTTAAAAATTTTTTTGTCAGATAAAAGAATAATGAGGTAATTCCTGTAACTTAGAGTTTGAGAAATTAAATATAATTAAATTAATTTGGTAATTAAATTAATTGAAAAGATGATTTTTAATAATGAACTTGTAATAATGAACTTATTATTAAATAATAAAATGAGTTTATTTTCATTTGGTTTCAACTGGAATTATAAATTAAATACTAATTGATGTAAACAATGATTAAAATATTCATTTAAAATTGAAAACTGAAAGAACGTTCAAGCTGAGATAGCGTTTGGAAAATAAGATGTGTATATTTCTGTTCATGTAAATTTTATCAATGACAATCCATATTTTATGTTTAACTGTAGATTCTCCACCTAAGTGCGGCCATGACCTCACCGGATCATGACCGTGAAAGTAGTTAATTCTGGCAAATCATAAATTTTACTTGATATAACCGGCTTGTGGTTTGTTTTACTTTGTTAACCCGGTGGTTTGTTAGACTTAGTAGGGGGGTTATTTTTAGGGGAATCTACCAAATTTTGGAACAGGGCTATTTTCACCTAGATAGGGGTCGTAGTCCATTAGGGGCGTATCAATCAAGAATAGTAGGTGTAACACTGAATTTTATTGTAACGCCGAAGCAAGGATGGGGTGGAATAAAAGAAAAAAATGTCCACCCCTTCCGCATCAGTCCTTGTGAAAGCAACTGGGCGCCACAGTCCAGGAGGGGAAATAGTGAGTGTGGATGGGGGTGACCCAGTTACAGGTCATGAGGGAGATGTGGTTTACGGCTAGGATGAGGCTGGAAAAAGCCAAGAAGCCTAGCGCAAAACACATGAATATGTAACGGGTATCAGGGGTTAAGGGATTAAAAGGGGGTAGTAGAAAAAAAAAATTTGGTGCCTGCCATCAAATTGATGTTTTAAATTTTGATTATATTATTGTTTGTGTGTATTAATAGTGTTATTGGATTATATTGTTTAGGATATATGTATAATCAAATGTTAGGGTAAGGAAGTTCATGTTTTAATTAAATGTTGTATTTGTTTGTTTTCTAAGTATTAATAGTAACAAAGAGAATCAATCAATTCAGGTAAAAGACTTTTTTTTTTGGTTTTGATGAAAATAATAATAATATGACAATCTGATTTTGAATTTAAAAGAATGGTGAATTTAAAGATAAAATATTTTGTGATTTTAAATGATGAGTTTGTTTAGAAAATATTATAGGTGTATGTATGTGCCCAGTATTTGCCAAAGGCGACCCAGTGTGCAGGAAAAGGGGAAACATCGGTTGAGGATTTGGCATGGTATAAGACCAGGGGTTTGGATTTTGGGGCGGCATGTTAGAAGGTGAGGAGCGCTGTGGTGCTTGTCTGTTCGATTTTATGGTGTTGGGATCTCGTACAGAGAAGTCCAGTAATCTCGTTCAGATGCGGCCATAGTCACCGAACCAGGGGGGTAGTTTACCCATGATGTATAAGAACAAGGGGATGTTGGCACCATATCCTCACCGGTCCTCTTAGGGGTTAGCAATGAGATTTCTTCTGTTTCGACAGAAGACCTCTCATTGGGGGGGGGTATTGTAACGGGACGAATTTCGAGGGGTTTTTATTTTATTAAATTTGGGGATTTATTATAAAATATTTGAAATTCATTTTCCATCTGTGTATACGGCCACGTGTTTGAATAAAAGCATTGTGCGAACCAAGGAACAGTACGCAGTAACAGTTGTGAAACATTTGCCAAAGAATGTGCCGGTCGTCGATTCTAAGAACTTAACGTTTGTGTTGCAGTTACGCCCGAACGCACTACACCAGCATGTGCGCAGACAACGCCTCGGTGGTAAAGCAAAATGGCTTGAAGACTCTATTTTTTACGCCTCATGCGCTCAACATGCCGGAAACATAACTATAAGCCACACCCATTTATGTGACGAAAGTAAAGGCAGTGAAATATCGTCGACGGCCAACACTCAAAAATCCTGTGTGTCATATGTACAGCCACTAAGACACTGACAACTAAGGCTGTGTGCGGCGACGAAATTTGTTCGCCGGCAAGGCAGTAATGTCCGGCATCATGTATAGGCAGTCTACTAGAAACCACAGCACCTAACAGACGCAAACAGTGTAGCGTGGACCCGGTCGGACGGAACCTTATAAAACATGAAGGACCCCGTCTAATACAACTATCCTCCCGACCGGGATCCAAGAAAAATAGTGCGCGGTCAACTAAACATTATACCCGGGTAAATTTTCGTTTTATCAAGTCGACCGACTAACCAAGTTTGTACAAAATAGTATGAAGGGTTGATAGTAACCTGTGAAGACGAAAAAACCGTGAGTGTGTTAGGAAACTGTTAATCGTTTATAGTGCGAGAATATTATCGGACGCACCATGCAGTCGGCAGCGACGCTACGGAACAAGTAACTGTAATCAATTCAATTACTTTCTTTCAAAAGCCTAACTTAAATAAATATGGGGTTTTATAAATTTGTTTGAATGTGAGTGTGTGGCAAGCTGGGTTCGCCTGATTAGTAGAATATATATATATGTTAGAATAAGAATATATTGCCATAAATGTACATGTTTATCTGTTGAAAAGTTGAGCTAATTGACATTTATTCAAAGTGAAGTAAAGCTAATAAATTTTTGAATTCCATCAACAAATGAGTGTAGCGTACGTTTGTTGTGTGACCCTATAACCATACTTGCATCTTAACGTTCGTGTGACGAACTCTGGATTGGAGGAAGACTAAACGGTAAGTGGGAGAAAATTATTTTACGATTTAAATGTATTAAAATGTAATTAACTTTACAACTGGCGTCACGATAGGGACTCGAATTTGAATAATTAAAATTCCACACCTACGATAGATGCAAGTTTGAGTTGAGGGTTAAGTAACTACGTAAAAATTACGCAGCACATATAAATTAGTACATCAATGTACAGAGGTTAAGAGTGAAGTGGTAAATATTTTAAGTAAGAAAATCTAGATTAATAAACTTATAGGTATGGCAGATAATAATGGGAGTATAAATAACGAAGTCAGCTTCTCTGACAGTCAACCAGAAAGTCAAGCAAATACCGACTCAGGTATCCAAACAGAGTCACTATCAGTGGGTGATTGTAATGTAGAAGAATCTGTAATTAGTGCGCCGGGAGCGAATTCCACTCCCGTAACAATTAAAACAAGAGAAAAAGAGTTGTCATTAAATGACTTATTTGATCTAATTAACAATAGATTTAATATGAATAATAGAAATTTTGACTAAAAATTCAAGGAACAGAATAGTAAATTTGATGGTATAAATAATCGTTTAGACAATAACGATATAAAATTGAATTAAATTAAGACCGAAATTAAAAGTGAATTTAATTGTAAAGTTGATGTACTTAAATTTGACATTGGTGAGGCAAAAATGAAATGCGAAAGTAGTTGTAACGAATTGAAACAAGATATTGAGAAAATAGTAGAGTCAGTAGGAGAACAGATTAAAAGTAAGAGTAATAATGATAATAAGAAATTAACAAGTGATAACAATAATGTTGAAAATGAGAATATAATTAAAAATGTGGTATTAGAGAATAAGGTAACAAATGATAACAATGATATTGAAAATGGTAATGTAATTGAAAAGGTGGTATCAGAGAGTGATACGTTGAAAATAGATAGTGAAATAGTGAGTGAGAGAGAGAGAGTAATAGGTTGTAACGGAGTAGTAATTAGTGTCGATGAATTAGAAAAAGAATGGAGAGAGAGAGTAGATGAATATGTAGGGCAGAGGGTAAATTTTCCCCATATTTGTGATGAACCAAGGTGTTCAAAAATGTTATTATTGGAGGGCAAGAGACCCTTATTAGTGAAAGATTTGAGTTGTTTCCCCTTTTTGTATAAGTTAGTACCCTCTGTGTGGAATGGTATTGAAAGTGTGAGATGGTGTTATGATGAGAGAGAGTTAGACAGAGAGTTGTGTATTGATAGAGAGATAGAATTGTACAAATTAAAGAGAGATTATGATGAGTTGAAAGAAACGTTAGCTGTGGTAAAAATAAATGATATGAAGTACTTACCTGTTAAAATAGAGAATGAGAATTATTTTGATGATACATGTTTAAATCATAATAATTTACCTTATGTTGTAATAAATGAGAAAATAACTGACTTGATAATGAATATAACTACTAATGGAGACTGGACAGAAATAAATAATGTTGACTTGGTTTATGATTATTGTGGTAAAATGAATGAACTAAAATTTTATGGTTATTGCACACAAGATAGCCATATGTGTGTAAATAAAATTGAAAACTGTTATTTGAAACCAAGGCTAATTTTTGACGATGGAGGCTGAACATTAAATTCACAAATGGACAATTTTAAATATTTTGTTTTATGGTTCTGACCTCGCAGACTTGAACAATGAAGTGTGATACAACTGAATAATTAATGATGAAGAATTGTAAATAAATGTTTAGTGAATTTAATTGTATGTATTGTAAAATGTTAGGTAAACCAGGTGTATGTAGGTAATTGTTGTGATAATAATAATAGTATTTTGCAGTCTAAGTAAATAACAAAAATAATTTGGAAGAGGATAACTAATGAGTTGTAATTATTGTAATTGGTGGAAGTATTTAAATTTTGTTTTTAATAATTGATTTAATTAAAATAATTTGAAATGTTTAAATATTTTTGATTGATTTAAATGTTATATAATTGCATTTTCTAATAAGTCTAAAATATTTATGATTTGGGAATTTGATTAATTAATAAATAAATGTTAAATTGTTTGGTATGAAATAACATTGTTGTTAAATGTTTCAGAGGTTACGTGGAGGTATTGGTGTGTGTGTGGTGTGTATTTTTGTGTTTATGTCAGTAGGTGAATAATGTACTGTAAGTATAAAGTTTATTAGATACCAATTAGATAGAATAAAAGGTTTACGGGTGTGAAAAGATTTTGATTCAATGATATAAATGAATTGATATAATGGTATTAAATGGAAACTATGATTAAAAAGCAATAATAACTGAAAGGTGAATTAAAATTATATTTGGTTTGAACTGTAATAAATAGACTTTGACAAATATGTTAACATTAAAAGATTTATAGAAACAACAAATTTGTAGGAAGTATATGTGTCAGTATGTGGTAAGCAGAATGTTTAGACTGAAGGAGTGTTTATAACACAAGTCTGGCAGACAACTGTTAATGTAAACAGGTGTGTTGTATGTTGTGGCTAATGTCTACAGTCATGCTGAATTGACAATAACAAAAATGTTGTAGTCTGCTGAATCATTGCCAGCAGCAAAATCTTATTGTGAAATAAAAGAAATGAAGTTAAAAATTTTTTTGTCAGATAAAAGAATAATGAGGTAATTCCTGTAACTTAGAGTTTGAGAAATTAAATATAATTAAATTAATTTGGTAATTAAATTAATTGAAAAGATGATTTTTAATAATGAACTTGTAATAATGAACTTATTATTAAATAATAAAATGAGTTTATTTTCATTTGGTTTCAACTGGAATTATAAATTAAATACTAATTGATGTAAACAATGATTAAAATATTCATTTAAAATTGAAAACTGAAAGAACGTTCAAGCTGAGATAGCGTTTGGAAAATAAGATGTGTATATTTCTGTTCATGTAAATTTTATCAATGACAATCCATATTTTATGTTTAACTGTAGATTCTCCACCTAAGTGCGGCCATGACCTCACCGGATCATGACCGTGAAAGTAGTTAATTCTGGCAAATCATAAATTTTACTTGATATAACCGGCTTGTGGTTTGTTTTACTTTGTTAACCCGGTGGTTTGTTAGACTTAGTAGGGGGGTTATTTTTAGGGGAATCTACCAAATTTTGGAACAGGGCTATTTTCACCTAGATAGGGGTCGTAGTCCATTAGGGGCGTATCAATCAAGAATAGTAGGTGTAACACTGAATTTTATTGTAACGCCGAAGCAAGGATGGGGTGGAATAAAAGAAAAAAATGTCCACCCCTTCCGCATCAGTCCTTGTGAAAGCAACTGGGCGCCACAGTCCAGGAGGGGAAATAGTGAGTGTGGATGGGGGCTGACCCAGTTACAGGTCATGAGGGAGATGTGGTTTACGGCTAGGATGAGGCTGGAAAAAGCCAAGAAGCCTAGCGCAAAACACATGAATATGTAACGGGTATCAGGGGTTAAGGGATTAAAAGGGGGTAGTAGAAAAAAAAAAATTTGGTGCCTGCCATCAAATTGATGTTTTAAATTTTGATTATATTATTGTTTGTGTGTATTAATAGTGTTATTGGATTATATTGTTTAGGATATATGTATAATCAAATGTTAGGGTAAGGAAGTTCATGTTTTAATTAAATGTTGTATTTGTTTGTTTTCTAAGTATTAATAGTAACAAAGAGAATCAATCAATTCAGGTAAAAGACTTTTTTTTTTGGTTTTGATGAAAATAATAATAATATGACAATTTGATTTTGAATTTAAAAGAATGGTGAATTTAAAGATAAAATATTTTGTGATTTTAAATGATGAGTTTGTTTAGAAAATATTATAGGTGTATGTGTGCGCCCAGTATTTGCCAAAGGCGACCCAGTGTGCAGGAAAAGGGGAAACATCGGTTGAGGATTTGGCATGGTATAAGACCAGGGGTTTGGATTTTGGGGCGGCATGTTAGAAGGTGAGGTGGGCTGTGGTGCTTGTCTGTTCGATTTTATGGTGTTGGGATCTCGTACAGAGAAGTCCAGTAATCTCGTTCAGATGCGGCCATAGTCACCGAACCAGGGGGGTAGTTTACCCATGATGTATAAGAACAAGGGGGTTGTTGGCACCATATCCTCACCGGTCCTCTTAGGGGTTAGCAATGAGATTTCTTCTGTTTCGACAGAAGACCTCTCATTGGGGGGGGGTATTGTAACGGGACGAATTTCGAGGGGTTTTTATTTTATTAAATTTGGGGATTTATTATAAAATATTTGAAATTCATTTTCCATCTGTGTATACGGCCACGTGTTTGAATAAAAGCATTGTGCGAACCAAGGAACAGTACGCAGTAACAGTTGTGAAACATTTGCCAAAGAATGTGCCGGTCGTCGATTCTAAGAACTTAACGTTTGTGTTGCAGTTACGCCCGAACGCACTACACCAGCATGTGCGCAGACAACGCCACGGTGGTAAAGCAAAATGGCTTGAAGACTCTATTTTTTACGCCTCATGCGCTCAACATGCCGGAAACATAACTATAAGCCACACCCATGTATGTGACGAAAGTAAAGGCAGTGAAATATCGTCGACGGCCAACACTCAAAAATCCTGTGTGTCATATGTACAGCCACTAAGACACTGATAACTAAGGCTGTGTGCGGCGACGAAATTTGTTCGCCGGCAAGGCAGTAATGTCCGGCATCATGTATAGGCAGTCTACTAGAAACCACAGCACCTAACAGACGCAAACAGTGTAGCGTGGACCCGGTCGGACGGAACCTTATAAAACATGAAGGACCCCGTCTAATACAACTATCCTCCCGACCGGGATCCAAGAAAAATAGTGCGCGGTCAACTAAACATTATACCCGGGTAAATTTTCGTTTTATCAAGTCGACCGACTAACCAAGTTTGTACAAAATAGTATGAAGGGTTGATAGTAACCTGTGAAGACGAAAAAACCGTGAGTGTGTTAGGAAACTGTTAATCGTTTATAGTGCGAGAATATTATCGGACGCACCATGCAGTCGGCAGCGACGCTACGGAACAAGTAACTGTAATCAATTCAATTACTTTCTTTCAAAAGCCTAACTTAAATAAATATGGGGTTTTATAAATTTGTTTGAATGTGAGTGTGTGGCAAGCTGGGTTCGCCTGATTAGTAGAATATATATATATGTTAGAATAAGAATATATTGCCATAAATGTACATGTTTATCTGTTGAAAAGTTGAGCTAATTGACATTTATTCAAAGTGAAGTAAAGCTAATAAATTTTTGAATTCCATCAACAAATGAGTGTAGCGTACGTTTGTTGTGTGACCCTATAACCATACTTGCATCTTAACGTTCGTGTGACGAACTCTGGATTGGAGGAAGACTAAACGGTAAGTGGGAGAAAATTATTTTACGATTTAAATGTATTAAAATGTAATTAACTTTACAACTGGCGTCATGATAGGGACTCGAATTTGAATAATTAAAATTCCACACCTACGATAGATGCAAGTTTGAGTTGAGGGTTAAGTAACTACGTAAAAATTACGCAGCACATATAAATTAGTACATCAATGTACAGAGGTTAAGAGTGAAGTGGTAAATATTTTAAGTAAGAAAATCTAGATTAATAAACTTATAGGTATGGCAGATAATAATGGGAGTATAAATAACGAAGTCAGCTTCTCTGACAGTCAAACAGAAAGTCAAGCAAATACCGACTCAGGTATCCAAACAGAGTCACTATCAGTGGGTGATTGTAATGTAGAAGAATCTGTAATTAGTGCGCCGGGAGCGAATTCCACTCCCGTAACAATTAAAACAAGAGAAAAAGAGTTGTCATTAAATGACTTATTTGATCTAATTAACAATAGATTTAATATGAATAATAGAAATTTTGACTAAAAATTCAAGGAACAGAATAGTAAATTTGATGGTATAAATAATCGTTTAGACAATAACGATATAAAATTGAATTAAATTAAGACCGAAATTAAAAGTGAATTTAATTGTAAAGTTGATGTACTTAAATTTGACATTGGTGAGGCAAAAATGAAATGCGAAAGTAGTTGTAACGAATTGAAACAAGATATTGAGAAAATAGTAGAGTCAGTAGGAGAACAGATTAAAAGTAAGAGTAATAATGATAATAAGAAATTAACAAGTGATAACAATAATGTTGAAAATGAGAATATAATTAAAAATGTGGTATTAGAGAATAAGGTAACAAATGATAACAATGATATTGAAAATGGTAATGTAATTGAAAAGGTGGTATCAGAGAGTGATACGTTGAAAATAGATAGTGAAATAGTGAGTGAGAGAGAGAGAGTAATAGGTTGTAACGGAGTAGTAATTAGTGTCGATGAATTAGAAAAAGAATGGAGAGAGAGAGTAGATGAATATGTAGGGCAGAGGGTAAATTTTCCCCATATTTGTGATGAACCAAGGTGTTCAAAAATGTTATTATTGGAGGGCAAGAGACCCTTATTAGTGAAAGATTTGAGTTGTTTCCCCTTTTTGTATAAGTTAGTACCCTCTGTGTGGAATGGTATTGAAAGTGTGAGATGGTGTTATGATGAGAGAGAGTTAGACAGAGAGTTGTGTATTGATAGAGAGATAGAATTGTACAAATTAAAGAGAGATTATGATGAGTTGAAAGAAACGTTAGCTGTGGTAAAAATAAATGATATGAAGTACTTACCTGTTAAAATAGAGAATGAGAATTATTTTGATGATACATGTTTAAATCATAATAATTTACCTTATGTTGTAATAAATGAGAAAATAACTGACTTGATAATGAATATAACTACTAATGGAGACTGGACAGAAATAAATAATGTTGACTTGGTTTATGATTATTGTGGTAAAATGAATGAACTAAAATTTTATGGTTATTGCACACAAGATAGCCATATGTGTGTAAATAAAATTGAAAACTGTTATTTGAAACCAAGGCTAATTTTTGACGATGGAGGCTGAACATTAAATTCACAAATGGACAATTTTAAATATTTTGTTTTATGGTTCTGACCTCGCAGACTTGAACAATGAAGTGTGATACAACTGAATAATTAATGATGAAGAATTGTAAATAAATGTTTAGTGAATTTAATTGTATGTATTGTAAAATGTTAGGTAAACCAGGTGTATGTAGGTAATTGTTGTGATAATAATAATAGTATTTTGCAGTCTAAGTAAATAACAAAAATAATTTGGAAGAGGATAACTAATGAGTTGTAATTATTGTAATTGGTGGAAGTATTTAAATTTTGTTTTTAATAATTGATTTAATTAAAATAATTTGAAATGTTTAAATATTTTTGATTGATTTAAATGTTATATAATTGCATTTTCTAATAAGTCTAAAATATTTATGATTTGGGAATTTGATTAATTAATAAATAAATGTTAAATTGTTTGGTATGAAATAACATTGTTGTTAAATGTTTCAGAGGTTACGTGGAGGTATTGGTGTGTGTGTGGTGTGTATTTTTGTGTTTATGTCAGTAGGTGAATAATGTACTGTAAGTATAAAGTTTATTAGATACCAATTAGATAGAATAAAAGGTTTACGGGTGTGAAAAGATTTTGATTCAATGATATAAATGAATTGATATAATGGTATTAAATGGAAACTATGATTAAAAAGCAATAATAACTGAAAGGTGAATTAAAATTATATTTGGTTTGAACTGTAATAAATAGACTTTGACAAATATGTTAACATTAAAAGATTTATAGAAACAACAAATTTGTAGGAAGTATATGTGTCAGTATGTGGTAAGCAGAATGTTTAGACTGAAGGAGTGTTTATAACACAAGTCTGGCAGACAACTGTTAATGTAAACAGGTGTGTTGTATGTTGTGGCTAATGTCTACAGTCATGCTGAATTGACAATAACAAAAATGTTGTAGTCTGCTGAATCATTGCCAGCAGCAAAATCTTATTGTGAAATAAAAGAAATGAAGTTAAAAATTTTTTTGTCAGATAAAAGAATAATGAGGTAATTCCTGTAACTTAGAGTTTGAGAAATTAAATATAATTAAATTAATTTGGTAATTAAATTAATTGAAAAGATGATTTTTAATAATGAACTTGTAATAATGAACTTATTATTAAATAATAAAATGAGTTTATTTTCATTTGGTTTCAACTGGAATTATAAATTAAATACTAATTGATGTAAACAATGATTAAAATATTCATTTAAAATTGAAAACTGAAAGAACGTTCAAGCTGAGATAGCGTTTGGAAAATAAGATGTGTATATTTCTGTTCATGTAAATTTTATCAATGACAATCCATATTTTATGTTTAACTGTAGATTCTCCACCTAAGTGCGGCCATGACCTCACCGGATCATGACCGTGAAAGTAGTTAATTCTGGCAAATCATAAATTTTACTTGATATAACCGGCTTGTGGTTTGTTTTACTTTGTTAACCCGGTGGTTTGTTAGACTTAGTAGGGGGGTTATTTTTAGGGGAATCTACCAAATTTTGGAACAGGGCTATTTTCACCTAGATAGGGGTCGTAGTCCATTAGGGGCGTATCAATCAAGAATAGTAGGTGTAACACTGAATTTTATTGTAACGCCGAAGCAAGGATGGGGTGGAATAAAAGAAAAAAATGTCCACCCCTTCCGCATCAGTCCTTGTGAAAGCAACTGGGCGCCACAGTCCAGGAGGGGAAATAGTGAGTGTGGATGGGGGCTGACCCAGTTACAGGTCATGAGGGAGATGTGGTTTACGGCTAGGATGAGGCTGGAAAAAGCCAAGAAGCCTAGCGCAAAACACATGAATATGTAACGGGTATCAGGGGTTAAGGGATTAAAAGGGGGTAGTAGAAAAAAAAAATTTGGTGCCTGCCATCAAATTGATGTTTTAAATTTTGATTATATTATTGTTTGTGTGTATTAATAGTGTTATTGGATTATATTGTTTAGGATATATGTATAATCAAATGTTAGGGTAAGGAAGTTCATGTTTTAATTAAATGTTGTATTTGTTTGTTTTCTAAGTATTAATAGTAACAAAGAGAATCAATCAATTCAGGTAAAAGACTTTTTTTTTTGGTTTTGATGAAAATAATAATAATATGACAATTTGATTTTGAATTTAAAAGAATGGTGAATTTAAAGATAAAATATTTTGTG
Organism: Magicicada septendecula; assembly: GCA_034769895.1. Lineage (NCBI taxonomy): Eukaryota > Metazoa > Arthropoda > Insecta > Hemiptera > Cicadidae > Magicicada > Magicicada septendecula. The sequence goes on along the minus strand of CM068373.1, from coordinate 181,456,995 downwards.
ATTTTAAATGATGAGTTTGTTTAGAAAATATTATAGGTGTATGTGTGCGCCCAGTATTTGCCAAAGGCGACCCAGTGTGCAGGAAAAGGGGAAACATCGGTTGAGGATTTGGCATGGTATAAGACCAGGGGTTTGGATTTTGGGGCGGCATGTTAGAAGGTGAGGTGGGCTGTGGTGCTTGTCTGTTCGATTTTATGGTGTTGGGATCTCGTACAGAGAAGTCCAGTAATCTCGTTCAGATGCGGCCATAGTCACCGAACCAGGGGGGTAGTTTACCCATGATGTATAAGAACAAGGGGGTTGTTGGCACATATCCTCACCGGTCCTCTTAGGGGTTAGCAATGAGATTTCTTCTGTTTCGACAGAAGACCTCTCATTGGGGGGGGGTATTGTAACGGGACGAATTTCGAGGGGGTTTTTATTTTATTAAATTTGGGGATTTATTATAAAATATTTGAAATTCATTTTCCATCTGTGTATACGGCCACGTGTTTGAATAAAAGCATTGTGCGAACCAAGGAACAGTACGCAGTAACAGTTGTGAAACATTTGCCAAAGAATGTGCCGGTCGTCGATTCTAAGAACTTAACGTTTGTGTTGCAGTTACGCCCGAACGCACTACACCAGCATGTGCGCAGACAACGCCACGGTGGTAAAGCAAAATGGCTTGAAGACTCTATTTTTTACGCCTCATGCGCTCAACATGCCGGAAACATAACTATAAGCCACACCCATTTATGTGACGAAAGTAAAGGCAGTGAAATATCGTCGACGGCCAACACTCAAAAATCCTGTGTGTCATATGTACAGCCACTAAGACACTGATAACTAAGGCTGTGTGCGGCGACGAAATTTGTTCGCCGGCAAGGCAGTAATGTCCGGCATCATGTATAGGCAGTCTACTAGAAACCACAGCACCTAACAGACGCAAACAGTGTAGCGTGGACCCGGTCGGACGGAACCTTATAAAACATGAAGGACCCCCGTCTAATACAACTATCCTCCCGACCGGGATCCAAGAAAAATAGTGCGCGGTCAACTAAACATTATACCCGGGTAAATTTTCGTTTTATCAAGTCGACCGACTAACCAAGTTTGTACAAAATAGTATGAAGGGTTGATAGTAACCTGTGAAGACGAAAAAACCGTGAGTGTGTTAGGAAACTGTTAATCGTTTATAGTGCGAGAATATTATCGGACGCACCATGCAGTCGGCAGCGACGCTACGGAACAAGTAACTGTAATCAATTCAATTACTTTCTTTCAAAAGCCTAACTTAAATAATATGGGGTTTTATAAATTTGTTTGAATGTGAGTGTGTGGCAAGCTGGGTTCGCCTGATTAGTAGAATATATATATATGTTAGAATAAGAATATATTGCCATAAATGTACATGTTTATCTGTTGAAAAGTTGAGCTAATTGACATTTATTCAAAGTGAAGTAAAGCTAATAAATTTTTGAATTCCATCAACAAATGAGTGTAGCGTACGTTTGTTGTGTGACCCTATAACCATACTTGCATCTTAACGTTCGTGTGACGAACTCTGGATTGGAGGAAGACTAAACGGTAAGTGGGAGAAAATTATTTTACGATTTAAATGTATTAAAATGTAATTAACTTTACAACTGGCGTCATGATAGGGACTCGAATTTGAATAATTAAAATTCCACACCTACGATAGATGCAAGTTTGAGTTGAGGGTTAAGTAACTACGTAAAAATTACGCAGCACATATAAATTAGTACATCAATGTACAGAGGTTAAGAGTGAAGTGGTAAATATTTTAAGTAAGAAAATCTAGATTAATAAACTTATAGGTATGGCAGATAATAATGGGAGTATAAATAACGAAGTCAGCTTCTCTGACAGTCCAAACAGAAAGTCAAGCAAATACCGACTCAGGTATCCAAACAGAGTCACTATCAGTGGGTGATTGTAATGTAGAAGAATCTGTAATTAGTGCGCCGGGAGCGAATTCCACTCCCGTAACAATTAAAACAAGAGAAAAAGAGTTGTCATTAAATGACTTATTTGATCTAATTAACAATAGATTTAATATGAATAATAGAAATTTTGACTAAAAATTCAAGGAACAGAATAGTAAATTTGATGGTATAAATAATCGTTTAGACAATAACGATATAAAATTGAATTAAATTAAGACCGAAATTAAAAGTGAATTTAATTGTAAAGTTGATGTACTTAAATTTGACATTGGTGAGGCAAAAATGAAATGCGAAAGTAGTTGTAACGAATTGAAACAAGATATTGAGAAAATAGTAGAGTCAGTAGGAGAACAGATTAAAAGTAAGAGTAATAATGATAATAAGAAATTAACAAGTGATAACAATAATGTTGAAAATGAGAATATAATTAAAAATGTGGTATTAGAGAATAAGGTAACAAATGATAACAATGATATTGAAAATGGTAATGTAATTGAAAAGGTGGTATCAGAGAGTGATACGTTGAAAATAGATAGTGAAATAGTGAGTGAGAGAGAGAGAGTAATAGGTTGTAACGGAGTAGTAGTAATTAGTGTCGATGAATTAGAAAAAGAATGGAGAGAGAGAGTAGATGAATATGTAGGGCAGAGGGTAAATTTTCCCCATATTTGTGATGAACCAAGGTGTTCAAAAATGTTATTATTGGAGGGCAAGAGACCCTTATTAGTGAAAGATTTGAGTTGTTTCCCCTTTTTGTATAAGTTAGTACCCTCTGTGTGGAATGGTATTGAAAGTGTGAGATGGTGTTATGATGAGAGAGAGTTAGACAGACAGTTGTGTATTGATAGAGAGATAGAATTGTACAAATTAAAGAGAGATTATGATGAGTTGAAAGAAACGTTAGCTGTGGTAAAAATAAATGATATGAAGTACTTACCTGTTAAAATAGAGAATGAGAATTATTTTGATGATACATGTTTAAATCATAATAATTTACCTTATGTTGTAATAAATGAGAAAATAACTGACTTGATAATGAATATAACTACTAATGGAGACTGGACAGAAATAAATAATGTTGACTTGGTTTATGATTATTGTGGTAAAATGAATGAACTAAAATTTTATGGTTATTGCACACAAGATAGCCATATGTGTGTAAATAAAATTGAAAACTGTTATTTGAAACCAAGGCTAATTTTTGACGATGGAGGCTGAACATTAAATTCACAAATGGACAATTTTAAATATTTTGTTTATGGTTCTGACCTCGCAGACTTGAACAATGAAGTGTGATACAACTGAATAATTAATGATGAAGAATTGTAAATAAATGTTTAGTGAATTTAATTGTATGTATTCTAAAATGTTAGGTAAACCAGGTGTATGTAGGTAATTGTTGTGATAATAATAATAGTATTTTGCAGTCTAAGTAAATAACAAAAATAATTTGGAAGAGGATAACTAATGAGTTGTAATTATTGTAATTGGTGGAAGTATTTAAATTTTGTTTTTAATAATTGATTTAATTAAAATAATTTGAAATGTTTAAATATTTTTGATTGATTTAAATGTTATATAATTGCATTTTCTAATAAGTCTAAAATATTTATGATTGGGGAATTTGATTAATTAATAAATAAATGTTAAATTGTTTGGTATGAAATAACATTGTTGTTAAATGTTTCAGAGGTTACGTGGAGATATTGGTGTGTGTGTGTGGTGTGTATTTTTGTGTTTATGTCAGTAGGTGAATAATGTACTGTAAGTATAAAGTTTATTAGATACCAATTAGATAGAATAAAAGGTTTACCGGTGTGAAAAGATTTTGATTCCATGATATAAATGAATTGATATAATGGTATTAAATGGAAACTATGATTAAAAAGCAATAATAACTGAAAGGTGAATTAAAATTATATTTGGTTTGAACTGTAATAAATAGACTTTGACAAATATGTTAACATTAAAAGATTTATAGAAACAAAAAATTTGTAGGAAGTATATGTGTCAGTATGTGGTAAGCAGAATGTTTAGACTGAAGGAGTGTTTATAACACAAGTCTGGCAGACAACTGTTAATGTAAACAGGTGTGTTGTATGTTGTGACTAATGTCTACAGTCATGCTGAATTGACAATAACAAAAATGTTGTAGTCTGCTGAATCATTGCCAGCAGCAAAATCTTATTGTGAAATAAAAGAAATGAAGTTAAAAATTTTTTTGTCAGATAAAAGAATAATGAGGTAATTCCTGTAACTTAGAGTTTGAGAAATTAAATATAATTAAATTAATTTGGTAATTAAATTAATTGAAAAGATGATTTTTAATAATAAACTTGTAATAATGAACTTATTATTAAATAATAAAATGAGTTTATTTTCATTTGGTTTCAACTGGAATTATAAATTAAATACTAATTGATGTAAACAATGATTAAAATATTCATTTAAAATTGAAAACTGAAAGAACGTTCAAGCTGAGATAGCGTTTGGAAAATAAGATGTGTATATTTCTGTTCATGTAAATTTTATCAATGACAATCCATATTTTATGTTTAACTGTAGATTCTCCACCTAAGTGCGGCCATGACCTCACCGGATCATGACCGTGAAAGTAGTTAATTCTGGCAAATCATAAATTTTACTTGATATAACCGGCTTGTGGTTTGTTTTACTTTGTTAACCCGGTGGTTTGTTAGACTTAGTAGGGGGGTTATTTTTAGGGGAATCTACCAAATTTTGGAACAGGGCTATTTTCACCCAGATAGGGGTCGTAGTCCATTAGGGGCGTATCAATCAAGAATAGTAGGTGTAACACTGAATTTTATTGTAACGCCGAAGCAAGGATGGGGTGGAATAAAAGAAAAAAATGTCCACCCCTTCCGCATCAGTCCTTGTGAAAGCAACTGGGCGCCACAGTCCAGGAGGGGAAATAGTGAGTGTGGATAGGGGTGACCCAGTTACAGGTCATGAGGGAGATGTGGTTTACGGCTAGGATGAGGCTGGAAAAAGCCAAGAAGCCTAGCGCAAAACACATGAATATGTAACGGGTATCAGGGGTTAAGGGATTAAAAGGGGGGTAGTAGAAAAAAAAAATTTGGTGCCTGCCATCAAATTGATGTTTTAAATTTTGATTATATTATTGTTTGTGTGTATTAATAGTGTTATTGGATTATATTGTTTAGGATATATGTATAATCAAATGTTAGGGTAAGGAAGTTCATGTTTTAATTAAATGTTCTATTTGTTTGTTTTCTAAGTATTAATAGTAACAAAGAGAATCAATCAATTCAGGTAAAAGATTTGTTTTTTTGGTTTTGATGAAAATAATAATAATATGACAATCTGATTTTGAATTTAAAAGAATGGTGAATTTAAAGATAAAATATTTTGTGATTTTAAATGATGAGTTTGTTTAGAAAATATTATAGGTGTATGTATGCGCCCAGTATTTGCCAAAGGCGACCCAGTGTGCAGGAAAAGGGGAAACATCGGTTGAGGATTTGGCATGGTATAAGACCAGGGGTTTGGATTTTGGGGCGGCATGTTAGAAGGTGAGATGCGCTGTGGTGCTTGTCTGTTCGATTTTATGGTGTTGGGATCTCGTACAGAGAAGTCCAGTAATCTCGTTCAGATGCGGCCATAGTCACCGAACCAGGGGGGTAGTTTACCCATGATGTATAAGAACAAGGGGGGTTGTTGGCACCATATCCTCACCGGTCCTCTTAGGGTTAGCAATGAGATTTCTTCTGTTTCGACAGAAGACCTCTCATTGGGGGGGGGGGTATTGTAACGGGACGAATTTCGAGGGGTTTTTATTTTATTAAATTTGGGGATTTATTATAAAATATTTGAAATTCATTTTCCATCTGTGTATACGGCCACGTGTTTGAATAAAAGCATTGTGCGAACCAAGGAACAGTACGCAGTAACAGTTGTGAAACATTTGCCAAAGAATGTGCCGGTCGTCGATTCTAAGAACTTAACGTTTGTGTGGCAGTTACGCCCGAACGCACTACACCAGCATGTGCGCAGACAACGCAAAGCAAAATGGCTTGAAGACTCTATTTTTTACGCCTCATGCGCTCAACATGCCGGAAACATAACTATAAGCCACACCCATTTATGTGACGAAAGTAAAGGCAGTGAAATATCGTCGACGGCCAACACTCAAAAATCCTGTGTGTCATATGTACAGCCACTAAGACACTGATAACTAAGGCTGTGTGCGGCGACGAAATTTGTTCGCCGGCAAGGCAGTAATGTCCGGCATCATGTATAGGCAGTCTACTAGAAACCACAGCACCTAACAGACGCAAACAGTGTAGCGTGGACCCGGTCGGACGGAACCTTATAAAACATGAAGGACCCCGTCTAATACAACTATCCTCCCGACCGGGATCCAAGAAAAATAGTGCGCGGTCAACTAAACATTATACCCGGGTAAATTTTCGTTTTATCAAGTCGACCGACTAACCAAGTTTGTACAAAATAGTATGAAGAGTTGATAGTAATCTGTGAAGATGAAAAAACCGTGAGTGTGTTAGGAAACTGTTAATCGTTTATAGTGCGAGAATATTATCGGACGCACCATGCAGTCGGCAGCGACGCTACGGAACAAGTAACTGTAATCAATTCAATTACTTTCTTTCAAAAGCCTAACTTAAATAAATATGGGGTTTTATAAATTTGTTTGAATGTGAGTGTGTGGCAAGCTGGGTTCGCCTGATTAGTAGAATATATATATATGTTAGAATAAGAATATATTGCCATAAATGTACATGTTTATCTGTTGAAAAGTTGAGCTAATTGACATTTATTCAAAGTGAAGTAAAGCTAATAAATTTTTGAATTCCATCAACAAATGAGTGTAGCGTACGTTTGTTGTGTGACCCTATAACCATACTTGCATCTTAACGTTCGTGTGACGAACTCTGGATTGGAGGAAGACTAAACGGTAAGTGGGAGAAAATTATTTTACGATTTAAATGTATTAAAATGTAATTAACTTTACAACTGGCGTCACGATAGGGACTCGAATTTGAATAATTAAAATTCCACACCTACGATAGATGCAAGTTTGAGTTGAGGGTTAAGTAACTACGTAAAAATTACGCAGCACATATAAATTAGTACATCAATGTACAGAGGTTAAGAGTGAAGTGGTAAATATTTTAAGTAAGAAAATCTAGATTAATAAACTTATAGGTATGGCAGATAATAATGGGAGTATAAATAACGAAGTCAGCTTCTCTGACAGTCAAACAGAAAGTCAAGCAAATACCGACTCAGGTATCCAAACAGAGTCACTATCAGTGGGTGATTGTAATGTAGAAGAATCTGTAATTAGTGCGCCGGGAGCGAATTCCACTCCCGTAACAATTAAAACAAGAGAAAAAGAGTTGTCATTAAATGACTTATTTGATCTAATTAACAATAGATTTAATATGAATAATAGAAATTTTGACTAAAAATTCAAGGAACAGAATAGTAAATTTGATGGTATAAATAATCGTTTAGACAATAACGATATAAAATTGAATTAAATTAAGACCGAAATTAAAAGTGAATTTAATTGTAAAGTTGATGTACTTAAATTTGACATTGGTGAGGCAAAAATGAAATGCGAAAGTAGTTGTAACGAATTGAAACAAGATATTGAGAAAATAGTAGAGTCAGTAGGAGAACAGATTAAAAGTAAGAGTAATAATGATAAT